>OY759209.1:74854225-75454225 GCA_963662105.1 Meiosimyza platycephala | reverse complement strand
GCAATCAGATGGCACATTTTGTGGCGTCAGCATACAATCAAGTAGAAAGCAAGTCATCTGTAGCATAGCAATATCCGATATTGGTGTAATTTTCTTCAGACGAGACTTAAAGACGTCCAACATGGGTGGTACATACTTATCGAAGAGAACAGACAATGTTGAAACTTCTGATTGATTGGTGCGTGTGTTAAGCCATGATGCAACAAAAGGATTCCATCCTAAATCTTGTGGATTTATATATAAAATACCAGCACGTGATACAGTTGCGGGTGTGGCGGTTTTCAAATTGGCAATTTCGAAAAGTAAACGCATTTGTTTGGTTAATGCTATGCGCTCATTACTCGCCAAAGTTAATACTTTGTTATCATCCATTACTGTATTCAAACTTTCAATCCACATGGGATCTATGTCACCATCCAGTACTATCCATTTGGGTCCAGTACCACCCAGATTCGCTTGATCGCGCATTATTATGGAGAATAGTCCATCTTTCCACTCGCGTGTTGCAGGGTTAACGATGCCAAAAAGTTCATCATTTGTAACCGCTTTTGGGTTCAGATCATTGAAGTGTGGCTTGCGTTTCTGATTTGCGTATGTCTTATTTAGTGTTTTCCAAACTTCTGATTTCCCAGTACCAGCATAACCTATGATGAATACTGAGTGACGCACAGCAAAAAGTTCCTCCAACTGCACGATCTTCAGTATGAATCCATCTTCTGGTTGAAGTTTCAAATCAATAGCGGATTTTTTAATGACTGCCTCGAAGTCAAGATTACGTTTGCGTGGTACATCTAGTGCTGGGAAGAGATCACCAATTAGACCCATAAAAACGGGAACATCATCTGTAACAATTTTTGGTATATTGAAATCACGTAGCGCACGCATAAGCACCTGATCCTCGGGGCGATATCGATCGTCACGCTGAAAATATAGAGAAGGGAAAGCTCTAATGATTTTGTTAACACAATGGTAATGAGAGAGCTTTACGAATAATAAGTCGTTAACTTATTATGAAATGCAATTTTGAACCTCTCCCCGTACATCTCACTACCAACACCCGATATAAAAATTATGCGATTTGACTTTTTTATTTAATTTAAATTAACTTGAAGCCGCCTTTAATCCTTGTGTAATTATTCATTACTTAAGGTTTTGATTTCAAAAAAAGAGTTGAGTTGAAAATGCAAAATGATAATGATGATGATGACTTAAAAATTAAAACCAAACTGCAAGCTCTTTTATAATTAATTGAGAAATTATATTTTCAGCCATTAATTTTATTTTACCTTATTAAATGTAGCTTGCAATGAGCTACATTTTTTATTTCTGAAGCATAAATAAAAGTAAGTATCTACGACACTCAATTCCCATCTTTCCAACATTTAATGAGTGTCCTCATTTTTCGTTGCAATCACGTTCAATTGCACTTAATTGCAAAGTTTTTAACTGAAGTAAAAGGCGTAGGAAAAGAAGGAAACTGAATTGAGCGAAGAAAGAAAGACGGCAAAGATACAAAACTTTGCAACTCATTAACCGTGACCCTCTTCAGTGCGCTCATTTAACTTATTTTTGCTTCGTAAAATTTGTGTCATTTAATCTCTGCACTACAGTTTTAAGCTTCTCAGTTCTTACTGTGATTTACATGAGTGGAGTGAAAGGCGAAACCAAGAGTTTGTTGGGGAACTTGACACAGAAATTAAAAACTAATTCCTGGATTATTGCAATATTTAAACTTTTAATTGAAAACAAAAAAGATATTGTATTTCCGAAATCAATACGTAAGTAGATAGTACTTTGTTTAATTTTTCCACGGACATAAGCTAGTAGATAAGGAATTGAACATTTGTGTGTGTATATATAGCTTTTACGGAGTTAGGTTTTAAAATATCGACTCTTATGACTCAATTTGAAACTAAGAAAACTTTTCAATCTTAAAACAGACGAGTAGTTGCTCACATGTATGGAATTACCTTATGTATATAGTTAAGAAAGTTTAACTTATTGTTTCCATACCATTTAAGCTTTTTGTTTGTTACGGCTAAGTAATGCTGGTCAGTAACAAGAATTTGGTTACTGTTTATTTATCTTCATTTTAACTTGATACAGCAATGCTACACTTTTTGCTCCTTCAATCTACTGACTTGAGTTTAAATATCAAATCACTAAGCACGAAACTTTTAATTAAAAAACCCTTGTGACATGAACACAGTCTTCCACACGCCTATAAACACACACACAAACACAAGCAGGTTTATAGTTTCCTGATACTACGTTGTGCATTCATTGCAAGTTTGTAAATTAACCCAACAAACATTTCGAAGATTCTTGAATCTTATACATATATTCCAGGCGATAAATTTAATGTTCTACAAGAATTAAGTTGGCATTTTTTTAAATTTCCTTATCGGCCAATCTTTAAATAACTACACACTATGTAAATTTTTGTTTAAAAACGCTTTAATTTAAAAAAAAAAGAAACAATAGAAAACTTTAATTAAGTTTGTTTAAACATTATTTTTTTATTTATAAAAATGTTTCTCGAATGTTTTCGATATAATATCTTTATACATTACGTAGAGGGTATTATATTCACTTTGTCATTCCGTTTGTAACACATTAAGGCTACCCGGTGGTCTAGGATTTTAGACAAATCGATTTTGTTTTTTCTTAAAATTTCGAAAGTACAATCTTTTGAGAATACACTGTTAAATTTTTGTAATGATATTGACAGTACGGTTGGTAACGGTTGGCCCGCGTACGAAAATAATCATACGCAAATCTTTAAACTCATTTATCTCAAAACTACTTTTTTCTGCTCGGCGGGATAAAAATAAAAAAAACCATTCATCCGATTCATCTCAAATTTGAATATGTTATACAGAATTGCAGTGGCTATGGCCCGTGCCTCGAAAAATTGTTTAAATTAATAACTTCTTATTTTTAACGTAAGAAAACTACTGAAAAATGGTCTGTTTTCGATATTTAAATTTCAAGAACCCGCCATTTTGTCAAAAACTTTTTTTTTTTTAGTTTTTGAGCAGGGGTCATAGCTACACTCATATAGATTAATAATTTTTTTACTTTTTATTTTTCTGACAAGTGACAGAGCTAATATTTTACCCGCAGCACAGGTACCTTTTTTTGAAAGGGTCATCTTCAGCGTCAATTTATATATAGTTAAGATTATTTTTTGATTATTATAAAAATGTTGTTGTATGCTCCGTGAGTGATATAATATACCTGCAAAGTTTAATTGTCATTGATCATTATCTTCACCTTCAAAAAATTTTGTCAAAATGCCTTAAATTTACGGGTGCTAGACCACGGGGTGGCCTTAAACGAGGCGTGGCAGCTACAGAAAAGTATATACATTGTTGATCACCGATTCCACCTGATTCGATCTAAGCATGTCCATCGGCCTGTCTGTCGGTGAAAATCACGATAACCGAAGCTCATTGAATGGAATTTGGCACACAGGATTTTGGTGGTAAAAAATGAGCAATATCGGTTCACGGATACGCCTACCGCCCATACAAATAAAACATTTAAAACGCAATGTTAAGAAAGTTATTAGATGTGGTGTCAGCAAATTTTACAAAAATACTAGGAAAAACTGTGAAAAAACAACAAAACAACAAATAACAAACTTGTCGTGATAATATGAGCTGAAGTGCGATCTAAACCATCGCTTCGGCGATTGAAAGGCGACACTTTTGTAATTCAAAATGTTTGCTGGGAAAACTATTACGGTTGAAATAAGCGTACAGCGGAGAGTACACGTCCTTACATAATCCTGATAAACTTTTCGCTTCCACTGTTACAGTTGCATGTCTCGTTTATCCCAGAGATGTTGGTTTGGTAATGGTTGTTTTGTAAAACCATCGTAGTCTCCCAAAAGATGTCAATGAAGAAATGACGACCTTTAAACTCGTTGTGCTTCATTTGTGCAGTATAGGAACGACTCGAACAGTGGGTGACATATGCTGATTATGTTTGTAAATAAATATTTCGTCCAAGTAGTAATATCTTAAATTTATGTTATGTTAGATCAGGTAGCTACCCAAAGTGACAATAAAAAAGTTAAAAGATTGGGTATTTGATAACACTATATAACAATATTCAAAAATTTTCGATTGATAGAGATCGCCCATTCCAAGTCGAAGAGAAAGTTGGGCCGGCTCACAAAGTATGATATTTGTTACATTTTTTTGCTGATTTGTCTTAAAGACAGATAGAAAAAACTGAATTTTTGTTTGGTTTCTTCGATATGTTATTTGTGAAATTTAAAAACTTATAACAGCTGAATATGGAATGCGTTCATGTGGTTCATTATATACTTCTCTATAGTTTTTGTAGGTCATGAATACTAGGTGTATTGCATGCTAACTTTCTAGTCTATAATTCTTGAATAATTATACTAGATAAACCTTGGACTTTCTAAACTTACTAAAATACCCTTCCATCTATGATTTAATATACCTTATGACCTATAGTACAAATAAAAAGGATTGCTAACTTTCTTTTATACTTTAGTTTCTTGTTCAGCATCTTTTATGTATATTTTGTAAAGTACAAATTAAGAAATGCTAAAAAGCGGAGTTAGCAAAATTCAAATAATCTTTCATAAAATGCAACAATACAAGTCGCAAGAATATGAGAGATTCTTATTAGCAAAAGTTATGGTGATTTTTTCATTGAAAATAACATTTTTTTTATGGATAAATAGGAATTTGGTTATGTTTGAAGATGTAATGAGATGAAATTGTCGATTATTCATAAATTTTACTTTTTCAAGATAACAATTTTATCCCCAAAAAACTCATTTGCTGCCCAATGTGCTTAGATTTGCAATACTTTGAAGCTTCGTTGTATATAAGTAGTAAAGTGTGTGGCAAAAGTCGATTGCATTTTTTCTCGTGTTCTCTCTAAATGCTTCTTTTTCCTAATTGTATGATTTTTTGATTTTGCAGCTTAACTATTTGTTATCCGCAATTAAGTCAAACCAACAAATAGTGTGCACACACACAAGCACCCACACTTACCCTTAGTGCACCGGCAACGACGAGCACAGATTTTATGGCTCTAAGTCCCCAATCGTAGTGATCCTGCTTAGATAGTAACTCTTTGCACAACGTATATAACGTAATAAATTTACGTGCCAGCAGACGTGCTTCCTGAAAGCCTTCTGCCACCAACATAATTTCACAAATTAGTGCAAAATCAGGCACTACCATGGCGCAAGGGCGATACAAGGCTTTTAAGTTTTCCGGCAACTCGGCACGTCCAGCATAGCCGGGGTTCATGGTGATGAACATACCAACGGTGGGACGTAGTTGAATGATTTCACCGAGAAAATTAAACAGCAATTTTTTAGACTGACAAAGAAGAAAATAAAA
This sequence comes from Meiosimyza platycephala, assembly GCA_963662105.1. Taxonomy (NCBI): domain Eukaryota; kingdom Metazoa; phylum Arthropoda; class Insecta; order Diptera; family Lauxaniidae; genus Meiosimyza; species Meiosimyza platycephala. Next base: position 75,448,829 of record OY759209.1, on the reverse strand, counting down.
CAATTGTAAAAAGGTATAAAAATATGTTTCAGCATTAGAGTGTATCGAAAAATATTAATAAAAAAGTTAATATGAAAGAAAATTTCGAGTAATTAAGTTTTATTTCTGAACGAAGTTGAATTACTTTCTCAAATTTCGAATGTAATCAGTTTCGACCAATTCGAGGCCCTGTTGAGTCTCTACAGTATTTTCTTGTGCAGCAAATGTAAAAAGCACAATTGATTTTTTGATACACCCTACTGCAAAAAAATGCCATATTCACATACCTTAATAGCATCTTGTATACATTTGACTTGTACCGCCACCACAGACAACACTTCCACCGAAATGCGATTGAATTCATCGAAACAACCCCATGCACCAGTTTGAGCTAAGCCTTTGTGAATGTTGCCACATGATTTGTAGTCCATCTGTTCGGAACAATTAAAGACATACACCATCATACCCAGAGCACGTCCTAAATCCTTAGTGGTTTCGGTTTTCCCGGTACCAGCTGGACCAGCGGGTGCGCCACCCATAACCAAATGAAGCGATTGTGTCAATGTTATATAACAACGATCCGTGAGAGGTGTGATCACCAATCTCGGTGTGTTACCCAAATATTCATAATCATATTTAAATTGAGCATCGCAGATGTTCGCGAAACAATCATCGAATTTCATATCCCAACGATGTCGCAACTGACTCTGCCATTGGAACGCAGTAGCAACTTCTACTTTCTGTAAAATTATTTTCGCAACAACATCGCGACTATGCACATCGATGGTGCAAACGGTCATAATTTTCTGACGCTCAGCTGCTGTGAGATCAGCAAGGAGTAATGTAATTAAGCTATTCAATTGGTTGATTTGTTTGCGGTTGTAATCCTTGATAGCATTTTCATAGCGTTGTTGCACCTTCGCAAACGCATCATTCGTTTCTGTAGTCCACCAGATTTGTGTGGTCACTAGCGCAGGCTGTGCGGGCCATTCAAAAATCCATATGTGACGTGGCTTGTCTTCGTAGGCGATAACAGCACGTCGGAAATGATCACGTAATGTATCGCGCATTTTGTCTGTGACACGATTAAGCCACATCTCCACTTTGCCACTGCAGTCGCAGTTGTCAAGGAAAGGTACATATTCTTCGAGTTCCTTGGCGATCATGCCGCTGGCATTTTTGCTATTTGGTTGTAGTTGTAACATTCCAAGTGAGTCATATAATTTGGTTAGATGACGACAAACCTATAATATGGCATATTGTGAAAGGACATTAATTGCATGTTCTACTCAAGGGAAAATATCAGAACTGTCTGTACTTATATTAAATAACTCAATCAGATTCAGAAAAATATTTCTTCAAGAAAGTTTCGGAGCGTAAATATCATCGAATTTTGTCGCTAATCTAAACCTTCTCTCATCTTTTAGACTATTTCACACTTTCAATTAAGTCAACCAATAACTTACCATTTTGGGATTGTTGCCATTTGATAAGATATCCAAAAGATCTGCGGATGATACAAAATAAAAGCGTGGATATGCCAAACGTTTTGTTTCCAAATAATCATTCAATGCCTTTTCGCAGAGCATCAGCTGCCTCAACAGATTCTCTAATTGCTCATACAGCTTACCGCCAGTTCGATTAGTTGATCTAACTACATTGCGATCTGCATTCATTTGAGCTAACAAAGCTTTAAACTCTCGATCAATCATATCGAAACGTTTAGAATCTTCTGGTAGCTGTGAACGTATATCCTCTGAACCAATAAATATACTTTCCAAATACATCCATTTACGTTGCACTTCAAACCACGAACTGATAATTTGATCGGCATTGGAGAGTTTATTCTGCCAACTTGTTACCTCAGCCTGAAAGTAGCCCACAAACTTCGACGATGCCATATTTTGCAATTGCACTTGATTTTCCTCTAACGTTTCAATCATCTCTTCTGATGCCTTGAGCACCTTCAGACCAGTACGTTCGTGTACTTCTGTTTGGAATTCCATAGTTGCCCATGTATTTTGTAAGTCTCTTAGAACCTTCTCCATTGCCATTTCCTTAACAGATTTATCAACAATATTCTTAACATCCTCTTCGTATTCATGCAAATTCAAGTCGATGAGATCTTTCAATGTGGTCGAATCATCCATGCTAAACTTAACGCCAGTAGTCGTCATTAATTCAAACCAATGTCGGTCACGTATGGCGGGATTTTGCAGCTCCGTTACAGCACGTAAAGATGTCATAAGATTTTTAAGTGAATTCTCCATATGCAGGTATGGTTCCCAGGGACGCATTTCCTTGTCGAGTCCACGTAGCTCTTTGCCAAATTTTTTACATTCTTGATCCATAACTTCAATGTCGATTTTCTTCCATGGCGTCTTTTTCCAATCTTCAATGGTTGACGAGATGGTTATAGAAAAGTCCCACATTATTTTAACAAGTTGTAGTTCACGACGACAGCGATCAACTCTTGTAGGATCAGGGCCTTGTAGTTCAAAAAGTACAGCAGAACTAGCAAGGGATCTTTGACGTTCTTCTAATGCTGTTATTTCAACATCAGCTTCATCAATAATTTCATATGGATTGGGGCAAGGAATGTGAAAGAACTTAAAAATAGGAACAAATTATTTGAGTTTAAGGCTGAAGTAATAAATTGAAACCTTTTTCTTCAGGAATTTCTTGCGGAAAGTGTTAGACATGTTGTCGAAGAGTATTATGCGTTTTTCAATCAAATCAACCTGATATGATTGTATTGGTGCAATCATTTGCTTAACTGAGGCAGCATTTTTTTTTATTTTAATCCAACGATCGGGAAGTTCATTTAGCTGATATCGAGAGAAAGTTTTATATTGATTATTAAATGACATCGAATTTTGCATACCTGCACCATTACGCTTTCCGGGAACTCATAGTTGTAGATTTTTAGTAAGTCAACAACTTCACGTAGTGGCTCAAACATATAATCATAGATATATTGTTTTTCATTAATGGTATTTAGGACAGAGAGAATTTTAATTAGACCTTCGAAATCATCTTTTTGTATGTCTATCTTAAGTGCAATGTTCGCCTCATCAACAAAATCTTCCAGTTCCTTAAAGGTAATAGATTACATTTACTTTATTAATGCTATCAGAATAAACAGACTTTGCAATTGCATAGAAAAGATTTGACACAGTTGCTTTGTGGTAAATATTCTTACCCATATATAATTTGAACGATATAACAAAACAAAGTAAGTGGATCTGGTTCTTCTTTTCATGAGATTGCAAGGTCTATTTAATTACAGTCTCTAGCACAACGTCATAAAAGAAAAATACTATCGCTTACCGTCAATGAGTTCACCACCCTGTCAATAAGATCTGTCTTAAATAGACTTATCCATTTTGAAACTTGTAAAAGTACAGCATTTTTGAAGCCTTTTTTGTTAAGGCGTAACCAAACGTTGAAGTCCATGTATGTCTCCCATTTCGATATTTTTGTTTCCAAGGCAATAAATTTATCTAGCTGTTAGTTTGCAGGGAAAATAAAGAAATTGTTATTACTGCTCTGCTTTTAAAAGATCTTGGTATTATGATTATTAAATTAAAAAAACCATAAACTTCTTATTGACTGAGCTTTTGATTCGCTCAAAACACTCAGTCGTAGTGTTTTATACATTGCAAGGAGATTAAACTCTCCAGAAAAGTGGCAAAAAAGTTGAGCTTGATATCTTAATGCTAATACGTGCCACCACGAGGTCGAAGCTTTGTGTGGGAATTTGTTTGAAAAATAAAAATTTTGCGTATAAAGACGATACTTTTGGAGTAAAAAAAAATGTTTTACATTCACATGTATAAATCATATGTTAAAACGTTTATATGATATGATATGAGTAGAAATACTCGAGCGCGTCTGATTAAGGTATGGTGGGTTAATTATATGCTAAAACGTGTGCATTTCAATAATCTGACGATTTGAGCGTGGATCACAAAAGAGTGTCACCTTGTCAATCTCGAGCGCGGCGATTTTTTTTTATTTTGAAGGAAATAATTCAAGGATAACGGAAAAAATATAGTTTGCCGATTTCGACAAGCCGAAGTAACAAAAACCGTCAATGAAATAGTACCTTGTTTATTTGTGTTTTAACTTTTGTGAATTATATTTTGTGAGTTTAATATCTAAATTTTTTCAAACGGTCAGATTAAGTTAATACCTCCAAATAATCATCAGATTATAGATCATCACGAACAAAACATCAAGCTGAGCCGCATGTATAAGAATCTGACACGCTCATGGAATACAAAAATTTTTTTTTTGCATTTTCGAAAAGTCGCCACGAACTTGCATCACAGCCGAATCGTCAGTCTTTTGAATGGGAGCTTCGTTCGGGACCACATAACATCCCCTATGAATATCTGATGCATTCGAGTGAATTTTTCGCCATTTTTAACCCATCCGTACGGCCGCTCCCACCATCCAAACCGGCAGATTAATATACCTCCGTCATAGGAGACACTCACCATATACACTATCAATATCTGACGCGTTCGAGTAATTCCATGTAAATATTTTTTTTCACTCCCCCAACCGGTGAAATGGTAAACATGAAATATCCTTTTTTCTTTTCTACCATCTAATCTTAAAATCCAATAGGTCCCCGCGACGAGTAAATCCTCATTTAGCATCGTGGGCTCCCCTACTAATACTACTGTGTCCAAAAACTAAGGTGAATTTGTTTAAATTATAAAAAAATTTTATTTATTATTCCAAATCAATTTCGTCGTCTTCAAAGTAATCTCCATCCGATCTAAGGCACTGATGCCAATGTTTTTTCCAATACGATGGTTGTGGGAACGATTTGAGTAAAATTTTTTTCGAAATGGTCTCCAATCATCAATGCCGTGGGAGCAATACAAAATTAGGCATACCTAGTGAAAATCGGCAAACTTTTTTCATATGTTTACAAAATCACAAGTAACTCGGCAGTAATTGTATATATTGACTTGGAAATCTGCATTGAAATCAAAGACGGTTCTACTGGTTTAAGTGCACTCTGCTCGATGAGTAGTTTAATTTTACATAAGCAGCATTTACTGCTGTAACAGATGGCGTCAACATTTATCATTTTAATAAACATTTTCGTCTCATTCTATCGTTGTTTAGTTTTCAATATTTTTTTTTATCGTACTATTAAATTTCGTTTAATTGTTTTTTTTTCGTTACATATAGAACTAGGGATTAAAAAACAATATGTTAAAGGTCTAGACAAAAATGGAAATTGTTTCCTTTTTCTATCAAAAAAGTTTCCAAAACTGAGTGCAGAAATGATATAAGCGGGTATTTTTGACGTGCCACAGATGAGATCGTTAGTAAAAGACTCTAATTTAACGGACGTTATGGCAGAGATTGAGAAAAAGGCATGGAATGAGTTTGTTTGGCTTGTTCAAAGTTTTTTGGGAAATAAGAAAAGTTCCGACTATTCTCAACAAGTCGAACAACTAATGAGTCATTTTCAAAGGGTTGGATATAACATGGGCATCATGTTCTTCACAACCACCTGGACTATTTTCCCGCTAATCTCGAGGATCTAAGTGAAGAACAGGGCGAACGATACCACCAGGACCTTCGTACGATGGAGGAACGCTATGAAGGCTACTGAAACGCACACATGATGGCTGACTATTGTTGGAGCATTGAAAACAGCTCTCTGTTTCAGCTTCAGCAAGGAAGTCAATTTAAAGAGTGTTTATTCAACTTAAGGATAATAGGATTATCTTTTAAAATATAGCGTTTTATTATAAAAAGATCCGAGTGTCATATTTTTTTAACTAGAGCTGATACATAAATTTCAGTCACAGATTTGACATTGTCATTAAAAATTGAACTAATATCATGTAACATAACCCAATCATCAGAAATGCTGTTGTGCAGTGTTATCTTTCATTCCGTGATTTAATTAAGAATCATATAAAAGACCACATATAATAAACCTGATAAGTCCGACGACAGTTTATACAATATAATAATATTTATGTTAATATTTCCTTAATATATGACTAACCTGCTCCTTGTAAATACTAAGTGGCGGATTATTTTCATCTTTTAGCGTTTTTACTCCAGCATCACCTTCTTCAAGCTCAGCGTCACGTTCAGCTGCCGTTAGTGGGCGACCGTATTTCTTACATTCCGCCAAATATTGCTTCTTATCGGCTATCCAAAGATATGAATAATCAAGGAATGCTTTCGAGTGGCTACGTATTGATTGTATGCCATATTTCACCTTTGTCATAATATCATTACGATGTTTTTGTATATCAACCTTATCGGCAATTTCATCTGTTTGCAGTGTTCAAAGAAATTTTTATTTTCTACGTAATAGTTAGTGATAGGAAGAACGTTCAAAACTACTCACTCGTGAAAGTCAATGCGGTGTTACCCTCTGTTGGTGGATCTTGTGCTACTCGCGATAACATACCCAACATACTATACATATCATCAATAATGGTTTCCATATAAGCGGTAAAGCCCACTTTTGATGTTGGATCCAAATTTGGAAAGTAACAAACTTGTGGCTCCTGCAATTCCATTAATATCTCAAATATAGCTGCATCATTATCATAGCGATTTTCAACTTCCATACGCAAATAAACTATACTTGTGATAACAGCATCTAATAGCTCAATAGCTATCTGTTCGTCAACATATATCTCATAAGCGCGAAATAGTGCACGCTCATCTTCGCTAACAGATTGTAAAAGATCGTGACGATCTTGTGACGTAATTAATCGTTCTTCTTCATCTTGTGATCCTTCTTCTACGTCAGCATCTACATTAGCCACTAAGCCAAGAGCGGCAGCACCAGCACCAATACCACCACCAATACCACTTATAGCACCAGTGGCCATTGTATCTAGTACAACAACTTTACTTTTCGTTTTCAATCCTTCACCTTCTTCTTCTTCTTCTCCTTCCTCTTGACCATCTTCGAGTTCAAATCTACGTGGTATATCAAAAAAGAGTTTTACATTTTCGTACATAAGACGATCGATAAGTTGGTTGGTAGTAAGCGCCTGTGCACGGCGTTTGTTAACTATCTCTTCACGTGGCTCTGTCTCTAGCAAGGCCTTAGGATTTTGATCTTTGCGTTGATAAAGAGGCACCTTACCCCAAGATCTAATGCTGCGCCTGATTTCCTCCACATTTGCTTGACATTGTACGATACGCTTATGAAGATATTCAACTTTGCTATGAATGTTAACAATGAAGCTTTGATCTGGAAGAGGGACAAATTTTATGTACTATATGAGCAAAAATCTCTAAAGCAAAAAATGAAAATAAAAATGTATAAATAATTAGCCAGGGGCGGAATCGAAGGCGACTTTTAAGTAAATATATGTAGATAGATGAGATACAGTGCTTTAAATATTTGAGCAATTCATATCAATGTGATATTCCGGATTTTATATGTATTGCTCCCTGCATCAAAAAGTAAAACCTAAGGCAAAAAAGTAAATAAGTAATTCCCAAAATGATTCCTTTAGAAATTGTAGTAAGCATTTTATTTATAAAATATCCCAAAAGGTAAGAAAATAAAAATTCGATTGGCCGTAGGTTTTACTTTTTGGCACAGGAAGCTTTAAAGCTTGGCATATATGTATGTATTTTTTTATATTTACCTTCGTTAATAATTTAAAAATTTTCCCAATATATATCTCGGTCAATTGAATTTTTGAAACATTTCTATTAAAATTGGTGCATCAGTAATTATTAGCTTACCCATGGCCGTCCATTGGATGGTATCGATCATAGGTTGCATAAGTCCCTCAATCAGAGATAATTCTGCAGTTATTAAGTCTCGTTCACTTTCCTTTGCACGTGCCAATATATCATTGTACCACTCCGCGATGCGCATGAGTTTTAAACGTGCTTCCTGAAATGTAAGTCCTTATGAATTGGAAAATCTGTTAGAAATTTATCACTATCGAGAATGGAAAACTTAGGGGCCGGAGTAATTTTAGTAAAAAATGGCTCGCGAGAAAAATTTTGGAAATTGTCAGGTATATATTTGACGGCTTATCCGTTCTATTTTGTATTAGTTAAACTGAATATTTTATAATTGAAATCACTATATCTTCAGTAAATCAACAAATTTGAAAATGTCTTTAGAAAAGCAAAAAGTTACATCTTTAAATGTTAGAAAACCAGTTTCTTGATCCGAATATTTTCCAGGTAGTTTTCGCATATTGCACAGTATTTACATACCCACAATGCCTCACTTTCCTTCTTATAAAATTCTAACAGTTCATCCGGCACCTCAGCTCCCATTATTGCTAAAACTTTTATGTCCTTGAGCGCTTCTTGTAGCTTGAATTAAAAAAACATAGATTATTATTAATCCAAAGTATTTGCTAACTCATTTAACGTACGGTGACAGTAAAGTTAACCGAAAGTACACCTTTGTCATCTTTATACAATAAAGTCTTCGCCATACTTTCTCTTATTTGAGTTTTAACCTCAACTTCCCAATTCTTTAAGATCTCAATATGCAGAGCCATGATTTCATCCAACATTTGGTTATAAATATCTAAAGTTTGTTGCCCGTATTCATTGTCATAAAGTCTATGTTGATGAATAGAATAGAATATGAGTTATATATCAAATCTCTCCACTTAATGTTTTACATACTATCACTTACGGATATGGTTCATATAGTTGATAATCAGTATGCATCCAAGTTAGACGATGTTCTAATTTTCGAAGCCAGGATATTGCGCCAGAAACTTTGGGAAAATGACTATCTGTTGGTAGGGGCTGTTAGAAATTTAAAGCAAAAATAAAATATACGAACATTTTTTCAATAAATTTACTTACAAAAAGACCTTCCTTATGATAGATGTCACTAAATGCATTGTAATCTTCTTTGACAGCATGTATTTCTTCCTGAAAATCATCGAGCAGTATATGCATATGCGGTTCTATTTGCGAACGTATTATCGGCCTCATTAGTAAACTGCCACAAAGCATCAAATCATGTGAGTCTTCTAGCGCCTTTTCAAACTGAAATGCAATTTTGCGTTCAAGTGCATCAGTTTTTATTTTGAAATTTCCACGATCTTCATCGAACGTTGAGTGTTCACCATCTGGATCAAGAGCATTATATTGTATATTTGACCACTCACGATAATAATTATTGTATTCTTCAATGATTTTCTCTATCGCAGCAGTAATTTGACGACCTTTAAGGCCACCTACAACAATTTTCTCTAATTTAATGAAATCACGTCCAGTGTCAAAAAGCTCTTTAAGCACCGTAAGACGTCCTATGAAACGATCGAATCGTTCAAATATTGTATTTGGATGCCAAGTCCAATCTTGTGAATTAAATGTTGTATGAATTTTGAATTTTTTCAGTGTACGCCGACACTCATGATAAGTAGTTCTGTTTACGTTTATATTAGGAAATAAGAAAGATATGTACGTTACGTTGAAATCATAGGTGATCTAGAACCAATAAATGCCGAGAAAATACTTCACACAAAAGTAAGTCTGTATATCATTGCAATTTCCAAAATATCTAAAGGATTTCTCCCTTCTTAATTTCAATGTCATTTATTTGAAATTGCCCAGATGAATTTGTACGTCTTGTCGTCAGATATTTGATACAACAAAAAACAAATGCAAAAAAATCATTAAAAATTAAATATTGAGGTTGGATGAAAGTTGCGGTACTGTTCCAGCTACCTTCACATAATTTAAGCTTTTGGATAAAAATAAAGTTACGGTAGAGCGTTAAAGACAAAACAAATAGCTGTCATATCCAGGGTTGCCAAGTTGAAAATTTACCTCTAATTAAAGAATTTTTGCAAAATTTCCTACGCCTGGCCGCGTCAAAAGCGGCCACTTAACAACCCTGATCATAAAGTTAAAGTTAGTACTAATTTTTTTCTCTTAAAATAATGTTGTTTGGAGATCTGGTAGCATACTGTACCATTAAGCTCTATGCTAATTTCCTGTGGAACATTTTTTCGGCAGTCGATCTTGCTAGACCATTCGTAAGATTACTCTCTTACCTGTAGTATTCCAAATGGTCGATATTTGTTGTTATTTTATTATACGCTTCATCAACATCTCCTTGAAAAATTGAATCGGGCTCAATGGTTCGCATAGCACAGTCAATAAGCGTATTGTGTAACAATTGAAAGAGAAGCGTCATATTGTCTAGCGTATGGAAATACTTGGAATGACCCCATACAAGTCCAACGGTTAGAAGCAATGGGCGTATATTTGGGCGATTTTCATCCATGTCACCAGTTTCAAATTTATCGATGAGTTTTTTCTGAAAAAATAGAAACATAGAAGTATCCTATGATATTCTCAGGCTTACAATTTGTTGGGTACTGATTCATTGATTCAGTAAAATGAGCTAACTCGCAGTTGTGGCAATGAGAATCGGAATAAAAATTACCGATATTTTTGAGAACCACCCAAGATTAATATTACTATGCATGCGATACTAAAAAGTAATGGGTATTGGGTATAAAATATGCCCATTGATATTGCTAAAGATTTTCAAAATATTAAACTTAAAAGTTAAGTTAAGCAACTTAATGTTACTTTGACACTTACCAATGGTGTCAAATATTTTGTTATATCTCTTGCTTCTGACAGCGCTTCCAACACTAGTTCCACCATTTTGCGATATGATTGAACGAACACTGACTTAACAGCCTCCAGCACAAAGCCTATAGTCTTAATACGCTTATCGCCAAGTTGATCAGCAAGATTTTCCAAATTATCCAATCGATTTTCCCAAAAGGTAACCAAATGTTCCGGTCGTGGAAATGATTCTTTAGAGAAAATTTTATCTTTAGCTTTAACATGCACCAAATCCTCAATGGAGTCAAGCCATTTGACAACCATAAATTCCAAGGAATGTTTCATAAGACTATGAACCTTTGAGTGATCGCTGTAACGAGTAAAATGGTAAAATGATTTGCAAAAGAAAATTAAATTTAAATTTAAAAATAAAGTTTTCCAATTTAAAACGACTTTTATACCCCTGTGCTATTGCTGGTGCTTTTTCCATCACTTCATCGATGCAAATTGGCAGCGGCAGTATGGTGCGATTAATCACCAGACCTTTCATCTGTGCAATGCCGTTGCGTAAATCCTGACTTTCTGTCTTCATATCATTGACTATCACCGATGTCCAACCGTTTTGATTTACCGGATTATTGAGTAGCGGAAAAATGACATCATCGCAGAGCACCGACAAATTCTCGAGGACATTTGGTAATAAATCTCCTATCATTAGAGCCTAATTTGCCAACAAAGAAGTAATTTATCAAAATTCAGTGTGTGAATGAGTGGAGTTCGCTGGTGACATAAAGCGACAATTGTGTAGTAGAATAATGTGCTGCACAGTGGTTTGGAATGCATAAAATATGTTTGGATTACAAAAGAAATATATAAGAAAATTAAAAATTTATGTAGAAGCAAAAGTTCATAAGCGAGTTGTTTTCGTATATAAAGGTCTTTTAAGGTAAGATAATTCGAATTTTTTTTTTTAAAAAAAGTCATTTACCAAGTATAAAAATGACATTGAATGGTATTGATTTTTTCAAATAAAAATAAAAGCTGTTATCCGAAACTCTTCATATATAATCAGGCATGTTCTTCAAATAATTTCCGAGTGAAAGTGAAACGAAATCGAATCGCTCGAAAGTGAAATTTAGAACATAACTGAATACTTTTTACAAAAAAATTAAAGTTTTTTCTACTAATCCACTTCATATTTGTTCATTCTGAGCCACTGTGCGCAAGGATAAACAGCTATGAATTATTACCGTGCTCATGTTATCATCGGTGAGTGTAAGAGGAGTTTCGTTGCGTACAAAGTATACGATTTTACCATTACGTGGTCGTGGAGGAAAGCTTAAGCTGGGCACCAATAATGCAGCGGAATTCAAGTAAAATATCAAACGCTCTTCATAGGGTTCACTGAGAAAAGTCGTAACGATCTCCTGTGAAATATAGAATTAAAACTTTAAATTCAAAAAGCTGCATGAAAAATATATGAACAGAGTTGTAAGATAATCAAACTTATTATTTGCTCTGAAATGGCATATCTGAATTATTATTGTGCGCAATCATTTAAAACTCTGTTCAGTACACAATATTCGTGCATATGAAAAATCTAAATTTAAATTGCCAAAATATTTAAACAGCGCAAAATATTTCCTATTATTTTTGCCTCTTCCATATTGTGTGTGATATTGCCTGTTGTTTATTTTCCGCTAAAGAGATTTCCCATATATTTGGCTACCTTACTAAACGCTACATTGAAAAACGCACATTTTTCCCCCGGAGACAGCAGCAGATATGGATAAAATAGTATAATTATCGTTGTCACTGCTGTAGCTTCCACAAAAATTTTTACAAATACAAAATCAAAAAAAAAAAACTTTTAAATTGCAGCGTAATGCACAAAGTGGTCACACTGGTTACGGGATAAATGAACCAATATGCATAGGCGTTTGCACAGTACCGGACCTACTATGTAGATACTATTCCCAGAACATTGGCACTTGTGAATTTTTGTTAGTTCATAACAGCACCAACGACAACATGACCAACAAAAACAACTACCAATGTCATTTGCTTTTCGAGCTGAAACCGATTTGGTTTTAGCGGTAAAGTGCATGGTAGCATACGCATTTAAGTTACGCCTTATACATACAATACAAACAACAAAAGCAACGAAAAAAAAATCAGAAAACCAACAACGCAAAATTCATCGAGCTTTATTTTTCATCTAAGTGCGTTATTCACGAAATTTGGTTAAACATTTTTGGGTCAAGCTAACAAAATGAATTTTACATTGAGGTGTATATGATGTGTACTAGACTGTCCATTTTTTCCAAAGTTTATATAACCGGGGAGCTTGGCTTATCTTTCTATGTTTTTCCTAAAAATGCTGTAATTTTAGCATTTTGATGTCCACAAAAAAAAGGTCATTCATTCATAACACTATAATGTTTTTCACGAGTGCAAGCCACAAAATCGCAATGAGGCCCCCTAGTAAGTTTGTTTTTGTTGTATATGATGCGTGACCGTGTCGTGTTTATGAAAGCTCAGAGAAAAATAAAGACATCGATATAATTCAAAATGTATTTTGAAGAAAAACCGTAGTTCTTTTGAACTCATAAATAAAAATTGCCGTTCGATGTAATAAAACATCAAATACTTCGAGTACGCATTTTTAGATTAGAATATCTAGAAAACTGAAACCAGTAAAGAAATTCTGACCTTGGATGCGAATTTAGTACGTCGAAAACCTGAGAATTGACCAAATTTTTTGTGTAATTAGCAAAAAATAAATCGCTGTTGTATGTAGTGTTCGGGTACAAAAATATACAAATAGTCCTCGTAGATTGCTCGGTGGGGACGGTGAAGCTTATGCTATACCAAAATAAAATTATTTTAGTTCAAAAATTGCTATTTTTTTGGAATAATATATATACCGAGATTTTGAATTAAATAAACTTGAGAAATAATAGACAGTCTAATGTACATGAAAGAGTGAGCATCATAATGTAGGTATTTAAAAAAAAAACAAAATATTTATGCAAAAACTCTTAGTGGTAAGGAATAAAGCAGCATTTAAAGATGGCCGCTCTTTGAACAGGAAATTGTTTTGGATTTCTATGTTATTAAGGAAATATGCTGTTTAATTCTTAAAATTTGTACAAACCGTTTCATTAACGTAACTGTTCACATTTCTACTTAAGTGAGTGTTTCTGAATCTGACCCAAATATGTATACAAATATGGAAACACGTTAGTGGAATGGTTATCAAAAATCAGTTTTTTGGGAATATTTGTTTTAGTGAAAGAGATCAACATCGAGAGAAATGAAACTAAAAATCAAATATTCATTCCAATATAATGAATTTTTCAAATTTATGCTTACGTAGCTTATTAGCTATTGGCATTGCCACAACATGTTGTAACATTTTTGTATAATAAAGCAAAATCAATATTCACATCGCTTATTTAGCAACATGATGATTTACTTAGATAATGCGACACAAAAACGTAGTGTCTAAGTTACGCATACGTGCTGTTGCTAAGCCAATGCGTGTGGTAAAATGACGCAGATCAGACCCAGTAAGCAAAATCAAGTATAATAAGCGCTATTTTATGACCATTCCGAGTTCAGTCTATCTTACTTTATTTATATTGGTTGAGATTGTCTTCCGAATTCAAAAATGATTCCTTCTGTGCTCGCTTCTAAGTGGAACGGAGAAAAGGTTACCTGTCGCGCCCACTTCCAAATAGAAATGAGAAATATAGTTTCGCTTTACTGATTTCCAAAGAATCAGAAAAAATGGTCAGATTTTATTGAGAAATAAAGCAAGTGCGTAAGCATTGTATTTTCATTGTTTTTGAAATAAATCGTTATGTTGAAATATCGTCACATTCTAGATTGAATTTTAAAAAACATCGAAACGCTTAATTTTACACTACATAGATCTTACATCATGGAAGAAGGATATTGTAAATATCCCGATATTTTTCAAATGCCAAGCAAACTTTATTTCTCACAAATTTCCCATAAAGTAGTTGAGAACTATAAGAAAAACATGAATCGTCAAATAAGATTTAGCAAAGTTTAGGCCTTGATAACACGCCTTCCATAATTTTTCATGAAAAATCGGTTTAGAGAAGGTTTTATATAAGCGCTTGTGCAAGCAGCAATCATATACATTGCAAGCTTTTCAGGAGAGGACCGTGCTCAATTGCCAACTGGGTAGCATCCGGTATTAATGCTAGCGGTTCACATGTGTCTGAGTTTTGTGCAAAACTGCAGAATTTAATAACGCAGTGACAATAATTCAAGTGAAATGAATGTTATTTTTCGTTAATGGGTGCACTATTACGCGCGGTACCATGGTATTTTAAAATTTCTGATATCTACTATATGTAAATAAATTGCGTTGTTTTGTAGAATTTAATTTCAAGTTCTTAGGCCAGTTTTAGAATGGGGTTTTGCATTTTTATAAACAGTATTTAAACGGTCACTTTCAAAAAAAAAAAAAAAAACAAAAAAATTTCTCATTAAAGCTTCATTTTAATAATATAAAATATTTTTGTCTTCATTAAATTGAAGGCATCGCACCTACATAAATTAAAAAAGACATAAAAAGGACACAAGAAAACGGCTAATTGCGGCTACATCAACACCTGACATTTTCGGATATGAAAGTGTGCAAAAGGCGCTTAATTAAATGCAAACAAAAATAATGATATCATGACCAAAATAAAAATGTGCCATAGACGTTAAACACTTTTGGATATTTAAGATAAAAATAAATAAAAAAAATATCCTCAAAAACATAGACTGAGAGAAAGTAGAGCAGTCCATTTTCATAATTTTTAGAACATTGCAATATAAAAGCGTAATTTTTAATTTGTGCTCGACTACTTTGCACTTCCGCCAACTGTTTTGAATAAATTTATGCTTTGAGCACCCTATACAGTGTAAGTGGTGTATAATTAGTTTAGAATTTACTTTTCTAATTTAATATATGGAAAGGAAGTTAATATGAAACAACTCTGTGAGGGAAAACTTGAAGCACATTTTCAGATAAATTCAAGTGTCGGCTTTTCAATAAATGATCTTGAAATATATAAGTTCCCAATGTAAACAGTTAATACATACATGTTTCGTATTAACTGCTTTCCAGCTCCATTAGACTTGGAGCCATTTTTTTTAAATTCAGGAGAAACTGAAAATTTTCCACAAATCTTCTATAGGGTATCTGGCAGATATAGAAAAGTACAAAAGTACCTTGATCAGCGTCATCGCCTAATTCAATTTACCCATGTCCATCTGTGTCTGCCAGTGAAAGTAAGCTAATTAAATGAAATTGAACGCGCAGGCCACACCTTTAGACAAGCTTCTTGGAATTAAAAATGGGCGAAATTGGTTCACGGCCACGCTTACCGTCCATACAAGTAAAACATTTGGAACGGAAAATCTTAGAAAAGCTTTGGAAAAAGAAGTCAACGAATTTCGATGAGCGTGCCACACCCCCTCGCATGTAACCATAAACTTTAAAATGCTAAACTGAGAAAATTATTAATGGTAATGAAATCAAATTTCACAAAAAATAGTAAGAATGATTCGGAAAAGCTCTAGACAAGAACTTGGCGAACTTGGTGGGAGAAAGAATCATTCAAAACAGTAAAACCAAGCAAGAACCAAAAATGGTTGGGCATTGCTTGAACAACCATATCCATGTATACACTTTTAATACCGTATGTGCCAAGATAAAATGTATAGCTGCCAAGGTAATATGTTGAAAGTGCATTTCTTGTACGGGAGTCAACGCCTTGTCGAGATCCCGCAAATTTTTGCAAAGAAAGTGCATTTCTATTTCAAAATTTAAAACTATAGCTACCGAAGGCGTCAGGATACAGAAATTTTTAGATATTCTGTTTTATGTGAGTTGCCACGCCCCATTCTTCAATTCAGCTTACGTTTTTCTAATTATGTGCAGAAATTGCAAGGTGTATGGTACAACATACATATATCAAATCACGTTATCTAGTTACCATATCTAATACGATATTAATGCTTTTCTTATATGAGAGGGGTTATGGTTATTTGTCCATTCCCTCTGGAATTTGCAATATACAGTAGTGCAGCAAATTTTGAAACTGTAGCTGCCATATGCTCTAAGGTATAGCGTTTCAAATACTTTGTTTTGTAAAGGAGGTACCTCAACTATTTCTCTTGAAAATACATTTTACTATAAATGTGGTGTTTTTGTGAAAATTTATATTAATTGAAATTCGTCATATTTTACAATAAGCAAAAAGTAGGCAATACCTCTAGTTGGTTTGACCAACTTATTTTGATATTTAAAAAAAAGCAACATTTAAAATGAAGGTTCCTTTTTTTAGATACGAGCAATTTTTAATTGCTTTTACAAAAAAAAAAAAAACCAGCAAAAGGACAAAAAAATCTGTTCCACGTGCAATATCCTTTGGCTAAATATTTAAATTGCGTGGCGTGTGAAAAACCATTCGTTTGTCTTTTAAAGTGGTTGCCAGAGGACAAAACACTACACCGCAACACCTACACCTTTCGATGTTGCAATTTTTTTCTGAACTCCGTGCCCCTACTACGCTGACTTTTAATTTAATCTGTATACGCCTGCTGCTTCCGTTCGGACTTACCTTATATTCATTGTTCGTTATCATTTTATTCCATTTTTCCTGTTTAAGCCGCATGGTCTTCATGACGTAGTTCCAAAAAAACTCTGGCCTATCGTCAACTTTGACAGCTTTTTTGTCTTTGTCATCGTCACCCATTTTATTGGTGGCGATACTGCTGACCCAGCAGCTGCGTGGTGTTTGCTGCTTTTGTGATTTGTTTGTTTTATTTCACGCCTATTGTATATAGATTTTGTTTGTTTTTTATTTCGCTCGAGTGTCTTTTATGTGTAAGTTGTCCTTGAATCCTGTAAGAAATAAAAAAAAAATGAATAAAAGCAACAAAGCAACTTAAGCCCAATAACTTGGTTTTTTTCTTCTAAGGCGCACTTTGTAGTCCTTGTTATTGCATTTTAATCGTCTTTTTAGTTTTATTTTTTTGTTTCTTCTTATGGGTTTTTTATTTCCTTTTGTAAACAAGCGACTTATATTGTTCTTAATCTGTTGTGTTGCAATAAAAATTTAATTTATTTTACTTACTTTTAGTTTCTTCCTACTTAAAGTCGTTGTTTTAACTTCCAAATATAAGTTGTCGGCTTTATGGAAGTGTTTTTTCAGCAAATCTATTTTTTAATAGTCTAACAACGACGCTGCTGTAAAAACTTCATTCGAGTTGTTAAAAATGAGTCTAATATTTCAAAATTAAATTGAAATTATTAACAAATTCTGTTTTCAATTGAAATAAAATTCAAATTTATTTAAAGTGTTTTTTGTTACAGACCTTCGTTGAAATTTCCCAAAGGAGTTTGTATAAGATAGGATTCCTCTGGTCTACAGTTATGTATGCTTCCAGTTCTTAACGACATTTGTCTGTTACCTCGAGAGAGTGCCAAATATTTGGGCGTAACACTTGAAAGAAAATTTTCTTGGAAGCTAAACATACAAGAAAGCATGTGTTGCTTTTTATGCATGTAATAGGATGTTTAACAAATCTTGGAGCCTTAAGCTAAGAATAGTTCTGTGGATGAATAAAGCCATCATCAGACCAATTCTGACATATGGAATTCTTGTATGTTAGAAAGCTGTAGACAAGCTAATTTATTTGCCAATCTTATCAATAATTCAAAGAATGGCAGGTATTGGAGTAAGCGGATCAGTAAATATTATTATAATATTCTCTAACCGAGGACTGATTTTGGCAGTAAGATTCCACAATTAATAAATGTTGTTCAGGAGCAAGCCTATACATGATTGAGTCGTATTGAATACTGAACACAAACGTCATATGGACAAGCCATTTGACACATGACAGCTGTTAAAACAACCCAGTTGGAAAATGGACCTCGTATTGGATCACCCTTTACTACTCCGTCTGCTGCTCTCAACATTTTACTCCATTTAGAGCCCCTTGACATTTTCAGTAAAAGAACTGCAGCAAAAAATGCTATTAGACTGAGGGAATCTGGTTTTTGGAAATCAAAATCCTACGGCCATGGTAGTATTCTCACTCAATTTTCTGGCTGCTACATTCAAAGTGGGACTGATTATATCACCGCCACTCTTACGTTCTCACTTTCAACTGAAAACTTTCAAGTGAAAATACCTGAAAGGAAGAGTTGGACTCCTGAATTCTGATACGGGGGCTAGAATTTTTCCGTGACTTAAGCATCAGTCAATCTTTTGCTTTACTCTGTTACTTTAGTGTATTTCAAGCGGAAATTTTGCTGTCTGGAAGTTATGCCAAATTATTAAATCTAAAATTTTTGAACTGAGTGACAGTTTTGTTATATACGTCGATAGCCAAGCAGCCATTAAGGCCCTTGGCTCTAATATTATCAAATCCAGCTTGGTCCTAGATTGAAAGAAATCGCTATGTAAAATGGGCGAAAAATGTAACTTAAGCGTGGGTTGGGTTGGCGACTTCATTAGCAACGAAACTGCAGATGAGCTTGCTAGGAATGGCTCTAAAATTGACATCATTTCTGAACCTAATATTATGAAACTGCTAGCCTTTGTTAGAGCCAAAATTGATTCAAAATGTATAAATTGGGCTAATATGAGATGGTCTAACATGACAACATGTTGTACGTCGAGGGCAATCTGGCCTTATTAGGATGCTAATAGAACGCGAAAAGTAATTCCATTAGACAAACAAACCCTGAGAATCTTTGTAGGTGTTATTACAGGACACTATTTTATAGGCAAGCATGCCTCAAGACTAGGGCTTTCTGACGTAGGGGATCTTTGTAGAAGCTGTAAAGATCCTGACGTCGAAGATTCGGTCTTTTATTATCTTTGTGAATGCCCAGCGCTGACAAATCGGCGTTATATTCGGATTTAATTTCTTCGACTCTCTTGAAGACATCGCTCAAAAGTGTCTAAAATCCATTTTGAAGTTTATAAAAAGTTCGAAGTGGTTTGCATAGGGTGAAAACGAAGTTATGCGGCCTAAGTTGTGATGACAATTGTCATCTCCCGTGCTAACCTAACAGTTATGTATGTTAAGATTGCTGTACACTTGACTTCACAGGAGGAAGAGTTGCATAGGAAAGTATTAGGTCATAGAATTAAAAGTGTATACTGATTTCGCAAAAATTGTTAATAATTTTTCTTACGTTTTGTATCTGAGATAGTTTCAAATAATGTCTTTTTCGGTTTTTAGGAAAGCTAATTAATTAATTACAAAAAATCTCAGTAATAAGTGGACACCCCTGTGCAGGACCTGACTTAGACCTCTGACCGCCCTAGGCTAACTATGAATGTGAAACTTTAGACGAGCTAAAAAAAAATGCCCTCACCTTCAAAAAAAATTCTTTCAGAATAGATCTTCGAAAATTTTCTTCTATTTTGTAGCTTCGATTTCAAAGGAATAAAAGTTGTAACTTTCCGGTCTCTCATGTGTCAGTTAATAATATCTGACTAATCTAAAATTAAAATTATAGTGTGAGATTCCTTAACAATTTAAAATCTAATAAGTAAAATACTTGCGACAATTGCTCTATGTCAAAATGGTATGCAACGAGGCTAGAGACTCACTTTTCACAAACGAGGGAAGGAAAATTTCATGTCTCAGTTATATTTGTGCAATCCTTTCCTTATAAAATATTTTTTAGCGCTTAATTTTTTTTCACTTGTTGAAAGATTGTGTTAAGAAGGTGCAACATAAAAAAAATCTTAATCAACGTGAATTTTCAGCGCCCCCTCGGACATTGCGCCCTAGGCTTAAGCCTAAACAGCCTGTGGGTAAATCAGCCCCTGGGTGAAATGGTCTGGGGTTGCTTTCCTGGAAATGGTTTAGGACTCGTACAAAAAATAGCTGATGTTATGAATAGGTTCAAGTACCAAGAAATCCTACAAAGCGTGGTGCTTCCTCATGCAGAGTGGAATACGCCAATCTCCAGACCTTAACCCAATCAAGAATTTCTAGGAAATAGTTAATAAAAAGATCAAAAGAGAAAGTGTAGGAGAAGATAAGAACGAATTTGAGCTTTAACAGATACTTGGTTAGCTTTAGAAAAAACGACAATAGGCAGCCTCATTGCTTCCACGCCAAGAGGATGACCCAAGAATGATAGAATATTGATTCGTGGGGATGAATCGTGAGTTTTTGAAATATTTTTATTTTTTTTTTTCATAACAAAGTTTGAATATTTTGAATAAAATGTAAAATAAAACATATTTTTTGAACTTAAATGTATTTTTCATGTTTAACTTTGTTAATTCAAGATGTTTATGAAGTTTAACAAAAATGTGAATTCTGTCCCATATATTTTGTCTGACACTGTATGTTGACTTCGATTCGAAAAATATAAAGTCTTAAAATAACTTGGTTTTGAAATACAATAATGATAGGCGGCTTATGGGAAATAAAAATAAATTTAAAATGATATACCACGGGATCGGCGGTAAAATGAGATGAATGATTTTGTAACTTTAAAGTAGAAAATCGACATTTTTTCATTGTTTCCCGTTTAATTTTCAATTTTGTTATAAGAAAAACTAATCACGAATTCAAACTCCTCGATCGATCATATCCCGAAAATCACTCCAATTTTGTTGGAAAATTTGATAACTTCCTTAACTTGCACCATTTTTAAAATCCATATTTTTTAAAAAAGGTAGACAACTTAAAACAGGGGGCGCTAATTCAGCTTACAATTTGAATGAAAATCCTTTCGAGGGGCTCTGTCAAGACATATAAGGCTATTGTAATTCACTCACTCATAGTGAAAAAAAAAAAACAAAAAGTTTTTATTTTGAACCGCTTTAATGTATACCCATATATATATCAACGGCCCTAACATTGTGCTTAGTGAACCAGTTGTTTATTTCTACTAAGGAACATCTTTATGTCGATCATTAATAAATAACATGAAAAATCGTCCAACGTTGTGATGCAATCAGTTCGAAGAGTAAAAACTTTTAATAGAAAAAAAAAAATTTAAAACAAACTTGCATTGGCGCTAAATGATTTAATTTTTATTACGTACAATTTTTTTTAAACTTATGAATTTTATATCGTTTTTTTTTTCCAAAAACAAGTAAAAAGTTACACCAAACAAAATTTTGAGTTACATTGATTACGCATACGGTTACCTTTTATTTCCAAAATTCTCAAGCCCCATCAAGCAGTGTCTTGACCTTAAGGATCGAATTACTTTTCCGCTTTGCCTTGCCGCCCTTTACTTTCGTGCCACGCAGTGTTGTGACAGTTTTACCCTTACGAGGACTTAAATTTTTCTTGCCTTTAATAACCTTAGAACCATTTTCGAAAACACCCTCAGCGGTACGAACAGAATGTGAACTATGTAGTGTAGATTTACTTTTGGTCCTTATAGAATTTCTTGAAGAAACATTCGAACGTTTACCTCCACTACTTTGCAGCGTCAAACGGCTACTCAGTTTGCTACCGCCATCACCTTTAGCCTTGGCTGTTCGAGTTTTCTTTTTCATTGGCTTTTGTTTGTTCTGACCACCAGATGAAGTTGAATGTGAAGAGGAGTTCATTTTGCTCTTGCGTCGTGTCTTACGGGTTGTTGATCTTAAACGTTTTTGTGGTGGGGCAAAGGCCTTAGCCGCCTGTACTATGGAGTCGAAATTGCCAAACACATGCATTATACTTTTGTTTACATACTGCAGGTACTTGAGTGCCGAGAAACAAAGGCTGCATTGAGATGTGTTGTTATAGTTGGAACGTATTAGACTTTCCAGGTACAGGAAATTTTTGGCCATATTCTCACAGTGCGGACATTTAAAGTTGGTTGGATATTCAGATCGCCGCAAGCTATTCTCAGCTGGTATAATAGTCGGATTGGTACCTGCGGTATGTTCACTGGCTTGACCACCTTTTTGACGTATGGTCGAGACTGAGTTTTGTGGTACTACAATTTGTGCTTCCTTATCTTCACCGAAACCCATCATACTACGTAATACTGAAATTTTGCTGGTATGTAAAAGCATTTTACGAATATATTTTTTCTGTTTTTTTTTTTTACTTTTTAAGTAAAATATAATTTCGTTGAAATAAAATGAAAATTTTTGAAAAAATGTTTGAAAAGTTTTATTAAAAATGCAAAGTTAAAATTTGGAAATAATTGTTATCTGTGGAAAGACAAGGTTATATTGCGTTTATGCTTACTAGCGTTAAAATGTCGCCAAAGATATTACAAAAAATGAATAAGTGGGGTTAAATCTCTTCGTGAACCACACAGTCTTGATATTATGTCAAAATTCTTATTTTGGCTTTTTAACAATCACTTTTTCTTTGTGGAACAGTTCTAAAAGCCAAAAGGAAAATCTATTAAAGGATTTGACATTTTTCTCCGATATGAATAGTAGATATTATTTAATTTCCAATTTGTGCCTTCGCCTACGCATATATACATAAGAAAAGAAAAAAATACAATAAATAAAACCCGTCGCTTAAATAATAACGCAAATAAAATAACATGACACTTGGCCATATGTTGGCTGCTCAACTGTTGGCTAAAATTTATGGTAATGACCTCATGTGAGTCGCATATCTCTTCAATCTAAACGAAATTTCATGTTTTTTCTTATGCTGTTGGTTATTTATTTTGCCCGTTTCGTTTTGTTTATTCTGCTTTGCTGTTATTTCCGTTTGTATGCGCTTTAGACGCCCCTGTCTTTGACCTTGAGCCTGAGTCCTGTATAACCAAAATCCACATAAAACCCACACACTCACAAAGTTCAAAATAATAAAAATGTCATTTATTCAATTACGCAGCTCAGCACTGAAATAGGAAGCAGGCGTGAATCATAATTTATTTGTAGCAATTATGATGGTGCAAATTTATGGGCAGATGAGTAGCCAGTTGCAAGGAAGCAGGCAACCAGCCAAGCAGGCAGACAACTGAAGGCTTTAGTTACTCGCTGTAATTTGCTGCGAAGATGAATCTGGCATGAAATAGGAACATGAAATCGTGTTAAAATTCCAAAGTAGTCATTTATTATGTTGTCTATTATGAACTTCCGCAAGATGAGTAGCGTTTATTTAAGTTTCAACGTGTAGCTAATTTACTTAAAAATGTAGTTTTGTTCAAATAATATCGTAATTTGTTATCTACATTCTGCGAAAAGTCCTCTTCATAAAGTCATCTGATGAATTTTTTCCAAACTGGGTACACGGTTAGAAATCTTGGATTAAATTTTAATACAAGCGAAATATTACAAGAATTTTTAATACAATTTTGATTAAATTTAATACTTTTCAATAGATTACAAAATTTTGTAATAAATTTTGTATTACATTTTAATGTATAAGTATTATATTCGAATTTTAAACCATGCTGTATTATATTTTAATACTTCAATATTGTACTTTCATTTTATGTTGTTGTCAATATAAATAAACTTTTAGCCAACAAATAAATAACACAACGGTGGCTGATGTCGTTAAGCTGCGAGTGCATCAATTGAATTCACAAGAAACCCGGTTCGAATCCCATTCGAAATGAAAACTTTTTTTTTTTAAATCTTAATAAAAACGAGTATTAATACAAGAAAGTATTAAAAATTAATTTTAATATTTAGGCAGTATTAAATATTAATACAATTCTGGTGTAGTCATATATGTAAGCCCAAAAGTATTAAAATTGAATCCAAAATTTCTAACCGCGTAGAGGGTGGTCCAGTGCTGAATAGTTATACCCAATCTACTAATAAATTTCATAATATGTATTAATTACTGACTCATATTATAGATATAAAAAATAAAAAAATGATACTTCACCGTTTTATAAAAAAATTAGTCAATAGCTCAAGGCATAAGTTGCGTAGTGTACGTAGACCTATGTGTGTCACTCGTTTTTTTGTGTTGTTTTCAGAGAACTTTTTAAATTTATATTGAAGAACATTCGTTTGGTTATTATCATTAAAAAAGAGTTTCAAACAAAACTTCATCATTATTTTTTTCATTATGTTTTCGGATTCTCGATCTTGCAAAGTAGACTTAGCCGCTCACTGTATGTATAAGTACCATATCGATGAATGCTTCCACCAGGTATTTTCAATTTTCCATTATTTTCTTTTACATTTTATACCTTTATTGCATTATAACACTTTGTAAAATATCTTAAGAATAGCTGATATGTAAAATGCATCGAATACATAGATAAATTTTTATTTTTTAAGCTTCTTTTATTCACTTCATTTTGCTGACTTTAATAGAACTGTAATCAAATCACTTTTTTTCTCAGGATCAGTTTCATTTTTGATTTGCAAAATTGTATCATGAAATTTTTGTTTTTCTTCACGTTTTGAAGGATCCATTTTTTCCCAATAGTCTTCAGCATCTGCAACAATAAGGGTTGCAATTGTCTCGAGCTCTTTATAAACCTGTGTTTTAAAATTCTCTACAGACTCAACTACAGATTTTTGAATTACAGAAAGATTCTCTGTCTTCTTCGCATTTTCTTTAATATCTTTTATGATCTTCTCTACACCGTCAAGGAAAAGAGCTTTATTTCTATGCTGATCACCAGGAACAAATCTATAGCTCTCTAGACATTTCTTAAGTTCTTCAAAGTTTTTTTGCAGTGATGTTTTGGTCACATTTTCAATAACAGTAAGACTTGCGACAGCAGGATCTAAAATTGCCCAGGTTAAATTGAAACCTTTATCAATCAGATGAAAAGAATTCAACATCGAATTTGTAAAAAAATTTAAAGCGGCTTGATCCACTTTTTCCTCAGTATCAGATTTTTTTCCGGTGACATTAGCCAATGCAGACTATTTGAAT
Organism: Meiosimyza platycephala; assembly: GCA_963662105.1. NCBI lineage: Eukaryota > Metazoa > Arthropoda > Insecta > Diptera > Lauxaniidae > Meiosimyza > Meiosimyza platycephala. The sequence goes on along the minus strand of OY759209.1, from coordinate 75,423,386 downwards.
AAATTTAAGAACAAATTTTGAATAAATCAAAATTTAAATGTAGTCGCGTTACTTACTTGCACTAGCAGGATAGTGCTTAGAACAAATAACAAAAATTTCTTAGACATGATGCTGGCTCAAGTTGAAGTCTTCAAGCGAATACAATTAAGACTGAAGAACAGCGTTTGCGTGAGCATTTATATAGGGACCATTTCGCCTATGTTATTTTTTGACTCTTATCTGTTCTTTAGCAAAGGGTTATTGTGGGTTAAAATTACTAAAAATTTAAAGGTTGAATTTGATAATAAATTTTTAGTAAGCTAGGGTAAATTTTGATAATATGCATACATTATTTACATAATCACTTTACTGAACTTTAAGTTCAGCAACATTTCATACAACTATGTACTTAAATTATAGAAAAAGGCATGTAAAGTAGTCGTGATCACCACTAGCTTATCTGCTCTAGTAGCTGACCATTAGACATGTTCAAAAAGCTAATGTTCCAGAATTCTTCGTGAACACTCAAAATTATGAGTACTACATTTCTAAAAAAAAAAATCCAGGGGTTGCTACCATAGCTGCAATTTTTCGGATTTGTGTAAAAAATTTAAGAAAATTGCACTTTTTTCGTTTTTAAATATTTATTTTTGTACTCTTTTTTTTTTAAAAAAAAAAAAAAAAATTAATGTTCTTCATTTCATTACTCAAATTCTAAGAAATTAAAATTTTGCAGCTCTAGTAGCAATTCTAAGAGATATTTTTTTTTAAGTGCGGGTATATTTGAATATGAAGAAATTTTCGAATTTTAAGCGTTCCTGAAGAATTATAAAACATTCGTTTTTTAAGAATATGTGCACTGACCATATTTGGTGTAGTAGATGCCTACAAGCAGCAATAAAAAGAAAAAGTTATGTTCTTATTCCGATAGCGGCTGACATCATTCGGCTGGCTAGATCCTTTCCGGCAGCAGTGACAAATGGAGGCTACATGTACTTAGCAGCAAACAGCTGTGAGCATATCCATTCGGGAAGATGATAATTTTTCAGAGATACAAGAAGAGCATACTGTGGTTGTGGTATCTAAGAAAAAAGCTGATCCTAAATTCAACCCCTTGTAAAAAGTACTGCAACACAATGAATGGTCAAAATAGACCCTGCTCCTACATAATTTTTTACTCAGAATTAACTACGTTACACCAACTAAGGATGAGGTTAAATTGGCACAGCTGTTGTCTTATCCAGTGGCAGATTAAGGTAAGGTTGAAAGAGGTTAAACTCGTAGCACCGGGAGCCGATCTGCGGGGCCTTTCAATTAGTGAATTATTAAGCTATTGCTAGGGGTTTAAGATGGGACAAGTGTCTATTTCTGTTCTAATGATGCCCATTTCAGATTTTTATCTCTGGGCCCCGAAAAGGCTTAATCCACCGCTGGTCAAGAATCTTTAGGAAAAAGCATTGATCGTAAGATCAAATAAAATAATGTTTAATAAAAAACTCTTGCTGGCAATCATTTCCTTCTATACACAAAAGTGATATTTGTAAATATCAGATCTCAATTTTTAAGAAAAATCCTCACGCGAAACATAAAATAGTTTTCTTTTTCAATAAATTATTACGATATCTTCTGTTTGATTTTGAAAACTTAGCAAGAAAATTACATGTTAGGAACCTAAAAAAGACACACAAAAACGGCGAGACACCCCAACTTAATTTTTGGTCGTAGAATACGGTGGCATACTAAGTTTTTTTTTAATTAGATCAAATTCTCGAGATATTCGCAATTGATGTTTTGTCACTTTTAAATCCCTGTTTTAGCTATATTTTTCTTATATACCTATGTAGAAAAAGACATCGAAATCGAATGAAACTTGGTACATTATTATTTAAAACTATTTTTCGCAATTTCTTATCAAAAGCCCATAGTTTAATGCTCAGACATTAAATACGTAACCTGAAATTATTATTAAAACTAATATAAAAATTTATATAAATCAATTGTATACTTCTGAAAATTAACGGTTGTCATTGTAAGAGTTATATTTCGATTAACAGATAATAAATAATTTAATTTCGAAATATATTTCAATATTTTTTTCTCCGAAACTAAGAAAAATATTGCAAAAAAAGGGTCGAAAATTGACTAAGTTTTAATCGCAAATATCTCGAGATTTTGATCTGATTGAAAAACTGAGTATGTCACTACATTCTACGACCGAAAAATAAGTTGACGTATTTCGGCGTTTTTGTGTGTATTTTCAGCTTCGGATAATTCCCTGATAAAGAGCCTGTAAGACTATAGTTGTATTAGGTGTTGACTTTGAGCCACCAATTTGTGGGTGGGCAGGGCAGCTATCTACCAATAGTAAAATCTTTTATTTTATTTAATTAAATCGCGGTCCCAGGCACGAAGCCACTATTCAAATGAAGTTGAAATCATCCAATCTCTACGGTTACTTTCATAATCCACATGGAAGTATCTGGGTCGCTTAGATTTTCCGATAACCAATAGTTTTTTCTTAATTGTGCTACTCATATTTGCAGCTGCCAGAACGGTTATCCATTCTTTTAACAACTTACCACCCTTTCATGTTTCACCTCTGAGTTTTAATGTTTTATGCGGAATCAGTTTAAAAAAATGAACCCCGTTTCATCGGCGTTAAAAATTGGTCGTCAGAAAATGCTCTTCGTAAGTTTGGCCAAACATTATTAACTAATCCAATTTGTAACAATGTGTTTTCAAGATGTCGTTATAAGGAGATAACACTTTTGAAAATGTGTTATTATGACCGGATTGTCGTTACAAGCGGAGCCGCAATAAGCGAACTGAACTCCATAGAAGCTCGGAACTGGGAACCCGAACTTATGGGTGCGAATACGTCGCTATAACCGTATTCTACTGTATTTCACGACCATTTTACCGCCACCAAGCATTGCGCCCGAGGTGACCACACCCTCGCTCCCCCCTAGGTATGCTACTGACTATACCGTTACGCAATGTTTAATATCTTCAACAACTTTTGTGAAATATTGATGGCATGGTACGGAAGTTCAACAGACGTGTGATGGTTGCTTTCACTTGTGCTCAGCTGCTTTGACTGGAGACTTGTACGTATAGCACACCCATTATAAGACTTGAAGCTTTTTACCGATAACTCACAGTATTTAAATGACCAAACTATTTTAAGAGTGTTTATAAGAAAGAGAAAACAGATGTACATATGCCCCGAATATAGTAACTCAGCTGGTAATCTTGCGAATATCAATGCTAAACGCAAACAGTGTACTAATTGTGCGAAATAAATGTATTGAAGTTAAGTTAACTACATAGTGGTGCCTTCAATCAATAACAATCTACCAGCAATAAAAATTAAATTTTATTAGCGGTCAAAACTCTTCCTATTAAAAAGTCAGCTGTTGATGATAAATTCGTTTATAAATTTTGTATTGTACTGTGGAAAGTTCCAAGAAAAATACTTTGTAAATAGGTTTTAAAAACAATTTACAACTTATTCCGGACATTTTGACATAAAAAAGATTTGATGATAATCGCTTAAACGAAACGCTAATTGCCATCATCAAACTGAATGGTCCCTACTTCCATTTTTCAGGCCAAGGTTACTAGGACAATAAAACTGGCACACAAAAATTTTTGTTTGGTTTGTTGACAGCATAAAAAGGAAGTGTATAAAAAAAAAACTGAGCCAAATGCAAATTCGACCAGTGTGTTCATTGTTGCAGTCAATTAATCTTTTTTATCGCCAATTTCCATTTGACACCCTGCGCACAAAGTTGCTTCCTCTAGTGTACTTTAATATTTTATTGTAATTTATTTTAGCAAAAATAAACCAACTAATTGTTTTACGCCCCCAAACTTATTTATGTACTTAAATTTATTAAAAATAATTAAATAAAGGGTGTTTTTTTTAGAGGTTTGTTTTTCGAATAGAGATAAAACTGGGATTTTGTGGTCAAATCTGGCAACTCTAATGTCATTTATATTCAGTTTGGTTTGCCATTTCATCATGAACAGGTTGACGCATGAACAACGCGTCCAAATTGTGCAAATTTATTATAGTCACTAAAATTTCAACTTTATTTTCACTCAAAATTCACATGATTTTTGCAATTATGAAGTCAAGAAGGCCGCCTAGATCTTGTGATATCACACCTTAATTTTTTTTTTTGGGGTTATGTGAAGCCAAAAGTATGCGTCGATAAGCCAGCTACGATTCAATACTTCGAAGCCAACATTACTCGCGTAATTCGCGATATACCTTGAAAATTGGACCTCCATTTTAGACTACGTCCGAGCTAGCCGTGGCGTTCATATGCCAGAAGTCATATTTAAATTATAATGCCAGAAGATTATCTTTCGAATAAAGTAATTTTCATGTCTATTTAAAAAATTCATCTTTGTTTTATTCCATTTTAAAGTTCTATACCTCTAAAAAAAACACCCTATACAATTGTTGTTTTTTTTTCAAATGTAAAAATTTTCTCAAACTTCAGCTTGACCTCGTTTTGGTGCTGCGGCTCGCATTATTTCTGTTTTGAATTTACTTTTGCTGCGACACTCAATTATTCCAAGTGGGTTATTTGATTTGTGTTCTACATCATCGCTTATCAGTAGAACAAATTGTTTTTGTTTTGTGTCCTTGACTTGCGTTTTTATTTTCATTTCTATTTCCATTGTTTGTTTTTTAATAATGTAAATGTTTCATTTGTTTGGTTTGGTTTAGTATGTTTGCAATTTTGGCCCTGAATCAATAGACTTTTATACAATTTTCGGTTAATTTTGGGTTATAGCTGTGTTAGTTTTAATGAAATGTTGTATAGTACGCTTCTGCTCTTGTATGATTACCATCTGAATTTTTGTCGCTGTTCTGCTGAATTTTTATGAATCAATGCATAGTTTTATTTTAAATTGCAAATATTTTAACAGGCAATTCCCTTAATAAACTTTGTTTGGGTTTGTATACAAAAGTGAAATACACAAAAGCTCTAATAGCAATTCGCTGCCTGGGGTTTTTTTTGTATCATGTCGGTTATATTATTAAATGGTGGTGGAGGTGTTTACACAGCTGTTTTTCGTTAACATTAAAAAACGAAAGTTATGATTGCAAATTCGATCTATTATTCTTGACTTTGCAGAAATGAATTAGCCCCTGTGCCAATATATTTACACAACTGAAAGATTACTTTCAATGAAAAGTGCCGAGGCATAATTAAAATTGTACTGAAGTGATATTTACAAAACGTACTTGATAACACCAATTGGTTGGAAAATGTCAAAAATATTCAATATTTCAAATGACCAGCTTGAGATGCTTTTTAAAAACTATTTTTGTATGAAAGCCACCCTAGATATGCACCCCAAATAAAAGTTTTAAAGCTTAAGCTATACATCTAAACATAAATGGCACGTGGTGTAAATTCCATGTGAATAAATTAAATGGTTTTTGTGAAAACATTTTTTAAAAACATTTTTTTATGATAGCCACCCTAAATAGAATTTTTGCCTTAGCTATGCCTTTTAATATGAAAGCTACGTGGTGTAAATTTGGTGTGAATCGATTAACCGGACTTCGTGAAAATTATATTTTAAAAATATTTTTGTGTGAGGGCCACCCAAAATAAAAGTTTTGTAGCCTAAGCTATGCCTCATAATATAAAAAGCTACGTGGTGTAAATTCGGTGTGAATCGATTAACCGGTCTTCGTGAAAATTATATTTTAAAATATTTTTGTGAGGCCCACCCTAAATATGCACCTTTAATAAAAGTTATTTCTATGAGGTCCACCCTAAATATGCACACTTAAAAGTTTTATAGCGTAATCTATACCTCTTAACATAAAAGACACGCAGTGTAAAATCCATGTGAATCTATTAAGTGGAAAATGTTATTTTAAAAATATTTATGTGTGAGGGCCACCCCAAATAAAATTTTCATAGCGTTAGCTATGCCTCATAATATAAAAGCTACGTTGTGTGAATTCGGTCTAAATCGGTAAACCGGACGTCGTGAAAATGGTATTTTAATTTTTTTTTGTATTAGGGCCACCCTAAATATGTCACTTAAGTAAAAGTTTTGTAGCCTTAACTATGCCCCTTAATATAAAAACTACGTGGTGTAAATTTCATGTGACTCAATTTAGTGGTCTTTCTGAAAACGCTATCTTAAAAATATTTTTGTATGAGGGCTACCCTAAATAAAATTGTTATAGCCTATGATACCCGCCTGATCAATACTTTAAAAATTTCATCAAAATCGGCCGGATAGCTTCCGCGTCCACTAAAGACAGACAGCAGACAGACAGACAGACAGACAAACAAACAGACAGACAAAAACTGAATTTTATATAATAGATTATAATTTTTATTTGGAATTTATTTATTTTTGATAGTGTAAGTACAAACGAAAATAAGTATGTGAATGACTATATTGATAAAATCGATACATCGAATCGATGGATATTTGAATTAGATTTAATAGAATTATGCTAAAAGACCTCGCCTCAAAAGCTCTTGCTGAATGGGCCGGTTTAAACCGGCTTTAGCTCATTATTTAATCCGGTGGTACCTGCTCTTTTGGGAAGAGAAATTTTAAAGTTAAATTACGAGCCTTTCGTAAAGAAAACCAGATACTTGTATCGTTATGATTTGCCAAACATACTTGTAATTGGTTCGTCGGCTAGTTTTCGTCAATTATTCAAAGGCATCAATATTTAACTAAACCGCTTTTTTACGACATATGGTAAAACATTTTAAATGTTTTGTAATTGGTCAAGTTTTCTATTTTAGTATCAAAGCTAAAATTACTAAAAATTGGTCAAATCAACTGCAATAAAATAATTAAAGAGTACTTTGTGTATAGCCTGAGTATTAATACTCCTTGTTGTATTATACTCATAAGTACAAGTAGTAACGCATTAATGGTAAATTTACGAAAACTAAATTTTTCTTTTACACTGCACTTTATCACAAACGTGTATGTTTTTGTTTATTAGTTCTTTTCCCTTGCATATATTATATTGTGATTTATTTATATTGCACTTTGAAAGAGTGTTAATGTTGTAATGCCAAGTTCTATATAATTTAAAGCACAAAGAGGCAAATTGCTTTAACGCTTTACGAATGGTAAAGTTTTAAAAGCACTAGTTTTTGAAAGCATTAAATAGTTTTAAATTTGAATAAGAATGTGAGATTAAGTGGTATAATATTGCTAAATTTACAGCAGCTCATTAATAGCCCTGAACTCAAAACTATTGGCCTTGATTTACATAAATGCCAGATTCGATCGCTTCTTTGTTTCTTTTTGGCTGTTATCAGAAATAATTTATGTAATTGATATTCTTCAACTAAAATGAAAGTCATTTAATGTTGTTGGGTCATTTTCAAAAAACTCGTACTATTAAATTAGAAGCTAAATACCTGGAGAAGTGAAAATGTACCTAATAACATAAAAAGATTTTTTTCGAAAACTCAGCATTATCTACGTATTGAACAATTTTAAAGCGTTAAATGTTGAGCTATGTTACCATACTCTCTACAATTTCAATCTATAGGATAATAGCGAACAATAACTTAAAGTAGGACAAATTACTGTTTTTTTTTTCTTTTGACAATTGCCTTCTTCTTCTCTGTAAAAGGAATCAAGAAATTGTGACTTAAACTCTTTTGTTTTAAAATGACAAAGGCATTTGGCTTTTTTGCTTAATCATCATTAGAAGTCATTTCGATTTCGTTGACCCACAAACGTTGACTTTAACTTCATTTGTAAGCGATTGCGGGTAGGTACACACTCACAACAAAGTATAACGTCGAGTTCTTTTAAAAACGACTTCCTGTCGACAACAGCAACAGTCAGAGTAACAAAAAAAAAAACAACAACAACAAGAAGAAGAAAGAAAGTAACAGCGAAAAAGCGAAAGTTAAAAATAAACGCTTACGTTGCCAACAGTTCAACGATTCAGCGTCTCGTGGTAGTAGTCGTTAGTCGTTGAAGTTACGCTACATTTGCATAAGCCACGTTTATGGACTTTTTGTAGTTTTTATACGCTACACACATGCAGAGCTGAGTAGGAATGAATACTTTCTGAATTTAATTTTAGGCAAGGTGGTTCGGATATCGGACGGCTTATTTTGGTTCCATATTTGTAAAATTTTCCTTTGCATCAATGAATAAGGAAACACTAAAAATGCACATAAGACAGGAACTTTGGCATAGAAGAACAAAGTCTGGTTATGACTAGCACTGAGAAAAAAATGTAACAATTTCGAAAAGTGACCACTTATAAAACGAAAAACTTCCAAACCCTATAGTGACAGAGTTCATTAAAGTAATGCGTCCAAATTTCACAAAAATTATGACAATGGCTCGTATTATAACTAGAAAAAAGAAGGCGTATTTTGACAAAAGGGCGTGGTATGTCTTGTAGAAGTAAAAACATTAGAATGCTATACTTGGTTAGTTTAGGCAATGCAACCAATTTTTATGCAAATGCTTCAAATGGGTTGGATAAACAAAAACCAAAAGTTAACAGGATACCGAAGTCACTTAAAGTGGTTTTTGTTAAATTAATTAATTTCACGTTAATATATAATTAAGATTTCGCGGTATTATCCTGAAAAATTATTAGTTTGGAGTTATAAACATAAAAATAGGTTAATTATTAAATTATTGGCCTTCCCCCACTAAATCGCGGAAGTACTCGTATCCCCATTTAATAAAACTTTTAAGACTTTTACTCGCACTTCAACTGTTAATGCAGTGTAGGGTATTTAATTTTTTGCATGGCCAAAGATACTACTCTTACAAGTTTTTTTATATAGTAGCAGTGTCAGAATTTCAACTATTTCTATAGCTTTTGTTGTTGTGGCCAATATAAACTTCATACTTGAAAACTTTCAAACAAAATCGGAATTTGATATATGTATGTATTATTTTTAAGCGTTTTTGTGAAGTTGTTGTAATTGAAGTTATTTGTGTTTAAAAAGGAGGTCACACTGACCACTGTCCATCTAATGTTGCTTGTGAAGTCCAACAAAGTTATGTGCTGCATGTTTCAAAGAAAAACTGATTTAAACTCTTACAATACCACATTTTCGTTTCACTAACTCTCATATATCTGACAAATAAATACCTTTAAGAGGGTTTTAAGAAATTTATAAGGCTCAAATAATGCCGATCTACCATTGATACGAAAATTACACATGTGTTTCACGCTTAGGAATATTCGTCGTATTTATATAGGTCAATGAGTGTATTATTCAGTGCATTTTTGCTTGTATGGGGTTGACACGCCCTTTTCTTGAAATTTATCAATTTGTTTTATTTAGCACTTGCTGGAGCCTTTTCAGAATTTGCATAAAATTTCATTGGATTACCTCAAATAGTTATATAGCACGGTCCGACAAAGATTTGCACACATGAGAAATTTCAATATATTCTGAAAATAGACAGCAAAAACAAATATACGTGTCTCGTGGTTTTTCTCCAGCGCGTCATATTTTTTTTTAATCGATGCCACACCCCCTCCATGTGAAAGAAAATTAAAATTCATCATATCTTATCAACTATTTGACGCAAATAAACAAAACTTGTTATATATATATAAAAGTTAGATCCAAAAGTAAGATACAATTATAAAATGGGCGGTGTCCCGCCCCCAATATGCGAAAAAAATCAAATATTTTATATCTCAACAACTGGTTGACGCAGTTGGATAAGATTTGGTACATATACATACATCTAAGGTTCTAAGCTTTGTTAGGTTTGGAAAAAATGGGCAATGCCACGCCCTCCCATATAAGAGAAGACTTAAATTCCTTAGTACTCATAAATTATTTGACGCATATATATATGAAACTTGGTACGCCTCCAAAATGAGAAAAGAATCATATGTACCAAATCTTATCTAACTGCATCAACCAGTTGCTGAGATATAAAATATTTGATTTTTTTCTCGTATTGGAGGCGGGTCACAGCCCATTCTTTCATTGAATCTTACTTTTGGCTCTACCATTTATATATTGTATATATCAAGTTTTATGCATTTGCGTCAAATAGTTGATAAAGTATGATTAATTTTAAGTTTCTTTTTCAAAGGTGGGGGGGGGGGGGGTGTGTGGCATCGATTAAAAAAAATCTGACGTGCTGGAGAAAAACCACGAGACACGTATATTTTTTTTGCTGTCTATTTTCAGAATATATTGAAATTTCTCTTGTGTACTACAAAAAGTTTGATTTTGTCGGAGCGTTCTAATGCTAATGATTGTTTGGGAGGTGCCACGCCCTCTTTTTAGGTGCAATTTTTCTTTTCCTTTGCTGGTTCAATTCATTTGTGTGCAATACGGTTGCATAATGTATTACATATCTCTCAGTAAAGTGTCAAGTAGATGCTTCCAAAGTTCCACAACCTCTTGTAGAAATTCATCCTTTTGTCCTTAGCTTGTTCAAGCTAAGTTTTCGAAGCAGTTGTGTGAAATTTGTTTACAACCTGTATGAAAGACCGAAAAATTTCTACAATTTACTATTTTTTGAGTGGAGTGGGGTTTTCTTTTGTTTCTATGGATTACACAACGATGGTACCACGCCGAAATTATATTATCGAAAAACAAAAGAAAATAAAAACCTTTACTTTATAAAAAGCCACTAGCTACCTTTCAAAAAAAAACTAAAATCTACATAGAAAACTAAAATTACTTTAACAAAATGAGCAGTTGGTGAAAGAATAAAAAAAGTGATAGGATGGCATAACCTAACCTAGAATGGCATAACCCAAACAGGAAGTGGCAGGCCTAAAGAAGCAAGCGCGCGAATTTCAATATCATCGAGGTATGGTATACTGTTGCTGTTAAAGAAAAGTTGGACAAATGGTGGTGTTAAAAAGTGGCACATGACTTGCTCGAAAGAAAAAAAGAAATAAATAAATAAAACGAGTGTTAACCAAGAAATCCAGTTAAAAAGTGGGTCAACATAAGTTTTTTTATTTTTTTGTTGCCTTACAAAATGCTCTCAATATACCAAGTTGGCACAGGTAACCGTATAGTTTTGCTAACAACAACTGAAAAATAAATTAAAAAGCAAAAAAAAAAAAAAAAAAAAAATTGCGAATTTCGCTTTCGTCGCGTAGTCTCAATGGTTTCTAGCAGACTAACGACGCGTCGCGACGCTTAAGTTGGTCGCTTGGTTAAGTCCGTGCAACAGCCATTAAACCGCATTTAGAATGAGCACAACAAATACAAAAACAACCACAACAAGTAAAGTTTAAGAAATTATTTAGCTAACAACAACAAAAGCAATAACATACATTCATACATATGAATGTAGGTAAGACGTCCTTTTATAACGCGACGGCATTTTGATGTTGACTGCAGGATAAAATAAATTTTTGCGGTCAGTCGAAAGTGAAAACTTGCGAGCGCCATTAGTGTGGTCTTTAGGTCGTTCGATGCACTGCCGTTTTTAAACATTTTAGTATTTAGTTGTGTTAAGTTTTTGTTTTGTTTTTAATTCACTCGTTATCTTGCCTCACACAAAACGTTGCCACTTTGTGCGGTTGCTCGCGTATTGCGAACGTGCAGTCATCACTGGATTTAAACGAAAGGTTGACATCTCTGCGGTCAGTTAGAATTTTGGTTTTGAATCTGAGCGTTGGTGCTATAGCGATCGCTGGTATTGTCATCTCTGTTTGTTAAGTAATCTGTCATTTTGTTCATCTAAGTTGCAGTGAAAAGTGAAAATTGGCTTATAACTACGTGTGCATTAAAAAATAAAACTAGTTAGTTCGCTTATCTCAGTTAACGCGTATTTAAAATTTTTACGATATATTTCTACAGAACTAATGGAACCTTAGTAACAACTTAAGTTAGGCAAAAGCAGCAAAAACAACAAAGTTGGTAAGTTGCATTTGAATACTTATAAATAATGTTATCAAAATTGTTACTACGAAATTGAAGAAACAGTAAAAAAAAATTCAATTTCAGTCCACACGTTTTTACTTTTTAACTCGTATAGTATTTAGTTTGTTTCAATAGGATCTATGTGCTGGCTGTTCTTTTTCTGTGGGTTTTTTGTCGGAGGGATTTTGCTTTGTGAATTTTTGTTTTCGGTAACTTTAATGACCATAGGAAATTTACAGGAACTTAATTAATTAGTGCAATTTGATCGTGCATTGATCAAATTATTACCCTTCGTGCGACAAATAAACGTGTGGCAGGCATTTCTACATTTAACTTTCGTCTACTATAGTACTAATTTTGTATAACAACGACCGCAATTGGGATGCATTGAATAGACGATGTGCAGCACCGAAGATAATTAATATCGTCAACGCTCAGCATGGAGATTTCAAATGTAAAGTATTACGTAACCTAAAACTTTCTGATAATTTTGAGTCCGACTTAGCTGTGGGTCAAAGTTGTTTTGCTGTAACCAATATTGTCTCTGTAAGTACTTGACGATGTCCTTAGTGGAGCCATTGACTATGCAAATCGCGGCATTCAATTGACTTTCAGCGAATATCTGAAGAAATTCGCTTAAGACGACGACATATACCTCCGCAACTCCAAGCAGTAGACGTGCAAGAAAATTACGCTGTGGTTAGAAATTCTTCGGCAGAAGTATGTCTGAAAATCAACATTAATGAAACAAAAATTATGTCCATTTGCCCTACCAGTGGCATCAATAGCTTCATGATAGCTTCCAGCATAGAAGTAGATTAATTTAATAACTTAGGCAACGTAATTACACCTCAGGGTGGCATCATTAAAGATGTATATGCAAAAATAAATAAATTGAAACGTACCTTTGGTCAGCTTCGTAACGTCTTGCAGAGAATTGAGACACTCGATACTGATCGTGGATTTGTGGATTTGAATAATTGATAGTGACTTAGTTTAGTGCTAGTATACATATTGTTGCATTGGTAGTGACAGTTTTTCACTGACTCTAAAATTATGTTTATGTTTTGAGGAGGGGTGTAGGTAATTTTCTCTCTATCTGGAAATTGGATTAGTTAAACTGAGTATTTTTTTTCCGTGAACTCTATATTTCAATTGGATGTAGTTTTTCAGTTATTAACAAATAATTGATCTTCCTATGAAATGGTATTTCTCTGTGGTTATGAGTAAACAATAAGACTCTTATGATTAGAAGTCGGTTAGTTTTTAGTTTTCTAATGCTGCACAGAACAAATTATCAAATTTTAAAATAAATTTTGTGAATTTTATCAATTCATTGTGATCACCACGGTCTCCTAATTAACATCGTTAATGTCCTTTATTATTTTTATAAGCCAACTGTTCAGTACTGTTGTTGAGACACCAAAAAAATTGCAACAACAAGGAGTATACATAGTTAAGTATATATACATTTATATGGTTTTACTGAATTTTCGTTAGCAAAGCAGCAAGTTAGACCATGTTTTCAGCTCTTGCCTCCTCACTTCTGTGTTCGTTATTCCGAGTCACATCTTTTTATTAATATTTCACATGCTGCCACTATTACTGTATTAAATATTGCCAATATTTATGATTTTTTCATCATAAATGAAGTTCTTTATTTCATACACACATCGTTCGAGATATCAGGGTAGTTCAGTATCAGCTTAGTTCAGACAGTTCGTACACGGTCAACGACTCACACGATAAAAATTTTTGAAGAAATTTCTGTGAAGTATTGGCATATTTTTTATTTAAATTTAATTTATCAGTTCTCTTTTTTTAATCTTCAGAAAATGGACAGTAGTGAAAATGCGTCAAATTGATTCTTTTTACAAACCTATTCAACTTCAGATTTATCTGCTTTCATGCAGAACAACTCTAAATAATTGATTTGAATTTTTACTCCATTTGATTTTCACCTTCGATTTTCATGATGGACACTTAAGTTCAAAAATAATTTTACGAGATAAGCGAATGCATCATATCAGCAACGGCAGTAACACTGCTGAATTAAGTGCCATTATTGAATTGCATTTTCCTTTTCAGTAATTTTCTGTACACTGCACTGTTTTCCAGGAATGAAAACGTTGTTAAATGAACTCAACCGGCAGTAGAAATGCTTCTGATACGCTTCCAGGGAAGATGCATTGCCAATGAAAACTGCCATGGTGACTGCATATTTGCTTTAATACTCCACGTCAGTGTGGGGATGCACATCCTTGAAAATATTTTTGGATATTGCGAAAAAACATATTCTCGAAACCATAAGTTGTGAGAGTATACATCATAATTTCTACGAAATTTTAATAAAAACGGAATATTGATGCTTTCATGTTTCTTATTTAGTTCTCTAGGAAATAACTTATATTTTTTCCCGCTGGCATGTGTAGATATCTTATCGGTGTGTATGTACATCAGTGATGGCATTTGGGTTTTGTGAAAATGTACTGAAGCGAGATTTCAAATGTACTTTTTAGAGGCCGAATGTACTTTTTTGTCTTAAACACCCAATTTTCCTAAATTTTCATTTACATTTACTGAAAATAAAACAAAAAATATCGTAATTATAATAATAGTGTAATTATGTATATTATATACAGGTAATTACTATAAATCTACGCATTCTGGTTATTTTCATTTACTAAAAAACAAAAAAAAGGTAAATATTATAAAATTTTGGCGAATGTACTGAAAATGCCCCAAATGTACCGAATGTACTGAAAACTTGTCGAATGTACTGACAACAAAAAAGTATAAATGTACGGAAAATGCTATCACTGATGTACATATGTTTCCTGGTAACAACTTGGAATGCTATTAAAAATCTGTTTTTAGCGCTGATAAGCTTTTGGATAAAGTTTAACTGAAAAAATTTAATTCGGTAAACGAGCCTCATCTAATAGCTGGAATCATTAAGCAAATATCATTAAGTTTATATACTTATCATGCCATAAAGCAATGCGAATGACTGGAAAAGTACACCACCTTCTTTTGTTTTAAAGGACTGTCTTATATTTTTTCACTACGAGTACTTTTGTGCCGTCATTTCTAATTAAAGAAAAGAAGGTTACTACAAATAACTTTGAAACATTTTTTGTTCTTAATTAAATCATTAATTCATGTTTCATTTTGCTTTTATGTATTACACCACTATATAAAAAGTAGAAATTTCTAGCAAATACGCACAAGAATATCCCAAAATTTTGTCATGTACAAAAATTAAAATACAATTTTGCTCAGAGTAATAAAATCTTTCATCTTCCCCTGGGCAACAATATTTTTTTGTGGGTCTGAGTTACTTAAATTATGTTAATCTTATAGAAATTTTTAAGAGATATAAATTTTGATTTAATACCCTACACTCAGAGTATATTCACTTTGTCATTCTGTTTGTAACGCTTAGAAGCGGGCGTGTCAGACATTTGAAAGTATTTATATTCTTGATCAGCGCGTCCACCTGAATCGATTTAGCCATGTCCGTTTGTGTGCGCGTCTCTCTGTCTGCCTGTCTTTCTGCGTTTCTATCTGTCTATCTGAATTGAAATGGGCTAAAGTTGTTCAAGCATACGCCCTTACAAATAAAATATTTAGAAGGCTATATTGAGAAATTTGATTGATGTAGAGTGTAACGAAATTTCTCTCGTGTACTAGTAAAAATAAATTAAAGAACACTGCATACAAAATTATTGAATTTCGACAAAAAGGACGCGCCACCTCCAATACCAGCAAAAACTTTAAAACGCAATATTGAAAAAAATATTTAATGTAATGATACCAAATTTCACACAAATGGTAAGAATAAATTAGAAAAGCTGTGGAAAAGAACTTTAAACAAGTGGGCGTGGCATCCTTAAAAGAAACAAACACTTTAAAGCGCTTTACTAAAAGAATTATTTAAAGCAGAGATGCGCACAAAAATTTTTTCGCGAGCTGGTTACAACAACATCAATTCTGGTAAAAAAACTCAAAAATATTTTGGAAAAAAATTCGTAGTATTGAAAAATATTTTGTGATAAAATTCCTCGTATTTATGAAAATTTTTAAATAGCTGCGGCAAGCTAATTCCATGGAAACAAAAAAATCTCAAGCTCAAGGAGCAAATGAATTGAAAACAAAATCACACAAACAATAAAGTGCGTTGAAGACAAAACTACAAAAACAAAAACCATGCAACGATAGCGAACCGAAATTATTTAACTTGAGTAACGGCATGAGCTGAACGAGTCGATGAGTTGAAGAAAAAATTACGCGAACAAAATACATGCGGTGATTGCGGACCAAAATGATTTAGCTCAAATAACGTAGTGAGCTCGAAGTGAGCTGAATATTTTTTGTTATTGTTGTAAGAGCTGGAAGAGCCAAACGAGCTATGGGCTGCATATTCTTGATTTAAAGTAATGAATTCAAGTTTCACACAAATACTAGAAATGGTTCGGTATGGCATCCGACAAAAAAAGACGAATTTCAAAAAGAGAGCGTAGCATCACCCACAGAAGCATATGCTTAAAAACGCTACACAGTGAGCTATTTATGTAAATGTTGGCAAACTCAATGTGGATAGGTTTAGTCAAACCATCTAGCTTATAGTGTAATGAAGAAATACTTTCTCAATATAAATTTCAGACCAACGCACGCGTCTTTTGTTAATGCGGTGTGGGCTATTAAATTTTACACCAGAACAAAATAACACCCTTGCCAGTTTTATTGTGATTATAAGATTAATTTTTTTTTGATTATTACATTGCAGCAAAATTTTCCTGTTCTCCTAGAAATAGATTTGAAAAGAAAATATATATATATATAGAGTTATGGATTTTCGATCTGTGTTTGAACCTAAAGTTTTCCCGGAATTATTATTGTAGTCACTAATTTTTTACCAGTTCCTTAAAAATTATTTTTTGATTTTATATATAGTTTTTTCCTGCCCGTTCTCATCAATATTTTCCTGACTCTGTTATCCAAGAGTATTGTGCATATGGAAAACTAGACAAATTCGCTTAGAAAACATTTGTGCAATGTCATTTAGTTCTCTAAAAGTTAAAAATAAATGTTAGTTAATAAAAAAATGTATTGTTTCTAGATTTTTCTGTATTTCTCATGTTTCTATCATTTTGATATTTTAGGTTCTACTCAATGGGAGTAACTACAAATAGTATTGACAAAATTAATGTTTTTATTTACAAAAATATTTCTTAAAAAGTGTTCAACATAAAACGGTTTTAAATTATATTATTTATTTTTTATTCTTCAATTAATTCTATGTTATTATCCAAAGTTATGTCGGAAAAAAATGTTCAAAAAAGTTAAGTGTGCAGTTATTCAGAGAAGGACTGATGTACATATACATATGTATGGAATAAGAGTTTCAGTTAGATTTTTAAGGATGCACTATTTAAAATATTTAAAAGCTTTTCAGTTTCTAGTTGAAATAACGAAACACAGAACATAAACTTTTCCTAAAAAGTAAGAGAAAATAAACACAAAACTTCTTAACAATTAATGATTGCTTAAATGAAAATTTTGTCATACAGGATTTACAAATTACATGTTATCCTTGTGTTTTTTTTTAATTTGATTTCTTCTTTGCTATAAAATTTAGTAAAGTAGCAACAAGATATATGAGATAAATTCAATTTTAATTTAAATTTACATGCAAAAAATGCACCAGTAGTGGCAAATTTTGCCTGAAGGACAAAAGAACATCATCACTATCACCAGTAGAATAGAAAGACAGGATGCCACAAAATCGGTTATGTGTGAAAAGTAAAATTTGTCGAAAAGCATAGAGTTTCCTCAACTTGAAGTTGATAGTAAAATAAATTGCAACATTTTAAGTTAAGTGAAAGCGGATGCAATAAAACAGCAATGAAATATACGGTTATACGGGTGGTTTGAAAATGAAGACAGAAAAGACAATATGAATTGTTGTGGTGAAAGAGAAATGAATTTAGTGCAAAGCAAAATGTGGAGAGGTGGAAAGGAACTTGGATAAAAGGTTTATTACCACTTCATTGTTTGTTGCATACATACATACATACATACATACATATGTTTACTATCTTTACTTGGGCATAAGATTTCCCTGTATACTGTTGTGATATAACAAAATATAATAACTACGAGCAGTTGGCATTATGCAGTTGTTTACTTCTCACATGGGTTTGGAAAAAGATATACACAAATATTAATGAAGCTGTATATGATACATAACACGTCTACAAAAAAAAAAAAAAAATACTGGACGAAAAAGACGAACAGTTTTTGTGACGCAGAATCCATGTGCTGTGATTAAACAAATATTTATTTTTCCATTAAAGCTTCTTTTATTTGATCTTAGTATTAGGTAGTAAGAACTAAAAATCGCTGTCTAAATATACACACTTTTCGCTTAATATATTTTGATATATTGATCTTGACACAAAATAAAAATTGCATGCAAGAAAATAAAAACCGAATTGAAAAGTGTACACAAACTTTTTGCCAAAGCACCCCACCACCGACAGCAGCCAAAAACAACATGTAAAGCTTGAACTTAGACTACTTTAAGGATTTTCCTAAAAGCATTTGCCTACAGCTATGTATGTGTGGATGTTTTCGTATATGTATATAAGCTAATGTGTTGCATGTATGCCTTCCAACATGCAATATTGCATTAACAAACTGACAGCTTCAAGTCGGAGTGTATTTAGTCGAGTTAAAACAAGCGGAGTAGAAATAGCAGGAAAACTTTTTGACTACAACTTGGAAAAAAAGTAGTAGGAATAAATTTAATTTCAGCTGTACGTTTTTCACATGTGAAACCGAGTAACGTACTATATTGTAGGAGAAACAATTTAAAAGTGCAAGAAAAAAACCAAAGGGGTCAAATAACAAATCAAAAAAGGAAGGAAAAAAACAATAATGGAAACTTTAAAGTAATAAAACTTTTTTGTGCAGTTTCTTCCCATTTCAAACCAGTACAAGTTTTCAATTTTATTTTAGCTCTCTCTCATTCTATACTGCTTCCATTTCATTTGTTACGTTCTCACTGTTTTTCTTCATTTTTTTCTTTTTTAGTTTAAAGTTGACGCAATAAAAGCAAAATTCGGTTGATTCGCATATGTGCAACTTATAAAAGCCTAAAAGAAGACTACAAATTTTTGATGTTACAATTTCTAAATAAAGTTAAGTAAAATCTGAGAACTTTTAAAATGCTTTCCAGTTAGTTTCTTTTACTTGAAAGCTTTGAAATTTAATTTTAATTTTGCAAAATACAACGGTTAGTGCTATGTTCACAGAACTGTTAAACGAATTTCTACAGTAAGATCTCAAGATCTTATGTCTACATACATACGTCAATAATATGCGAGCAACTTTATCTTAATATTTTTGCATTCTGCTACAGATTGCTTGGCGATCGATTAATTTTTACTTTTATATATATAGATTATATTACTCTAGAACTTACTAGTAACTATACATAAAGTTATGTGGGTAGGTACATAGTACATTTAAATTTTCCTCAGATATTGTTACGAAATTTTGCTAAGTTGTTTTTCGAATTTTCATTGAAAGTGTTCATATTTTTTTTTTACTCAACATTCTTGTTTTTTCGTTTTTAATTTAACATCGTTTAAATTTGATAGCAAGTTGGCAGGTGAAGGTAGTCAGTCATGAAAACAAACGTGCTATTTTTTGTGCGCTGAGAAAAAAAAAAAACAACAGTTGCTATCATAGCTTCATGAGCTCCTTTAGAACGGAAACAAAAGTTTTGTGCTTAGTACATCAAATGGAAGCAATACTAAGAAAGTCAATAAAATGAACTTAAAACATAGCCGTCGGTTATATTGAAAATGTTCTTATGCGTGCGCTCGTTGTTTATTTTCAAACAAATGCTGCAGGCAGCAAAAAATCTACTTTCGAGTTTATAAGCAAACAACTTGGCGTAGAATAACAATCACTACAAGGGTATTATAGTTTTCTTAAAATTTCGATAATTCATTAAACTGATATTTATTGCGAAAAATATTTTGCAGAGTGAAATAATGAAAACTTGATCTTCTTTTAATTTTTTGTTATAAAAACTGCTTACAGCGAAAGAGTATTTTTGAACGGAAAAAATTTTGTTGGTTTTAGTTTGCCTTGTATCTGTTTTAAAAGAAAATATTTATAGTAAGTAAATTTGCATATAACTGTTATTGCAATAGCATAATTCCTAATAAAGAAATTCAACACAACAGGTCGTATGCGTAACATTAATTAGTACTGATCAATGAATGCATTTAATTGACATCACAATTTTTCATCTCCTCACCACTTATTGATTTCATCTGTCGAAGTTATTATTTTACTAAATTCTGCTTTAAAATGTGAGAAGAAAATGTTCATTTTCAATTATAGTATGCTGTCAACTCCAGTAGTATTTGTTTCGCCACATAAATTCTCTGACAAGACCAATTTGTGTTGCCGGTTTTTTTCTATGTTGAACATTATTATACTCGAATGTACGATATTTTCTTTTCTTTAATTTCGATGAGCTCTTTTGAAAACTTTATTTCCTTGCTTTGGAAGAACACGTCAAAAACACGAAAGTCACTTAAGCTCTTAAATAAACTAAAAACTTCATTCTTGCTCACATACACATAAGCACACTGGCAACGCCGAGACGTAGTAACTACACACACACACACACACTTATACACGTCGGCAGCATAAATTTTCACATGTCCATCACTGAGATGTGTGATTTAGTGAGTGCATGTGTGCCGTAGCCTTGGGTAAAAATTTAAAAGTTGCAACGCTAAAGTTGCCTGTAGGAATACAAGGGTAGACATGTATTCTAAAGCAATCATTTGTATGTGTATATTTGCTGTGTGTGCGTGATATTGCATTATACAACGCACATTGGGGCAGCACTTTTTGTCAAACGTCGAGCTAGTAGTATGAAAAATTGTCATTTTCTGTATTGGTTTGAAGTTTTTTTTTATTTCTACTTACAAATTTTTTTCTGAAACTATCAGTATTCGTTTCTAAACTACCGAACCATTTGTAATTTATGTAATATCATTAGCTTTGCTTTGCCTAGAAGATAAATTACCTTCTTACCACCTTCTGTATGGCTGTAAAGTTGGCTTACCAACAGCGCTCTGATACACAATTTATAAGTGTTCACCAACAGTTTTCGAAAATATCCAATTTTAAATACCTAAGTTTCAGAAAAAACTAAAAATAAATCAATATGTTGAATTTCGTTTGAGTTGTTAATTCGTCCTATAAAACTATTTCGCGAAGATCATTTTGAGTAATAATCAATTGCAATTTTCTTGCGTCCACTTTTTATTGATCATGGTTTCTTTTGAAGATCTTTAAATTTTATTATTTTTGTAGAGTTCTTGGAAGCAAAGTTTCCCAAGCCTAGATCGGACATGAAAGTTTAATTACCTTAAAGTTCACCATTTTATTCTATTCATTTGGAAAATTTTTCTGAATGCATTGCTTCGTTCAGTCATTTTTTGAAGAGAAGTTCCACTGTATATACCGCAGCAACTAATTGTCTGCCATCAAAAGCAGATGAGAAAAAAACAGCAACAGCAAAGTTTCAGCTTGCTACCCAGCAAACATTTTTAATCGTGGAAAAGTCATATTTAAATTGTCGTGACAATAGTTTTGATCGCGACCTATATCTTAGCATGAAATTGATAAGCATCCTGGAAGCATACAATAATTTAATTTAAAATAATTTTTCCTTGAAACGGCAAAACGTGAAATTATTTTTTGGGATAACTCGATGCACTTTTGATTCTGTTTTTTTTCGGCTGCAATTTTAAAAAATGTCCTCCAATTCTTGGCTATTTCAGAAATTTTTCAATTCTTTCCGAGCCCCTGTCTTTGACATGAGATGCCAGGCTTGGCCTGATTCACACAGTTCTTTACTTCTAACCAAGTAGCTACATTTGATGTCGAGTATGCAAAATGCTTATAATAGAAAAGTTGCATCGAACCATAATAAAACGTTGCAGTTCTTGATATTTTTAAAATAGCGAAAGCGCCTATTTAGTTTTTCTTGGTGGTTTAAAAATTCATGGGCAATGGAATCACATTATCATATAAAAAGTTATAAGTTAAATCATCCAAATGTTTGCTGTGTACTTACTCATGGGTGTAAAGCAAGCATGTGAGTATGCGTATCCGTGTATATGTATGTAGGCACTGAAAAAATAATAAATCTTCTTTACATCAATGTATTTGGTTGATTTTAAAAATATATATTTAACAAATTTTACTAGATAGGTATTACTAGGTAGTTATTACTATGGTTTAAATTGATAGTTTAAGTTTTGGTTATTGGGCCAAATATAACAAGTGCTTAAATGGATTCAACAGGTTTCTCAAGGTCAAATAGCACCCCGAACATCATCTTCCAGATCCAAAAGTTTAAGTTATTATTTTTATACCATAAATATAATATATTTTAAATTTGAGCAAAATCTGACCGTAAAGTATAGTTTCTTGTGATTTTTGTAAGTTTTTCTAAAGTGCCGCCACCTATAGAATGTATAATATAAATTCTTTTCCTTAGAATTTCAGATATTATGTGACCAACCAACGAACAATAAATTTTTATATATGCATATATGGTACATATATAGAATATATATAATTCTCAAAATATCAAATTAAGCTTGGTACACAACATTAGTATTTATGATAGTTTAAACACGAGTACCTACTAACAAAAAGCTGTTAAATATCGATTTATTATATATCGCTCATATAATTACCGCTTTTTTGCTCATTGGTTTTTACACAAGTCGAACTTAATAAACGTTTACGTTAAAGAACAAACTGCATATATTTATTTCGCCAAATTCGCGATTTGGTAATTGTTAACAAGTATTGCAAGACGAAGAAATATTTATTTTAAATTAATATTTGATTTTGTGAATTTTACAAAATATATAACACACTATATTATACACTATATTATTCTAACTAAAATCAAATATTTATTTTGCTTTTGCCATATGTATAAATTGTTAATTATTACCAAATCTTGATAAATATAATTAAATTCTTTTGTCTGTGTACGGTTTGCGTTGGTGTTAAAAAAAAAGCTTCCCCTATGTTGATGAGTCCTGCTTCCGCTGTTGTTGATATTATTTTTTGTTGTTGCGGTGTCACGTATGTGAGACGTGCACTTTGTTGCACTGACACACACACACACTAACATACGCAAATACGAACAGCGGAGCGGATCTCACAGTGAACGCAATGGTCCGCTTTCACAACAATAAAAGCAAGAAATCTTAAGTAATAAACAAAAACAACAACAAAATGACAGCTCTTCCCACCAGTCAACAAGAAAACAAGTTTTTAATTAAAATCACCCACTGTGTTGTTGCTGCATTTGTTGTTGTGTTCGCTGCTGCATATGATTTTCATTATTTTGTTCATTTAATGGATTTGTTGTTGTTGCTGTTGTTACTTTTATTATAATTTATTGTTTTAGTTGTTGTTGTTGTTGTTGTTGCTGTTGTTCTAGTTGCCTATTATTTAAGAGTTTTTTTGCGGGTGCAGCAACATTTTGGAGTTTTTATGCGCTTGTCGCACAGTGTCTTAGTTGAGCATTTTGTGTGCATATGAATTTAACCCATCTAGACTCTAAGTGAAATTATTCAAATGAAAATGTAAAGAAATCATATAATTTGCACAACATTTTTTTTTATGTAAATGATGTTTCAATAAGAATACTGGACTTTAATTTCTATAATGTTGGCAGCTGTGAAAATCACATGTATGACATTTGTCAATGCTTTGATTATTAAATATGTATTACGATCTATGTAATAGATCTGATATCACTTAGGTATATTTTTTGATATAATAGTGTATAACGAAAACACTTTTTATGGAAGAACGTAACCCAAAGCAGTTTACAAAAACTCTTCGAATGATTCCAAAAATTGATCAAAAGTGTACCACAGACCGATTGCAACGACTATATTTATTAACCCTGTATATTCATATCTATGTTTAACGTTGCTATAAACCAGATGTTTTTTCAATAGTTAAAGTTATTTCAACGTAATATATTGCATAGCCCAATGTTGCAAGTGTCTGCCGAAGATATTTGAAATGAACTTTCAAAGGACACTAATAGTAAGTGCTGTAATTTTAAGTTAGATTGCGGTTTCAATCAGTTAGTACATCAACCGCAATTGGTGAAAGAACATCAGGTCACACTTTTTCTACTGCGGTTAGTGTGCGAGAAATATTCAAAATGGGTACCAATGCCAAATATCCTTACTCAAATAATTGCAATTATAATTACCAATGTATCTACTATTGCAACAATGTCCTTTCGGATTTGGTAGAAAATGTGGATAGTGCAAAATATATGAAAATAAAAAAAGGTCATTGTGAACAGCAGTAATTTGTAGATTTGTTTAAAATATGGAAATCGATTTTAATAAATAGATGTGATTTTAATAAATGTAATGTTCCAGTAAATATATAAATATATTTTATTGCTTTTACGTATAGATACCAATCTTTTATATAGCCAAAAAATATAAAAATCGATATTTTCAATACTCAACTTTCAGAAAATGGAGTTTCAAGTCTTCAGACGTATCGATTCACCATGTCGTTTTAAATGGATGCTAGCATTTCCTTAAGTAGGAGTTTTAAACTAAAACTAGGTAAATACAGTGTGAACAGAATATTCAATTCACCCAGCTCCTTCACTTTCTCTAACTTAAGCCCCCTTCATGACTCTATTCCTGATCCACGACTGCCCAGAAGGTAGCTTATTGTCCAATACTTGGCTCCAAACAAAAAGGTAATGTTAATTTATAACTTTAGTTTATTGGAGGAGACATTTTGAGCCTAAAAATTCGATAGCTTAAAACTAAACTTCTTGACTATCTCAAACTTTTTGCTATTTATTATAAAACTGTGTCGAGAAATTGGTTTGTTATCAGACAATGTGTACTTAGATTTGTACTCATTAACCACTTGTCCCTTAAAAAATTTATTCCAATGATATAAATGTACGTTTGTACTTCTTTTTGGTACCACTTTTTGTTTCGATCTAAAAGGGTTAATCCTGATTTATTAGCAAATTAGCAAGCATAACCGTTGCTAAAATGAAGCAGTTCATAGTGACGCTTCTTGTCAAAGTTTGCAGCAAAATATTTGACAGCTTTTTGAGTGCATTAACTTCTTTGCTTGTTTTTCTATAGCAATTTGTTGTTGTTGGATGGTTTGTTTTTGTTGTTCCTCTTGTCAGTAGGTCCTTTAGTGTCATGTCAAAATATGCATACAAGTTTTGAGAAGTTCATTACTTGGAGTAACTATCTGGTAGTGTATTTTCAAAGTTACAGGCAACATTTCAATTAGAAGTAAAAAGATTTTCATATAACAATACATATATGGACTTTAGCAGCTAAGAACTTGTTTGTGTTTCTTTAGTTTAAAGCGCATAAAAGCTAAACAAACTAGGTCATATTACTTACAGAAAAACTGGGACAATTTTGTTTTGTTCACTAACTTCGCTTCATTAAAGTAACATTAACTTTTATCAGTGCATCACGAAAAAAATAAAGCAACAATGTAATGAAAAAGTCCTTATTGGTGTAATTTCTGAAATTAACCTAATTACGTGAGTCTACTGGTGATTAATCACACAAAATGCTCCAACTACAACAATTCTTATAGCAATAGCAACAACAACTGTATCAACAATATTGTAGAAAATCCTAAAAATTCTAAGCAAATGTATGGTAATGTATGTATATAAAAGAATAACAACAACAGAAACTTAAACTACAACAACAATATAGAATAATAGCAACATTAAGAGCCAGAAGTCAAAGCTTTTACAGCTTTGTTGCTCTTGGCGGTCAGACAACGGCAGCAACAGCAATAGTGGCGAAAACTCTATTAGGACGCGTTTGAAAAGTTAACAAAGTTGTTGCTGACTGTTTGCAGTAAGTAGTGACTGGACAAAATTGTCATGGTAACACAAAAACCGACAACAAAACAAATCGCTTTCAGAATAGTTGTAGCAACATATGAGCACCACACGAACCTTGTAGGTAATTTCTTTGAGAATGTCAGAACAAGAGACAAGCCACATACTCCTCTTGAAAATATTAAGAATAAGAAAAGTTGAAGTGAATATATATCTATAGATTTTTTTTAAAATCGCTTTACTTTTAGTATTGAATTTTATTCTTCTTCTATAACAATATAAAATAAAATAAAATAAAAATAAAATTTTTTTGTTTCAATAAAACAGCCTTCGTTAAGTGTTAAGTCTTTGCCTAAGGGACTTATCTAAAGTCACTCAAATATTTTTTTCCTTTTGAGTCTGCAAGGAGCCAACATACTCATACACCCCCAAAGTCGCATTTAGTGCGACTATGTGTGCAGCATAAAAATATTACAACAATAGTTAAAAATGTTTTTGTTGCGCATCGAGTCGTAGCTGGGAATTTCTTACATTTTTCGAAAAAAAAAAATTTAAAAGTGCGCTTAAAATTTTCCAGTTGAAAAAAATTAAAGTGAGAAGGATTTTTAAATGAAATGATAGATAAATATGCGGTTTGTGCGAACGGAAAAAGTAAAGAAAAATTAATGTGTAACAAAAATATTTCAAAAGTTTTATAAATCTTTCAATTATCCAAAACTTCGTTGCAGTGCTGAATTGTGATAAAACAAGTATTCCTTTAATATTCTCTGAAAGCATTAGTGTATGCAAGTGTGTTGAAAAAAACATTTGACTTAAGGCAAAGTAATCATTTATGTGTACAACAATGCAAAAAAAAACTTGCAACGCGCTATTTTCGTTTCAACAACACCACACAGTGACAAATAAAGTAACATAAAATAGGGTAAAAGCGCATTGCTGCCTTACACTTGACGTGTTTTTGTTAGCCAGTGCTATCGGGTTTGAAATTGCAAGCAAATTTTAAAAAAATTGAGTCTGATAAATAAATTCATTGTCCGACAGTTATTCAATTGTATATTAATTTTTTTAAAGCTGTAAAAAAAATTCAGCAATAAGATTGCGAAAATTTTGGATCACAAATGCACTTCTTGGTAAATAAAAATTTTCTGTTGCTTTTGTACGATTATTTTTATCTGTTAAGCTTACAACTTTCTCTCTGAAGTTTTGTTCAATAATTCTTTTTTTCGTTTCTTATATGTCATATCTGTTGAAACTTCGGCCTAAAAGCATGCTTTATTTATTTAAAAACATGATTTATTTTGGAAATTTTTGCGTCACTTAGATTTTGAAAATATGCGAGTTCTTCAGATTATAAAGATTTGTTTGTTTTTTGGTGAACACTTTTAGGGGAAGATGTTTTTTTCTTTCTATCGTATATATTTATGTACGTATAATTATATATCTTCCGATCTAAGCCATACTTCTAAGTAACTGGAGCGCTATAGTGACAAAACAAAAACTACTTTTTGGTATTAAAAAAGTGATACAAAAAAGAATTATTTTTTTGTCGTTGCTTTCAAAAATAAAAATCATAGAATTATATTTCCCTATTCCAATCTGTATTTTTAGAGTTCCATATAGATATCCCCATGCCAAATCTTATTAAAATCAGTCCAATAGTTTAACAAAGAAAACAAATTTTCGTGTTAGGTGCGCGGTGCCACCCATTTAAACATAAACACCTTTTCTCAAGTTTCAATCAATCTAAATGCAATTTTTATCAAAATCGGGTTATTAGCTTAGCTGTCCAAAAAATTTTCTCATTTGAGGCGTGGCACCGTCTACTTTAAAACAAATGTGTTTCCTCAGGTTTCAATTTATTTGTGTTCCAAATTTCATCAAAATCGATCCATTAGTTAAAATGTGAAAAAGCTTTTTCCTGTTCAGGGCGTGGTACCGCCCACTTAATGCAAATATCTTTAATCAAAATTTAGTCCATCCACATACCAAATTTCATCAAAATTGATGTAGGCACTCAGCCATGACATCGTTTTTTCACATTGATGCCGGTGCCCCGCCCACTTTAAGTTTTTAAAAATCATCCTTAGACTTCAATCTATCTCCAACCCAAATTTCATTCGTGGAAACGAATTTTCCTATTTGAGGCGTAGAGGTCTATTGTTAAAAACAAAAATCGAGAAATCTTTGTCTTCTGGATGATTAATTAGGTTTGTTTGTATTGCATTTAACGCGCCTAAAATACAGTCAGAAGAAAACGCATTGTAAAGGAAATACTATTTGAAGCGAAAACGAAGAGAGCTTCGGCAATAGTTATTGAGCTCTGTTTTCTAATAATATTACGACTTTGAAGTGTTTCAGTTAAATTTAGAACAAAGCGTTTGATTGAAATTGCATGCCCATAATAGACAGGACATCATTGGAAACGAGAGCAAATCACTACAGTGCTATTTTGAAGAACTTAAAGTCTACTTATGAAGCGATCTCTTCTGATAGAATTTCACTCTATCTGGATAGACATAATTTGCGCAAGACTTTCGATGACCCTGACAGTTTTCCGACATTTTTTAATGAGTTGCTTTCATAAAGATGCCATGCAAAGTGTCCGCCAAAATTATTTTGGAAATTATTCTAATTTACGAAGTCTAAGCCGATATCTATTGAACTCAGTCTGTGATTGGTGTGTTCTTTAAAATAATATTAAGTTTCGAAGATTTGCAGCACAGATTTTTCAATAAGTTCTATTAAAATTAGTTCTTGCAACTACATATATGTCCTGAATAAATACGTTAAGAGGAAATATTTCTTTAAGGTATATTTGAATATTATGCCCTCTAAAAGACATTCAATCTTAGAAGTATGCATAAGATGTGCTACTCGTATATCATTTTTGCCGGAATATCTTTATGGCAACTTTAAACTGTGCAAAAAAATGCATTTCTGGTATTATTGCTGCTTCTTACCACAAAGTGCAAGAAAAAGTTTTATATAATAATTTGTGGCATCAATTTTCACTTCTATAGAAAGTGCACAATGTGAAATTGTCGTGTTTGCTACTCATAAACTGAAAGTCATGACACGAGTCGAGTGCAACAATCAGAAAAACTGAAATATTTCATGGCGCAATTGTTGTAGTTAATAGTTGTTGTGGAAAGTTTTCTATATGACAAATTGAGCAAATTAAATTGGTGTTAAGTCGACAAAGTCTAGATTTGATGTCATTGCACTCTAAGCGTAATTAATTGAATTTGTATTTAAAATAATAAAGTTGAAGTACATATCGCATAAAAAAAATAATCACATAATTTTTTAAAAAGACCAACTAATCAAATCATGTATCAAATCAAATCATGCATTCCCATGGGTCGAACGGAACCGTCGGCCGCATTCAATGTAAAAAAAAGTCAAAATAAAACGTATTTATATTTTGAAAATAGGCTTAACTATGGCTCCTAATTTGCTCTAAATTATGTGGTAAGGTTGATTTTGGACAATTTTCGTTTTCAAGATAATTGCAAAAAACCAAGGCATTCGCACGGGACAGAAACATTATTTTTCGTGGAAATGCCCATATATCAACAGGGAATCTCCGGATTCATTGAAATTTTTGATATTGCTACCAAACATTTTTTTTTTTTTCATTTACCAAACTGTTTTTAAGCTTAAGTGGCAAATTTACACATATTTATGGCTTATTACTCGGTTTTTAGAACATTTTTTCCTAGCATTTGTTAAGCAAAATATTCTACAAAGCTTTAAATAAATGAAAATCCTTAACCTACTTAGACGAAAAGAATTTATTATCAATGAAAAGTTTAGCAAAATGAAAAGAAAGCTTCACCAATAATGCAGCAGTAAAGTAAAACCAAAACTGAGAAAAAACCAAATCCAAAGTAAAAAGTACATCATTCTGTAAACAGCAAGGACTAAAAACGTATCAACGTCAACCAAACCATGAAAACAAAACCCAAAAGCTGGTTTACTTACCAACCAAACTGTTAACTCACACATTTACTCTATCAGTCAGAAGAACCTCATACCTATATTCCTGCTTCATCCTTCCAACCATTATCATTCAGACATTCAATCATTTTGCATTGAAGGGAATTGTATCAAATTAAAATAAATACGAATACAATAAATTATTCAGTTGCCAGTATAAGCGCTGGATCAGAACATCAAAATTGGAAACAAAATGGAACTGACTAAAAAAAAGCAGTAAAAATAAGAGGCTGTAGTATGACTGAAAATAAAACTCAACGAATTACAAAGATATATGGTAGCACCGAAAAAGAACAAAACGTTTTCGTACTCATTGAAGAATAGAGTGGAATGAAAAGAAATTTCTTTAAAAATTGTGGAAAAATATATCATGAAATTTCAATTTATCGCATAAGTAATACCTTTTTATTCAAAAACTTTAACTTTCACGCTTCACTTAGGTTGGACGAAAAAACTAAACCGATTTTCAGTGTTCGACCTGTAGTTTCGCGTATGTATCGATTTTTCCACGTTTCAAAAATATTGATGCACGGTATACCCTGCGAATCATCAACTCGTGCTTTTAATTAATATGTAAAGTTTTTTTATTTTGGAATATTGAAAGATATTGAAAACCTTATGCTGATACTCGAAAACTTATTCTTTCCAAAGTTGAACTTTAAGTGTCGCGTATTTGGCGCACCCAAAAATTTTACATTTTTTTTATTTTTAATAAATAAATACAAATTTGCATTCGTTACGTATGGACTTTTCAAATTCGAAAAAAAAACAATGCGCTCCACTTTAATGTATCTAGAGCAAGAACAAGTGGATATTATCGATGAATGAAGACGATGACTAAATCGATGATTATCATGTTGAAGAAGATAATGATAAAGTTTAGAAAGGTGATTAGTATGAAGATGATGATGATGACAAATACAAAATTGATTTGGATGGAGATTATGCTCTTCGGCTATTGTACAGAAATGGTGATGTAGTTTAAAAATGTTGATGACATTGGCTGCTCTCTCTCTTTCTCATCTGTTATGCTGCACGCAGTCAGTATGACAACAGAATGATGATGGTACGAATTCAAAATTAAATGGAACGCAAATACAATGAATATAAAATAAAAACTCAAAATAAAATGAAACATCTTAGAAAAACTCACAGGAATTTGAATTATATATAAACGTACTGTAGTAGATGAGAAGACAAAATGCGTGAAAAAACCAGAAAAGTAGAACATTTTTTCTTATTTTATTAATGCCATGCCAGGATATTGATGAGTCTATTGAGACAATTTGTAAATAGTGGGTTAATGCCACATTGGATGATGCTTTAGTAAATAACAAAAATACCGATAAGTAGATGAAATTAGGTCAAAATGCAAAATTTATGTGAGAACATTTTTAGAAAAATTAAATTCAGCTTAGACTCAGACAAAATGTATTCAGACAGAAAATATTTACAATTCTTACAACTGATACAATACTGCGTAAAAGGTATTAGGATTTGTTCAATAAAATGAAAACATTTTATTAATTCATAGAAATTTATTTTGTCGCCTTCAAACGTTAAATAAGAAATATTACTCAGACGTCATGAAGTTCTTGCCTGAGACAGTCTACCGAAATTTTGTGCAAAAGTTTCTTTTTAAAAATTCAATGAATCTCATCAACCAGGCTTCGAGTTCATCTGATATGGCACCGCTTATATTACAACTTCGACGAAAGCGCTTTAAATCGATTGAAGCCATAAATTTTGTGAAGAAGCTGAAGGCTATTCCTCTACCAGACACCAAAAATATAGATATGTATATGACTGAATCAGGCGCTGGTGCAGTTGTACTGCAAGCAGATCCTACTTTGAAGGCAAGCAAATAATTTTGATGAATAAATTATTTTTATTCGGTATGATTGAAGAGCTCTATATATACAGATTTCATTCAATTCAATTTAGATCTCTGACAGCACAGTCTACAAAATCATGGTTTTTTTTAGGGATTCATTAATTTATTTCTGCATAGTTTTCGAATCTCTTACTTCACATAAGTAATTTATAAAATAATATAAAAAGTGTCATATAGTAAGAGTAAGTTTTTTTTAGAAATGTAATACCTTGGGCTATGCCGGCATTCGGTTTAATGCCAAAATTTCAACTTGGACGCCCTTGTCTTGAACGCCCATACATCAAGCGAGCTTACTCCCGACATAAAAATTGTGTACTTCAATTCAAAATGTGATATAAAAATATTGTGAGTTATATTTTAATTCAAAGCTTTCAAGCTATGAGAAATCAATGTAAAATTCTTAATAATCTTTTTAACAGTTGCTTTCCTGGGCTACTCTCTTTTTCCCGTTTTTTTGCTGAACAAAGATTAGATCAAAAGCTTTCCTGAAATAAGAACTTCAGAAAAAGAACTACATTAAAAACTACTGTGAGTCAGTTACGATACTGAGAGCTTTAGAAATTATATGTACCATATATGAGGAAAAATTATACCAAAATGACGAAAAACACTTTTTAATATTGGAATCTTGCCATATAACTGCATATATATTAATGCACAATTAAAATAAGTAAGTAAAATAAAGCAATTTTATTTTTTCAATAAAAAGAAAAACAGCCCTAATCTAAGCAATTATTCCCGTAAAAATCTTTTTGAGAAAACCGTTTTGTTACTAGGAGTATTTCTTAACTGGTGCGCCTTACTTGATTTTTTTTTAAAATAATAAGAATATTGCTAAGCAACTAATCAATGTTTCATTGCAACATTCCATTTTTAGCACAATCCGAAAAACTTTTCCCTGGATCTTTGTGACAGTGTCTTTCTGACCTGTGAAAAGTTTTTAGCAGAGCAAAACATGGCATGTACTCTAGTGTCGATTTGAACGACAAAGTAAAATCAAATTTTGTTGCTTATAGTTACTATCCTTTAAAAGGATATGTATATCAAAACTTAAAGTCTCATCTCTGGCTTAAGTAAGCGTTTACATATCGTATCACATCTCTTGTTAGAGAGTCAACTTGAAAGACAACATATCACACTGAGGAATTCTGGAACTTTTGGCTGTAGGTTAAAGCCTTTAACAACATTATTTTTATAAATTAAATCTATTTTGAAAAACTCAGAATGTTCGCTGTCGAAATAGAAACCAAAGAAGTACAACTATACGCACATTATCATCACTTTGACAATATAAATAAAAACATTAAGTCGAGGAGTCTGTGCTGCAAAACCACAAGTGTTGTGCACGATAATCAAATTAACTGACATTTTACAAACACAACATGAGGAGCACCCTACACACAGTTTAACCACATAGACACATAAAATGACAGCAACAGCAACAACAGCAATACCTTAGTTAATAAACAAACAGTGAAGCAAAACAAACAAATGTGAAATGGGTCAAAAAAAAAAAAAAAAATAACCGAAAACTCTTAAAAAACTGTAACGAAAACGCACACCACACGAGTGGTGAACAAAGTGGGGTTAAAATCACTTTTATTGTGGTTGAGAAACTATTTGCACGTTACGACTGCCAGCAACAACAATGACAGGAGTAATGTAAACAGCATTGCCACCAAATAGTAACTACAATAACAGCACCGCTGCTGCCAACAGCAACAACAGCAACAACAAGAACAGCATAAATCACCACAACAATTTCATAGCTGTACTCTACCACTGACTCTTGTCCGAAGTGGCTTTTAAGTAGCTTCTTGAATAACTGTTAAGTGTGGAGGCCCCTGAACTGTCTGTAGCTCTGTCTGGATGTTTGTCCTCAGAGTGTCAGTTTATTTGAGTGCATGTTTGTCTGTTTCTTCATATGCATGTTTATTAGGGTGTCAATTCTTGAGGCCTTCTGTGTAGTTAACTGAATTAATTAAGTGCCTCTTAGGTGTTGAAAGAAAAATCTCGAAATGATTTTTGAAAAATTCAAAAAACTTCGGAGATATTAATTTTGAATATATTGGTCTTTTTTTTGAATCATAACTTTTTTTTTAATCACTCGTCATAAAAAGTACTTTAAATAAAAAAATAAAAATAAAAAAAATAAATTTTGAAATCAATTTTTGAAAACAAACCATCTATATTTTTTTTTGTATTTTTTTTATGATAGCTTATATAGTTCCCTAAAAACCAAGTAAGCTACAGAGTGGGATCCCGGTACGGTGCGCCATGTCACAAAGTTGCATGATACCAGTTGAGAACAGTTGTTTCAAAACACTTACCCGTCTTTTCACGGAGAGAACTTTGTATCAAAAAATTTTTTTCCATTGTTTATTTTTATTTTTTTCTCTGGAAAAGTTGCAGGAAAGTTATTCGGTTTCTAAGGAACTATAAATATAAGCTGTCGCCAAAAAAAAATGTGAAAATTGAGGTTATTTCCAAATTTGATTTCAAATTTTCTTTTGGTTTTCCAAAAAGGTTTTTCAAAAGGTTTTTTCTACAAAATTTTTATTTTTCAAAAAAGCTTACCAAAAGCTTTTTTCCATACTATTATTTTTTTCCTTATTTATATTTATTTATATATATATTAAAGTGCTGTATATGACGAGTGATTCAAAAAAATAGTCACAATATTTTGGAAAGAACCCAAGTTATGATTCTATAAAAAAATTTCCAAAAATTTCGAAATTGAATGTCTGCGTAGTTTGTTTAAATTCTCCAGAAATCATTTCAGAATTTATTCCTTCAAAAACTGAGTTTTTGCTTGTCAAAATTCTCAAGTTTTTGTCTAGTGCTAGTCTGGACCACTTCAAGTAATCGTGTGAAACTTGCTTGCACTATATTAAGTAAGTCTCTCACTATAACGTTTTAACCTTTTTGTCTACAGCCAAAAAATTATACGCAAACATACACCCAACACATTCGGGTATTCCATACGTTTTGTATGTGCGTTTTCAATTTTTTATGTTGTTAACGGTTTTTTCTATTTATAGCGATTATAGATTATAAAAATTGACAAGTGTATCTATACATTATACATTTTTTTACATATTTTGTTCCTTTCTTTTTTTTTCCTTATATTGCAATCGGTTTTTTTTTAAGTATAGGGATTTTTCTATGTTGTGGTTTCGTAGTAAATTCATTTGTTGCACTTAGGAGTATGATAAAGCCGCTTGAAAGTCAAATAATTGAAGTAGCCAAAAAACTCTCTTAGTACTGTTATTCTTCAACCTTGATAACCGGTCTATCACATAGCATCTCGAGAAATCCCCTTCACTCTTCCTACTTGTTATTACTTACTATAACACAGGTACAAAAGAAAGAAATATACGCCATTCAGAGTTCTAAGTCCTAAGCAAATATTGATTGAAAAATAAATATAAAACTACACAAAGTCCAACAGTGGAACTGAATGAAGTCATTTTTCTGACTCTATGATTGATATTTTAAAAAATTGGAAAATTTTTCAATAAATGTTTGTGTAATAAAAACAAAACCCACTAATGACGATTGTGGTAATAAAATTAACCACAAACAGGTGGCAAAAGGATTTATCATTGTTGAAGATATTTACAGGTAGTCCACATAAACAGAGGTTTACCTCTTTCTGTTAGTAAGTCATAGAGATTCGTTAGGAAAAAAGACGCAGGTGCACCTAGATGAGAGCATTTTCGAAGAACAGTAAAAAAATCTCCGGAAAATATTTAAAAATAAATTTTATAACGGTCAAATCCAAGAACTAATAAATTCAAAAATTCAAAAACAGTTGAATCATCAATCTTTGGATTCAGCAACAACATAAGCATGTGTTCATATGTTCCAAAAAGAACAAATCGGTTGTGCTTCTTTCCACTTCTCACCAAAAATAATACTCGACTACAACAAAAGTAAAGGAGGCGTTGAAAATATGGACAAATGCCTTGGTGAATATTCGACAAAGAGAAGAACGAAGAGATGGCCTTTGGCTTTTTTTATAACATTTTAGATGTGGCTGCATTTGCAGCTTTCGTGATCTGCATGGAAAATAATCTACACTTGAAGACATCAACAAACCGTAGAAGGTTGTTCCTACAGCAGTTGAGTGAGCAATTAGCCATGGCTGAAATCCAGAATCGTTCACAAAATGCACAAATAATGCGAAATTTTTCATCACGTAATGGAATCGAAAGTATGTTGGACGCCCAGTTACACCAACCATTGAATGCCTTCCAGTAAGCGCTCAAGAGCAGCGTGACAATTCTGGCAGAATCAAGCAAAAGAGAAATTGCCTCTTATGTTCCAAAAGAAGAACAACAAAAAAAATCTGCAAAGGATGTCAAAAGCCAGTTTGTGTTGAGTATTCAAAAGATATCACTCAATGTAATAGATCCAGGTCATAAATTATCACTTTTTTTTATAAAATTCTTTTTTTTTACAATACATATTATTAATAATATATTGTTATTCTTTTTTGTATACATAAATAAACACAAAAAAAGTAATGTCAAATAAATAAAAATTATTGAAGGGGTAAATCGCAAAAACTACCTGTAAAATCGGTTCCCAACGACGAATTTTTTTTTTTTAAATATGATAGAAAACAATATCTTAGGAGGCTACCCAAAATTTCAAGTTGATACGGCATTCAGAACTCAAAATATATCAATTTGAAAATGAAAGACACAGCCGGGTATGTGGGTGTAGACACAAGGGTTAAAGCTTTAGCTGGTTTGAAAAATAGCAAGTGGGAGTTGTCAAACATGCTCACTTTTGTGAAGTGCTTATCCGAATCATGACTTCATGGTATATTTGAGAACTGGTTGCATTACCATTAAATAATTCTGTCAGTATAGCGCGCTAAAGTTTTTGCTGGTATGGAAGGTTTCATGAACTCTTTTCCAAATTCGCCCACTTTCTGTCAATCTTCTACCCAAAAAATTTGGTTGACTTTGATCCCTTGATATCGATTGAAACATTTTTTTATGTCTGTAGTTTTTAAAATATATAAAAATGTTTTCAGGGTCACCCCAAATTTTATCTACATAAGTGTTTACACCACGCTGTTGTTGTCTTGCGAGTATATTTACAAAAGAATGCTGCTGCGGTCGATTCACCTGAGAATATGTTTTTGTTGTTGCTATTGTTATTGTTAATATTACTACTCTTGTTCTCACCTTGTTCGACCCACCACATGCTATTGTTAGTGTATGTGTTTTGTAGTTTTTACCATTGCTACAGTTGTAGTTGTGAATCTGACAGTTAACAAAAAAATGGCTTACTCGTTTTATTTACAAAGAGGCGCCACATTTTGCATGTCAAATACCGCATAAGGGGATACAAGGCAATGAAAGCCAATTTAGCACCCCAGACACACATATAAACAAACAAACACAAAGTCATAAACAAAACTAAAACAAACATTAGCAAATATATATAATATAGGCTGAAGTAGCAAAAGAAAAAGTAGCATAAGATGAGGTACATAAATAAACACACATACAAGAGAAATTTATCAACAAATACAACCACAAATTCTCATGCCCACACTTGAGCAGATTTTTGCCTGTATATTTTATTTAATTAATTTTATTGGTTTACTAATTGTTCACTTCGTTTCGACGAAAGTCATTTTGGTTTTTTAGAGCATATTAATTTTATTTGTTTAAATTAGAGCGGGGTAACCAAGGTAGCGCCCAGGGGCCTTAAAAAGGAATATTAAGTTAATGAGAAAACGTTTCTTTTGTCCTTGGATTTAATCGCCAATTGAGAAAATAGGCCTAAAAAATTTATAATGACGCTAAAACATATTTTATTGTGCTGGAGTATTTGAATTAGGATAAGTCTGAACCTTTTTTATTCTGATTCAATTGTAGCGTCGTGACTCTCAAGCCAATATTAATGACCTTTGTAAAAATTAAAATCATAAACGAATAGATCCAACATTTGCGGTACAGTAGATGTGACAAAAAATTTACCAGTTGTAAAAGTATTTCCTGTTTTTAAGCCAACAAAACAAATCAAAGTTATATATTAGGGGGCATTTACTTTTTTTGCGACTTAGCCCCGCTGGACTTTTTTCTATGTGTGCCGTTGAAGTTCCAATGTTGGCAATGCAAAAAAGAAATGCAAAAACGATTCAGGTACACAAATGATCGAAAGTTTGGTGCACAGAATCGGCTACCGCCAAGTCAGCCGTATATACAAAAGGATTAAAATATGCTAGGAATGTTCCACTGTATTTATTAGGAATAAATTTTTTAATATAAATTACCCATAAATTTTATAAATAAGTATGTATCTATATTAAGAAAAACCTTTAAATTTTTATGTTTAAATTTTATAGATTAAATGTATAATGGCATAAAGTATTAGACAATTTAAGAAATTCTCGTTTTTCTCATAAACAAATAAATAAATAAATTCGTTAAACTATTTCCACTCGATTAGCTTAAGAGATTTTAGAGCCCTCAAGCGGTAACAATAAGGCAAACATAATTTCACTTAAAAGGATGAGTTGCTCCTTTTCACCCCAACCGAAAATCTTTATTTTACGAGTGGCGCGTAATTTGATGCGAATTTGTGGTTTGAAAGTAAATTTTAAAAAAGTAATCACATGACATGCAATGTTTACACATAATGGGGAGGATTCAAAAAACCTCAAATAAAATGTTTTCAAATTGTCTTAACTTTTGAATTTTTTTGTCTTAACTCTGAGTTAGTTTTTGTTAAGAAATCTGAGAATATCCTCAAATAGTAGGTGATTAGCCCGATTTCTTGAATTTTGGCACCATTTTACAAATATTTGTTTATTCTTAAAAATAAGCATGAAGTTTGTTTTTAATTTATTGACTTTATTTTAAAAAATTAACTGTAATGTACTGACTTAGTTTGTTTTAGCTATGAACGGTTAAGTTTTTCACAATCATAAGCTTTATTCGAATCTTTCAATATATGTACATTACGGCGGTTCGATTCATTATCGCAAAAATGGCATAGCCAAATCGTAATTTACGGAAAATTCTAAGAAAGTTTCTCTTAGAAACCATGGTCCCAAAATCAATCCCTGTACCGCGCAAATCAACCTCAAAATTTGTTTATGACTTTTCTTTGGTAACCAATGTAGTGAAATAAATAGTACGTTCATTGATTTTTCGATATATTTTCCATTTTTCAACTTTTTTATAATTTTAATTTTTAAATGTTTTCGATCTCTCCAAACTTTTTTTAACTTATTCATTATAATTGCAACATTATTTCTAACCAATTTCCAATTTCTTAACTTTTTCTTTACTTACATCGTTACGTTGTCTCAGCAAGTGAATATTTCCAGCTCTTTTAATTTCTATTTTTGAATTTCTTAAATTTATTTCAATGAATTATTTTTTCGCTGCACTCTTACGAGCATGTGTGCAACCATTTATCGTTTAAGTGAACGCGTTGAAGTGCAAATAATTACGAAGGAAATGTAACGCGTCTTTGTCGCTGTCGCTGTCGCCGACATTTATCAGCCTACCTCATCTCAAAGAAGCGTAACTGCTATTGTGGCGCTTTATCTACGACTTTACACATGTGAAGTGAAAAATTTCAATTTAGAGCTGAAAACCCATTTGGAATCGAGTAACTCAGCTGGAAGTAGTTATCGCATTAGCGTCTTTGCCACACACACACACACGAAAACACATGCAAACATACGTACTCACACCAATGCACGCACTAACACACAGATGCGTTAAGTAGTAGTTAAGCTCGTTTTAGTCGGTGGCTGCTCACGGATGAACTTCCGCTTCCGTTAAATTGAGCTGCGCGTATAAACAAAATAAAAGTGTAATGCGGCAGCAGCACGTGTAAAAAACTAGTGTTGAAAATTAGAAATTTTCTTTTATTTTGCCTCTCATTCTCTTTGAGACACCATAATGTCAAGTAAATGTGTGAAAAGCCCCACAAAACCAAACAGATCCTTTGAGTCTTTTGAACATCGCAAGCAGCAGCAGAATCAGCGGTGATGGAAAAATTTGAAAAAAGAAAATGATGGCGCCAAATTAAAATGAATGTGTGGAGGAAAAGAAAACGCAAACGAACGAAAGTGCTGAAAAGTAAAAGAAAAAGGATAAGGAAGAATAAGCAATTGTAGTGAAAAAAAAAAAAAAATGTATAATCTAAAGGAAACTGAAAGCAGAAAAAAAGATCAGCAGCAGATGACAACCAATGTACCGCCACCGAAACCACCGCGGCTTCATCAACAACAAAAGCAACAACAAGAAGAGAATATGGATCAAACGCCAACAGCAGCTACAAAAGTGATGTCTACAAAAAAGCAAAGCCGCAAAAAAGTGCTGCATTTTCAAAGTCCACTAAAGACAACAATAAATTCAATAGCTGACCAAACTAACAAGAACACCACGCCCATGCTTCCTTGTATGCAAGCCGCTGACATTGTCAACAGACCAACAATAGCTGCAGCAACAACAATAACATCGCGAGGAGCGCCGCCTTCTAAGCTAAAAGATAAAAGTTTATATTTACCCACTTCAAAGGTAACAGCAGCTGCAGCAGCAAACGGAGCAACAGCGAATACAAAGAATCGTCTTGCACAAGGATGTTCCAGTTTAATGTATGCATGTCAACAGGGTGATACAGCCACTGTGCTGGAACATCTGCGCACAAAGGTAGGATATGAGCGTTCAAATTACCTACTAAAAAAAAATTTGCATGATATGAAGCAAACTGCTTTTATAATTTATGAATATGTTCGAGACACACCATTTAATGTCTTTATAATCAACATAATATAAGCTTTAAAAATGCATGTTAAAGTTATTTTTACGCCTCTCTTTATTATGGTTTTATATGCAAATATACCAGGATATTATGTTTTATATATTGCTCTAGCACGATATTATAAAGCCAAAATTAATTAATCTACCAAGCTATTTTTAAAAACATCACTGTTTTGAACGAACGATTTTTGACTTGATAACTTTCCCTTATGCTACTAGTGTTATACAAATATACATATGTAGTAAGTAAGCCTTTGCTTCCATTGCTAAAATTTCAAAAAGGTTGCATTATATTAAAAAACTAAAATTTGAACAGAAAAATGTAACAAATACAAAATCTGCTTAACGATTTCATGTAAGTCTGAGCCAATTTCAATTCTTTCTAAAAAGAGCTTTTTTTTGTAACTTTTTAGCAAGGATATCCAACAACTTTATTATATTTGAAAAAACTTAAAATAATGTCACAAAAACTTTCACATAAACCAAGTTTGATCAGTCAAGTATATATAAATGGTGATATTTGTACTACTATCCGAGATTCAATATCTGTGAATCATCATTACTAACTAATTGTTAATTTTACCCAATTCGCTTTATCTAAGTAGGTTACCAAATAATAAGTAGGTAATCAAATATTAAAGCCATTGGTGTTCTTTACAGGCCAAACTCCAAATATACTTTAAAAATTTTTGAATGCCGCCAAACAGATTTGTTTGGGGAATTATAAATAAGAATTTTTTTTTTTAACTCGGAAAGCTGTTTGTTTTTTTTGTGCCAAGCGTCTCCATACGCGTTATACATAAACATGTTATTTGTAGTTTCTGCCCAGGCATGAAATATCTGTAGCCCAAGAGATTTAGTGTGGTTTTTGTTCTGCTTTTAGTTTGTTATTATAATTTTCTGAAGTTTTTAACTCAAATATTTTTATACTTTTTCAAAAAAAAAACGAAATATATTGAAAAAAATTGCGAAATGTTGAAAAGTAGGAAATTGTTGGAGAAGTCGATAGCTAAAGTTACTTTTTCGCCAATTCAGTCCAGGAAGGATTTTTTCCATTCCCATCAGAATAGATGTTAACACATTAAATATTAGAGCTTAAATCATCGTATGTATTTTGTTCGTGTAATTTTTTCTTCAACTTATCGACTCGTTCAGCTCATGCCGTTACTCAAGTTAAATAATTTCGGTTCGCTATCGTTGCATGGTATTTGTTTTTGTAGTTTTGTCTTCAACGCACTTTATTACTTGTGTGATTTTGTTTTCAATTCTTGAGCTTGAGATTTTTGTTTTTCTTTTCATGCAATTAGTTTGCCGCAGCTATTTAAAAATGTTCATAAATACTAGGAATTTTTTCGCAAAATATTTTTCAATACTAGGAATTTTTTTCCAATATATTTTTGAGTTTTTTCACCAGAATTGATGTTGTTGTAACCAGCTCGCGAAAAAAATTTTTGTGCGCATCTCTGGCTTAAACTAACAATCAAACAAGTGTTAAGAGGAAATTATAAGGTAAAGACCGGCGATAATGCCTCTCTTTTTGTTTTTAATTTAACCGTCGACTCACACTAATATAACAATTAGAATAAATGAATCGATATACACTACTTAATATACGCCAAAAAGTCGGTAAAAACTTTTTGGGCGATAAATAGCCAATAATACTGCTGATGCAATAAATTAACCAAAAACCAAAAAAACAATGGAAACAACAACCAACACGCCATTAAACTGAAATGAAGTTAAAAAGTACGAAATTTATTAAACCAACATAAAATTGCCAACTTTTTCTTTTTATTTTACTTTTTTCTGTTTATTTTATTGCTCCTGCTACTGCTGCTTCGGCTGTTTATTGATAAACGAAGCACATAAAAAGCAACAACGCCAAATAAAGTGAAAACTTAAAGCAACAAGACGCCAAAGACCACAAAAAGGCGGTGATGAGCGAGCGGATGGTCCACGGTCAAACAAACAAACGTGTAGACTGACAGGCGGTCTGAGCAACAGAAAAGTGCAAGTGATGAAGAGAGAAAAAAAAAAACAAAAAACAAGAAGACTAAACCGGGCCGCTAAAAGTAAAGAAAAACAAGACTAATAAAGAAAAATCATTAAAAGTTTCAATAAAAATTTATAACTAAATTTATTAATAATAACAATGGCAATAAAACAGAAAGAAAGACTAAGCAAAAGGAGCACACCATGAGACCTTTTGGGTGGTGGTTAACAATTCAAGTTGCTGTGGTTTTCACATTTTGATTAGGAGAACTTTTATTTTTGGATAATTCGTCTTATTTTTTTTTAATGTGATATGCTGGGATATAGGAGTTTCTTTAATTTATTTTTGTTTTCATATTAAAAGAATAAATATTGAGTTGTTGTTGTTTTTTTAAAAAATTATTACTAATAAAAACACTGCCAACAAGAAAACAAACAACTTCAATTGTTAACCCTTTCGTTGTTTTTGTACAATATATTGTACAAAAAAAATTATCGAATTTCTCTACTTCTCCTTTTAAAAATTTCGCAGATTTTGAAAAAAACAAAACTTTTTTTTAAATCAAGCATGCTTTATCTTTTTAAAATTGAAATTTGAAAAACGAAGGTAGTATGTTTAGTATTTTATTTGACCTTGAAAAACAGTCTACAGTGCGTCCGTGTATTTTAAAGAAATGCGCACACAAACTTTAGATTTTTGAGAAGGTAATGAACATTTTTTTTGTAAATAACATAAGCTTAAATTAAAGTTAAAGAACCAATTCTTAGTAGGAAATCAATATTTCAACAGAAAAGCTGAAAAAAAAAATGTTCTAATAGGTTAAAAAAAGTGTACAATATATTGTACAAATTCCGCCAATGCTAATGTACAAATAAATAATTTGGTCAATATATTGTACAAAATTCAAGAAAGGTTGTTGTTTTTTTTATATATTTTCCGCGGCCTACGATGAAAAAAAAAACTGTTATTGTTCAACTTTGTATGGGTTTTTGAATATTTTAAGTTTACAGAAATACTTTTACAATGAGTTTACGCAAGTGAGGTTTATGAGCATAAAAAATTAAGGAATTTTTGAACATGATTGAAGCATATTTATCAGATTTTGAGAAAGAAAAAGATGAAAATGGGGAACGAGGTGAAATTATGTAAGTTGCCGACATCGATTCCGATGATGAGATTCTTATAGATTTACAACGTATTAATACTAACGAACAAGTTTATGGATAGGGTACGGATTCTCAATAGCAATTGTTTTGCACTTAAGTAAAATATTGACCAATTCCGGTCATAATCTGTACTTCGGCAACTTTTTTAACTCTTCCAACTTGCTTTTAAACCTACAATAAATTTTCTGGAATCTAAAATTTGAGTTTTTATGCATTTTAGGCTGTACCTTTGATGAATTTTAATATCTATGTTTGCGTTTTTCAATAAAAAAATTTTTAAATATATAATGATTTTCTTAAATTTTTACTCCCATGATGCAGTTTGGTCAATATATTGTACAAATTTCCCAAAGGTCTGTAGCCTTTCCCAAAAACTTTTTACTTTATTTTTTTTGTGTTTTATTGCTAATTAAACATAAATCTCTGAGAATAAGACAAGAAACAATTTTTTTGACTCGAGATGAAAAAGTTAGTAAGAAAGGGTTAAATTATGGCGAACACACCTTACCTCCAAAATCTGGAATGATCTTGGATTGCAGAATGTGATTCACTGCTGACGGCCGCACATCACAAACATAAACAAATTGTAGTTAAAAAATATGATCTATGCAAAAAGAAAAACATGTCAGGCTTAGAAATTCTCACTTAGCGGCTCAAAGGTCACTGATGATTCCATTTAGCAATGAATGAAACTAGCATGTCCGTTTTTTTCGTTTTGTTATATTTCTCGCAATATTTTTTGGTTTTATCGAGCACACACTGTACTGAACAGTAAGCTCAGTATCTAAAATAGTTTAAAATTATAAGTCTGAAATGTGATGATATTGCACTAAGCATGAGAAACAGCTATGTAGTAAAACGTTTACATACCAATTCCAAAGTGAAGTAAGTTCATATTTGAATGCTGCTCAATTGTTACAACATATTTTCTTAAGAATATTTTTAAAAGCATGTAGTATAATCTATCTGAAAATCAATATAAAGAAAAATTAATTCAAATACCCAGGAGAACTGAAAGGAGGTGGGACATCAAAAGAAAGTTTGTGCTCGGGCAGTAACTATTTATGTCGAATGACTAACATATCTTACATAATATCATGCTTAATGGAATGCACTTTATGTTCTCCAAATGTATATACAGATTAAGCCGAAACCATTAGACTTAGAGATAAACTTT
Source organism: Meiosimyza platycephala (assembly GCA_963662105.1). Taxonomy (NCBI): domain Eukaryota; kingdom Metazoa; phylum Arthropoda; class Insecta; order Diptera; family Lauxaniidae; genus Meiosimyza; species Meiosimyza platycephala. The sequence goes on along the minus strand of OY759209.1, from coordinate 75,378,472 downwards.
AATAAAGTCTTTGTATAAGTAAATCTGAAAGGATTAAAAATAAATACCAAGAAACGTTCAAAATTACATTTGTACTTGATGTCATATATTTACCGTGGAAGTAAAAATAGGAGAGTCAATTCAAAAAGACATTAAATAAGTTAACTAGCCTTTTGTACACATCTAATGACTTTTTTTTTTGTCCTCTATGAGTACTGAAAATCACCCTTTTCGTGGTAATAGCCAATACAAATAAATCAGTGATTGTATGTAAATATAATAAAATATATTCATACAATTCCTCCCAAATTTCAACATTTTAAAATACTGACGCTTCTTAGATGAATCTGCTTTAATTTAATTTAATGTTGACAATGTCAATGAACGGATATAACATGACAATGACAAAAACATCTAGTAATTTACCACCCAATAGACGTCCTTCCTCTTCGAACAATCGTTCGATCATTACGACCATTGTTTAATTTGAAGCGGATGCTGATAAATGCGAGTGTGAGGGATGGCAAGTGCGATGTTGTTGGTTCACAAGTTTAATTGCTGCATAAACATATTTTTGCCTCTATTTAAACAAAAAATTAAATGAAAAGCATGAATGGTGCAAAGCAATGAAAATACAATAGAAATAAAATTGAAAGCATCAAAGGACATCGAACAAAAGGACTTAAGGACAACAAAGCAGATGATGAGTAAGCAAGCATTTAAAATAAATTTCAAATTTCAAAGGATAATCTCAGCTTAGGTTTGTCTAATAGGAAAATTCTAAACGTCAGATGGAACCTTTAGCAAGGCTATGATGGAAGCGTGAGGAATTTGGCACAATCGCTCAACACTTAATTGAAATTTGAAAACTTTTCCGAGAATGTTGTTGCTATATTAAGCATGAAATAGGGAGTAGCATTTGAAATAAACTTTCGCACAATTTACGAATGACAAATGCTGCGCTGCGTTTAATGGTGCGCTTTTGAAATGAGACGAATCAAATTGCTTAACTTACTGCCAGTGAAGACTAATGGAGACTTTTGTAGTTGAAAAAGATATATCGATACTTTTTCATTAGATTTGATTGGAATTTCTATACTCTACACTCAGGTTCAGTTCATACACTTTGTCATTCCGTTTGTAATGAAGGGGGTGTGACAAATATAGAAAAATGAATATATTCTTGATCAGCGGCACTATTTGGAAATCACGATTGCTCGAAAACCAAGATATATGATTCAATGAAATTTGTTACACTGATTACACCTTCAAACATAAATACTGTGAAATCGGCTAAAATTGGCCCATTCAAAAAAAAAAAAACGATTTAAAACGATATATTGAGAGAGTACTATAATTTCCCACGAATATGAGAAATAACTCGAACAAGCACTATACAGAAAGTTGGCGATTTCCGACAAGAAGACGTGGCATCTCTGATAAAAGCAAAAACTTTAAATCGAATTACTGAGAGAAATTTTAAGCTAATGAAACCAAATTTCACAGATGCAGTAGGAATAATTCTGGAAAACTCAGAAGAAGAACTATGTGAGTTTCAGCAACAGGGCGTGGCATCACCCATACAAATCAAAACTTAAAAATGCTCAACTGAGGACGTTATTTAGTGTAATGCAATACTTTTCAAGTAATTATTTCCAATTTCAGTATGGGAATGTTTAGTAAAACATACCATTTTTATAAAAATGTAAGACTTAAACATTGAGTAATGTCATACAACCATTTCTTAGTATTTCCACCATGGACCATGATGTAATTGAAAAACCCTCCGACATTGGCACTTAAGAAGTTGCGTAAGTCCTTTAACTCAACACATAACGGCGGGTCACAATTCAAGGCTATTTACGAGGCTGTCGTTAATATTGACACAATCACAAAGAATGGAAAAATGAAATTGATATAAAAATTGAAATTGAAAACAAAGCAATAACGAAAATAAAAGTTGCGCAAATACCGCCCCCACCACGAACGCTAAGATGTCAAATTCAAATATTAATGTTCGCAAATATTTGGTTGATTTTTTCTCTTTCTAATTTTGTATAGCTTGAGTTGACCTTGCCATTAAACTTTGGCGAAAAAAGTACAGAGTGAGAGAGCTGGGTTTGAGTTGCTTGTGCCGAATGCTCTTTTAATAGCATTACTTTGTAAGTACTCGTATATTATAGCAAAATTAATGCCTTGTTGATATCATACTTCAACATTTGTCTACCTCTAAAGTTCATGATGATATAAGCCATTGGTTAGTGTTTAGCACTTAACTTTTATATAATAACATTATTGTACGATTGTAAACTTCGCTGAACAAGCGAATGTGCATTAATTACCAATGTGTTGAAATCATCATGTTGAGTCATTTAATTTGTTCATTTTCTGTATTTCCACGAAACATTATGGAACCGCCATAAAAGATATTGATTGATATTTGGTTCAAAGTACCATTTATTTTTATACCTTACACACATAGTACATTACCTTTGACCTTTCGTTTGTAACACATATAATAGGGTGTGATTTAAGAATAGTGTATATATCCTTAATCAGCATCAAATGTTGAGTTGTTCTAAACATTTTCATCACTATGTCTGTCCATAACACTGTAGTTACCACGATTACGAAAACAACAAAAGGAGATAAGTTGTTGAAATTTTGCGTAATGTTTATTTTTTATTATTAAAGTTCGTGAGAATAAAATTGAAGAAATGTTTTATGGACACGCCTCTTACTCACAAAAATCTATAGACGGAAAGCCCGCTGTAGGAAAGTCGAGCGTATAAGATTATAGGATAAAATATACAAAATAGGTAGAAATGCATATTGGTAAAATTAATCAATCCGAGTTGCCTTTCTAAGCCCGTTCCAATGCCCAAAAACTACCGAATTGTTGATATTTTTTTTTTTAATTAAAAATGCTCATTTAATTATTATGTCTAAAAACAAAGCAGTCGATCTTCTTCTTAGATGGCGGTACTAAGGATGACAGTGGGACCGCATTGAGGATCTTGGAACAAAAATAATAACTTCTCAGCTAGAAATGATATATGGCTAGCTAGGACTTAATCCTCTTGAGGTAGCTTGATCGCTGAGCATAACCAATTGCATGTCTGTTGAACACAATCAGATTATTTTTAACCTTGTTCGGCTCTTGGAACCATATTCAATTTTTTTTTTTTTTGACGTTTAGAATATGATTGAAATTTTTTCGACATGTTCAGCTTTTGAATCTTTTTTAAGTCTAATCGATTTTTGAGCTTTGTTTTACTTTTTAGCTTTTTCTTGTGCGCTTCAGTCCAAAAATTTTCATCTTACCATTATCTCCTGCATGGAGCTGATGAAAATAATTTCAGATATATGAAATTAGCTTAATTTAGTTGTTTTTGTCTTTTAAAAATAATATTACAGAATCTTGGTAAGAACTTCGAACTGAAATTCTCTGTGCTGCTGTATTTTGGTGGTTTGCTGCCTAGCTAATTAGAGCAATATGATTTATTGCTGGATATCAGTACGGTCTTTTAAATAAATAAAATGAACTCAATTTTTATAAATTATTTTTACAAAATAAACTTCTTTCAAGAAAAATGTAAAACATGCGAAAACAAATTCTGCTAAATAAATTTTAGTTTAAACTTTAAATTTGAAAGCAACCAAAACCTCAAGAAAAACTCTCAAACTATGTTTCTTTGCCTCGAAGTATTTGGGAACTGTATTCTTTCCTCTTGTATTAGCAAGTCCTTAAAACAGGTAAAATAAAAGTTTTCTTAACTTTCCGTTAACGCACGTCAATAAACCTTAAGAGCCAACTTCATTTAAAAACCAGAGAAAAAATTTTGTGTTTGTAAATTCTCATTCAGATAAACAAAAACTTTTTCCTGGAGTTTTTTTTTTTTAAATCGAATGATGATGAGGATGATGCAAGTGAAGGAATCTCATTTTAATGAATGCAATTGACTTTACAAAAAAAAATACTCATTGAGATAAACCGACTTTCTCCTGCATTGCTCGTATATGTAAATTCAAAACTCAACATTTAAAGGAATTCATGGAATTTGAGCAGCATCAGTGTTGAGCAGGATGTAGTGAAATAACTTTTTGTTTTTGAAACTTCGCAAAAATCGTATGTGCATTTGTTGACATTATGCTAGAGAGGTGTTTCTGTTAAAAATAACTATTTTTAGACATTTTCCTGAGATCGCGCACTTAGTTTTTCGTTTTCTTATTAGACTATTAGCATATTGGAATAAAAATTTTGTGACTTCATAAAAGAAATACATATGTACATGTTTTTGTATGTCGGTCATTCTTTTAATAAACGCACAATTTGTTTTTTTTTTTTACGTTTTTGAACATTTTTTGAATCGAAATATCTCAAAAACTATAGGAGATAGGATCAAAAACCCTTTAATCACTTTTGTTAAGAAATACTATAACTTTATAAAAAAAAACTAAAAAATTGAAAAAAAAATTGTTAAAACATTAATTTTTGTAATTAAAAAAATTTTTCTCAAAATATTTTCAATATAACACCTTTTGTTTTTTTGATTTTTTTATATGTTATTCCTCAATCAATCCTAAGAATGCATGTGCTTTCATATCAAAATTCCCGCCATAACTTTGGCAACTACGAATTTTTTTACTGAAGACGCGCACCATGTTTTTTTCATCATAAAATTCGACATAAAGTTTTTTTTTTTTTGATGTTATTTGCAATAAATCCTAAGAATGTATCTGCATTCAAATCGAAATTCCAGACATATTAAAGGTTAAAGTTAAGATATTTCTGCTAATGCAATTATTTACTACCTTAATTTATATATAATTCAACTCTCACTTAGATTTCTAGTGGTTTTTGCGATATATGTAAAAAATTAACCTTGAATTCATAATAGTTGCCTTGGTTTGCGTGATTTTTTTTTCGCAAAATTAAAACTTCAACTTCGACACGTTTCAATAATATAACGCGCATTTCAAAGAAAACAAAAAAAAAAAAAAAATTTAACGCTATTTTGTGTAGGTTGAAAAACGCCCACTACTTACACTCTATTTATATCAAACAAGCAAGTGACAAACAGCAGCAGCAGGTTGGAAACTTTTTTTTTGTTATACGATTTCGCTTAACACCAAAGTTTAAATAAATTCTGATTTTTGCAGGTGTTTCCTGCACGTTTACATAAAAGTTTGTAAATTTAAAGCAGTTCTTTTATTTTCCTCCCATCCTCTCATCTCATACCTTGGCTATGAAGACCCACCTACTCGCACTCTGTTAATTTCTAATTAAGCGCAAATCCTTAAAACCATTGTTTGACTTAAATTTCGAATTCACCGGCATTTCTTATGTTGGTGCTGAATAGAATGGGTCAGCTGCTAATTTAGCCTTGCCAAAAAATGTCTAGCAGTGGTACAGTGGGGCGAAAATGTAGCAGGTAATGTAAGGTTAGGTTAAGTTATGCAAACGTAAGTTGAAAGCTGAAATGATTGGGAGATTTTGATACCTTGTATGTGATCCGAACGACTGGTATAGAAATTAACTTACCTAGCTGACTATAATAACTTTATCTAGTTAGGCCTGTTAAGTTAATTATGATGTGGGTCGATTTAAATGTTGACAAATTCACTTAAACACTTTAAAATCGGTTTTTTAGAGATGTAAGCCTAAATCGGGCTAAGGAAGAAAAGTTTCAGAGAAATTGTTCGAGGAATTCTTTCAGGTATGTCTCCATATACAGTAGAGATATAATAGAATACTTAGTATTATAGTAGGCTTATCGATAGTCCTATATCAAGTGAAAATCGCATGATACTTGCGATAACAATACTTCTATAAGAAAGTAAGTCGTTAGTTTTCAAACTGCCATAGAAGCACCATATTACACTGGACATTTTGCAGGTTATTAGCTTGTAGAATTTCTGTTCACCTTGAATAGAAAATGCGAGAAAATTTATTTCTTGTATAGACATAGTGGGTTATATACAGGCCCGGATTTACCTTAGAGGCACAGTAGGCCAGTGCCTAGGACGGCAAGAATTTAGGGGCGGCAATTATTGGGAACTTTGAAAATTTTTTTTTTAAGTTTTTGAAGTGGTAATGCATTGGTGATGGTGAGAGTTACACAGGGGGAAAAAAGTGGGAATATACCTAACAAAATGTGACAAGCAAAAAAAAAAAGGTCCTCACTTTTGATATTAAAATTTCTTTTTCAATATGCACCAGTGAAGAGGGGTGGTAATTTGTGAACGGCCTAAGAGCGGCAAATTTATAAATCCGGGCCTGTGTATATACGAATTTCGAATCGGTTTCGCGATGATAAGAACCTTGCTTGGCTATTTCATCAGCGTCGATGTTTCTATGGCCTGGAAATCAAATGAAATGGATATCGATTTAGCTCCAGTCCGTCTAATACTTTCCTACATTGGATTTTAGTATAACCGAGTTCAATATGGTGCTGGCTTGACTGACAGATAAGATGTACAACTTTCAGGTATGGATTTTGGTATTCCCTTTTGAACAACATGCTTTGGGAATGGCAAAACTTCTATCTGAAAGAAGCTTGATGAGCGTAAGGAAATTTCATCAGGTATTGTTATCCTGAATGATCGTAAGACAACAAAGCTATATTAAATTATTCTTTATTGGCGGTTTTTACAGGGTGGGCAGGAAAAAAAAGTTAGAGCGCTAAACTATTCTTGAGGTAATTTTTCAAAATAAAAAATTAAAAGAACATAATGAAGAACAAATTTCCAATACCCTTACGTTAAATAATTTTACTCGCTTTTCAACATCGAACCACTGTTGGAATAGGTGAGTATTCAAGGAAATGGGTAGCATAAATTAATTTTGGGTTGCTATTGACGCTAGTGTAGGTGTTTATTTAAGTCAATATATAGGTAAGTGTATGTGTGTAAAAGTTTGAGGGAGATATTAAGGCCAATGTTTGGATTTGATGGGGCTTTCTTTTGTATGTAAAATAAATGGAATAAATTCAAAATTTGTTGTTTTTGTTAATGAAAGTGAATTGGGCGACTTTTTTTTTTTTTGAAAGCATAATTTTTATGTTTCTCTTTCTTTGTTGTTATTGATGTTACATTGGTATTGTTGAATGAAAAAAAAAAATTCTTCCATCTGAATAATTAAGCAGTATTCTGTTTTGAGATTTTGAAATTTTCATTAAAGTTACAAAATAATTAAATAAAAATAAATGTGGAATTTACTGCTGGAATTTCACAGAATTGCAGCAAAGGCATTCCAATAAATTTGCATTTTTTTTTTGTGTAATGAGCTGTCTCTATCTAAATTTCCTCTTTAGCTTCAATACTTTATTTGCTTTACCTGCATTATCGATGAAATTTATTGCCTGTGCGTAATTCATTTTTATAATCAGAAAGGCTTTGAAAATCTTTTGACGTGCGCACGGATTTGTAAAAGCGTGAATTCATAATATTTGAAGTAAATTTTTTCTCAAACGATGTTGGTGGAATACTTGCGAATTTATATTACAATTTATTTACTTATCCGGCTATAAGTTCATCTATATTCACAGCCTATACTAAGAAACTCCATGAGAAGTTGTATAATAAATTTCGATGACTGGCGTCCCTGCTAACCTTTTGGGTAAGGGCTTGTTATATACATATATCCTTTAAGCCTTTTTTTTCAACGCCAAAAAATCAAGTAAAAAATATTTAACTTGTCAATGTTTGTAATCTTTTACAGTTCTGTTTAAACTAAAGTTTCATAGCCAAGAACAGTAAAGAGTAAGATGAATAAAAAAAAATCTCTGCTTCAATCTGAAATTTTCTTTGCTTTTGCTGTCGCTGCATTTTTTCGTTTGTGTTTTCATTATATTTCACTTTGCATCCTTAGAAGTAACTACACGGCTTCTCCACTACATTTGCCTCTATTGCTGCAGCGATTTTCTCACCTTTTGCTCCTTATACATTTCCTAGCTTGCTTATTTTATGACTTTTAACCACTCAATCTAGACATTGCTGGATTATTTATGCTTTGAAGCTCCTTAGTGATTTATGTTGAGCATCAAATGAAGCTCCTGCCACTGCTTTTGCCCTGACAGGAAATTAAAATGAGCTGTCGATTTGTGTTATCCCTTTTGAGCTGTGATTGCTGCGCGGTAAGAAATGAAAGATTATAAAGCAGCAGTAAAAGCAGCGTATTTAATTAGCTTTGCAGGTAATTAAATCAAACCAGCAATAGCAATTACAACAACAAAAGTAATTGTAGCTGGTATTTATAGCAACGGAAGCTGTAACAGCGTATCCTTTGTGTTTACGGTGCGTATGAGTGATTTATTTTTTAATTGGTTTGCTTAAGAAATTTCATTAGTCGAAGGCTTATGTATAATTTGAGAATTTTTTTGAGAAAGTGGAGTAACTGATTTCAGCTCTTCTGTTTTGAAATGTTTGTAAAGTATAGTTTTTTATTTTAAGTTTTATTCAATAGTACATATATGTGTGTACCTAATCAATTTGCTTGAAAAACATATCTCTAAGTTGTTGTGTAACTTATAATAGCTTTGTCCTGAGGCCTCAATTAATTTAGCAATTTTAGCCACAAACTCGCTGACACAAAGCAAGCAGAGAACCGTTTTAATTCAATTACAACGCTATCTTATCACTGTGCTTGTACATCCTTTATTCTTCTGTATTTCACTAACCTCGCCTAAAGTAATAAAAGAAGCTCTTGCAGTTAACTGCTTAGCAATTTAGTAAAAAACTAAAGAAGTTTTAACCATTTTTGTGCACAACTTTGCTGTTTCACTTAAAAACACTCGCTTGCAACTTTCCATTCAGATAGGTTGAGATTTTCTGGGACTCATGGGATGGTGTAAAAAGTTATCCATCAGCTGTTGTTGTTGCTCTTTTAACCGCAGCATCAGCAATATATTATGTTCTTAACCCATTTTCATCAACATGATGGATAATTTTCTATGGCCGGACTGTAAAGGACTTTTTAAATAAAAAATGTCCTTCCATTGATAGATTTGAAGCCCGATTTTACAATTTTGGAACGCTTTTTTTGTGGTGCAAAATGAGTTTGAAATACTAAACGTTTCGCCGGAATTCATCAAAATTTTTGTAAAATGTGTTTCACATGATTCGAAAGAAGAACTCTTCAGCAACACCTCTATTTGTTTTTATAGTGGGATAGCAAGAAATGCTAAGGTATGCATTAGTACTCGACATTTATTTACTTTATCTCGTTACTCGCTTAACTCGGATGTCGATTACTAGTGCATGCATGCTGTCTTTTCTTTTTGATTGTCATTGGAGCGAAATATTTTTTGCATTTTTAATTCTTGCCATCATTTTAAAAAAAATGTCCCTTGATGTGACATTATCTTAAAATGGGTTAAAACAGCTACGCGCAAAATTCCACTGCGACTGAGATTCGTCAGCTAAAGATTGGGTAACATTTTCTACTTTATTCCTTTGTTATTTATCCGCATTGTTCTTCTTTTCCCAATAAACATTCTCACAGCCAGCAAACAGCAACTGTTGCTGTGGAAACGCTGCTGTTGCAGGTGTGAATTATTTATTTTCACTTAAAAGTTAAAAACTTACAAAAAGTTCGGTAATACGGAGAAGACGAAGACAAATAACGCGAGTAAGTGGAATAGGGATAGTAGTACGGGAGCTCGCGAATGAATTGTGCGAAAATTTTATGTTGTCTGAAAATATCTTTATTCAATTAATTGGATGACGTTAACAAATCGAGCGCTGTCAGCTTATGTTTGAGAAAATATCGGAAAATAGCCGCTTAAAGAGGTCAACGAATTAAACGAAAAATTCTTCGGAAAGTAAGCCATAAATTGAAATATGTATGTCTGGAATCTAAAGTTATAGAAGAGATGAAAAACACACGAATTTCTGTTGAAAACACGTCCTCACGATAAAATTTGATTCATTTTTCATTGTTTTAACTTTTCAGTAAGAAAACCTTTTGTCAAGCAAAAATTATTATTTTGACAAAAAATGGAGGTTTCAGATTTTACTAAAATTTTAAGACGATGAAAAATGAGTCAAACCTTGTCGAAAGAAGGTATTTAGGTTAAAATACATATTGAGTTATTTAGCAAAAACCCTTTTCGGCTTCTTCAAGAGGCTATGTGATGATATTAACTCATAGATAAGCCGACTGACAACAAACATTTGTTCATGCAGTATGAAATACCGCTCTCAAACATGTCGCTAGCTCCGGTACAATCAGAGGTGGTGTGTATGTGTGCTACATTATCATGTGGGCGTGGTAAAGTTGAGGTTAAGTTTAATCAACGAAGCACAATATAACAAAGCACAATGCGACAAAGCATCATCAGCAGCAGCAACTTAACTTCAATAGCGTAGGTAGAGTTTAAGACAAAGTTGTTGCCAATATCAACAGTGCTGACTGGCTGCCTGCACTCTTGGGATAAAATTAAATGGCCAACATTAAAAGGGCGAAAAGGTAAAAACTCTCGAAAAATTTTCAACCTTAAAAGAACAATGTTTTTAAAATTTAAAATAAATACATTTGATGCAAAATAAACTTACATATTTTAAGTAAATTAAAGAGTAGTCGGTTTGAGAAGTAAAAAAAAATGTTGTTTTGAATATTTTGATATTTCATTATTTTTATGTTTGATTTTAATGGTATATATATAATAAACCAGTACTACCTAGCACCATATATTAAATTATTTTGTTTGCTGCAAAAATGTTCTAAAAAATATAATAATGCCATAAGCTGTGTACAAAAAAGTTTAACAAAAACAGGAGTATCAAAGTTATTAAAAATAGCAGTAACCAAAATAAATTCACCAGCACCTCATGATAAGATAAAAAATAAACAGAAATATTTAAGTATTTTTGCATCAAAAACCATATTGAACAAATAAAAGTAAAATTTTATGAAAATGAAATAGAAGATAGAAAATAGAAATGATGCTGTTGTTGGATATGCTTTAAGCATCAATTTATCAACAATTTAATTTGTATTTACATACTAAAAGATTAAGCTTATGAGTCACTGATGTACGACTGGTTGCATTGACAGAGTTCAAAATTTGATATGGCTCATTTATATAGTATATTATGTAATATATTTTAAGATTTTGTAGAACCTTTTAGGCCATTTCGCAACAAATTGACAGCAGTTTTAAGTTTGAGAAAGATATCAAGTATGAAAATTAGTCTAGGATTATTCAAAAAATTTTTTTTTTCGCATTTCTTGCTGATACTTTGGCATTACGTTCTACATCATGAAAGAACATCACATGAATTTTTTCAGATTTTTAAATACATTTTTAAAGGTGGCTCAAAGCCACCAAATTGTTACTTATTATGTTTTATTTTTCATGGTCTAATTTTCATACTTGATATTTTTCTCAAACTTAAAACTGCTGTAAATTTGTTTCTAAATTGATTTTTTGATGCAAATTTCTTCTACATTCCACAACTCAAAAATAATATAACTGAAATCCCTTTAGTTACTCAAAAAATTGCATATAAAATTTGGTTTAGACATTGCAAGGTAAAGCACAGAAAAGTAAAAAAACCGCTCTCCTATAAAATTTGGTATTTGGCACATACGATAATTTCGCGTAAAGGGGTTAATATAAACTTACAAAAAGGTCAAAGGTCATTTTGAATGTCTTTGTGTTTTTTTTTTATCTATCATGGACATTAGCAAGACCAATAATGTCGCTTAAAGTTTAAAGCGATTATAACTTACCGTTTTGAAATTATGGACAGTTGTTGTTCAACAGCCCATAAATAAATTCCACTTTCGTACCAGAAATCAAGAAATACCTTTAAATTTGTCACCATAGCACAAGCATTACTTGCTTTTGTACAGAATATCACATATGTTTAGATAGGTATTGAAATGAGATATAATGTTATATATAATTAATAATGCGACCAGCACAACACTTGCTACAAGCTATTGAAAACTGAAGCTGAAATTTTTACCGGCCTTTTTTTTCAACAAGCAAAAACGTGGACCATCTAGTAATCAATTTAGAAATTTCGGAGTGACGACTTTAAAACTTAAAAAACACCTTAAAAGCCACAGCACCTGATTAATCGAAAAATTCAGAACACATTCAACCATCTCAGATAAATCTCATACATTTTTAATGAAAATTTTGAGTAGGGCCAAATAGCCCAAATAATATTGGATTAAAATTGCATTTACGTCACATTTCTAAAAATAATTTTAATCGCAGAAAAATGCGTGTAATCAGAAAAAGAAATCGTCTTTCAGGGTGTCAAAGTGTTGACATTAAAGAATTTTTTTAATAACGCAATGGCACGTCAATAAGCTTGCACATCACAGCGCGAGTGCTAGCACTCACCTGCTCTTCTTACTTTGATTTTTGCTCACGACTATTTCTAAGGATATTCCTATACATATGACCTAATTCGTGCTTGTTTAAAAAATTTGATTTTGATGGAAACAAATGTCAAATTTAATTGAAAGAATATTGGAAATGTAAGTGAAATTGTAGTTTGAATATTCTTGAACAACTCTACATAGAATTTTCATTATAAACCAAATTTTACTGTAAGTAAATTCATTTGCTGGGTATACTTACATATTTTGCTAAATCATAATAAAATAATGTTTTAATCAAAATGTAATATGTTGTTTTTGCCAGTGACTACGAAAGCGCTTTGATATATGAAGCAAAAGTAAATTTCATGCAATAATTTCGACTACTTATGCTGACAAATATTGTGTGTTTATTTTCAGCTGAATTACAATTTTACGACGTACACATTCTAACGAAAGTCTTACCAGCTTTGCTCAACTTTTGCTTAATATGCTGCTTCTATTCAAAAGAATCAGAATTCGATAAGTATATTCTGAGAATATTTTATATATGTACCATGCTATGAATTGGGAATAACAAGAATCCTTGTAGATATGAAAAATCAGATCAACGTGAAATTTGATTGTGGAAAATAAGATGAAATTCAAAAGAAAATTTTGATAAAAAATTAAAGCTGAAATATTTAAGTTTGCACTAAAGATATGTATATTGTCATATAATCATCTCACTATATGATTATATGTGACCATCTATCTATTCTATCCCACTGTATGAAATATAATATTCTATTTAATTATGTTGCCGTTCATACATTTATGTACGCAGCCCATATCAGCGGAAATGCTGACTCTGACTTTTCAAATAAACAAGCAACTGCAAATCTGCTTACGATCATTATTTCTGTTCTAGCTTAAGTCTTTTCTCATTTAATAAATAAAGTTCAGTTTTAAAGAAGAACTCAAGCAACATCTTGTTGTTTTATTATATATCGTGCTTCAAGTTAAGTTAACAAGACAGGCTTTACGTATCTTATTATTTTAAAACTTTTTTTTTAGCAATAATGTTATCTCTCTTATCAACTCAAACTGTGGCATCCACATATCCTCAAGAAAAAAAGAAAACAAAAAAAAAAAAATTAAAAAAGAAACTCAAAAATGTTTTACTTCCTTTTTTCGAAAAGAAAACAACAACCAAATAGCGTAAATGTTTCAAGGAAACGAACAAATAAAGACTGAACGCAAATAATATCAACGACAAAAACAACAATTTCAGTGTCGTTTGTTTTTTTATTGTTACGTTGTATTGCGCTTTTTGTTGTTTTATGTGTGTGTTTGTTATTGTTATCATCCTTGCTATTTGTCGCTTTGCTTTTAAAGCTTTTAAACTTTTTCTGTTTTTTTATTTCTTCTTTTGTTTTGATAATTTTTCAAACTTTGTCAAAAGTCATTAGCATGTTTTGTTGTTGTTATTGTTACTGTATTCGTTTTCATTACCATTTTGGTGCTTGTTGCTTTTTGAAGGATTTGCTTTTAATTTCAGAATTTTTTTTCTTTTTTTTTTGGGTTTTTAATTTGAGTCAAACTTTTTGGTGGATTTCTGTAACAGTAGTCTGACCAAATTCATTAATTTTATATTTTGGCCTCACAAATTTCAGCATTACAACGGATTTTTTAGATTTGCAGTGAAGAAACGTAATAAAAAAACAAGATCGCTAACCACAAAGTGAAGAAATTTAAATATTTCATATTTTAATTGAGGTCATGCGAAGCATGTTGTTGTCATAATTTATATAGGGGGTGCAGTGTTAGTTTGAAAATTTAATTATTTAAGTTAAATCAGGGACCGTAACGATTTATGATAGATTTTATGATAGAAATCACTACATAATCGTTATTCTGGATTTAAATTTTTTTCGATCAAATTGCATAGCAGTCGCCTGCTTCGCCTTCGCCTTAATCTGGCCCTGCATACAGAGGTGGGATATGGTTGAGGATTTTTATTCAAAATGAATGCGATAAAAAAAAATGTATTAATTATGAAAAAACCGAAAAAAACTACTTTGTGGAAATACACGTATGCTACACTAGCGCATTTTGTCTATCCAACAGCTTCAATTATAAAAAGTTCCAGAGAATAATTTTGATGTTCAAAGTTCAGCTTGAGCCCACTGTTTCACTAAATAAAGAAACAATTTAAGACTGGAATAGTTTTTTCCCCTCCTTATGCATTATTTGACGATTGTTGTAAAAATTTTTAAGTCACTTTAATTTTATTTTGTAGTATATAGGCCAAGATATCCCACTGTGGGTAACCTACATCCTTGACTTTTATTAGTGTCAGTTATATACTATTAAGCAAAGGAGACGATGGATTCTTTAAGCTGATGCTATAAGATATAGAAAAATATCGTCATTCAAATATGTCGGAATTTTTAGTTTTGAATTTTGTATTCATCGATATTTTCATACACCATAACTCATGACGTCGATTTAGTTGCTCATAATGCTGCTGGGTATTTCGATTATTTTTGTGCTTTATGTCTTTTGTTATTTTTAAACAATGAAAATAATTTGCAAACAATATATGTATTATTCATTTATTTATTATTATAATGTGCTTATTGTTAAATACGTACAGTAGTGATGAAACACAAAAAAACTTTTAAAATTGCAATCGAGGCGCCAGCAAAAAAGTTTATATATGAAGGCATCCTTGACATTTTTTGCAGCGTTGTTATATGAATTCAAACTAAAATTTAAATCTTATCTGACATAAAATTTCAACCCCTTTGGCATACCATTTTGCAGTGAATGTTTTTGATTTTATGCAACGTTTATAAGGGATGTTGAACTTTCAATAGAAAAGAATTTTCTCAAGAAGCACTCTTGCATTTATATTGTACATATATCCTTTTTCAAAGGACCCAACAAAGTTGTAAACTAATATTTCTTGTACAAAGTATTTAAGCACTTGAATGTCATTTGCTTTAAGTCTGACCAGTTGCTATGCTATTTGTGCTTAATTAATTTTATTTATTAACATCAATAACTAAGCCTGCCTAAGTTACGGTATCTTTCGTGCACAAAAATAGCAATGAAAATGTAACCACTTCAATGTGAATGTTGCTCATAAATCACACCAATTATTGTAATTTAATCAATTAATATGTTCATCATACGCCTCAGTGAATAAAAATCTGCAAAACATGATTGAGCGTATTAAAAGTGCGTAAAAAGCACCAAAAGACGACAACAACAGTAGCAATAAATATCAATGGACGAATATAACAAGAAATAACTTTTACTCTTTCGTAACGAAAAATCTATGTGAAGAAGACAACTCCGACGTCGTCGGCCATTATCATCATCATTGGAATTGTTGTCCTTGTAGGGCTCAGTGAACTACTTATGAAGTCATGTCACATAAAAATCCTTTTCTACTTCATTCACAATTACTTACGACACTCGAGGCGAAGGCAAAAACCAGCACCTACCAAATGAGGATAATGCCGTGATGTTGTCTATGTCGTCACGCAACACAGTGACAGAAGCACACAGCGACAGAAGTTAATTTCGCAATGACCGCAATTATTGGAACAAAAGTAGGTTGGATAATTGTGCAGAAAATAAAATTAAGCAGCAACGGAAGAAATGCTGATCGGCATTTGGACTCATGGCTGCTGCTGTATTGCTGTTGCGTGAAACAAAAAAAAAAAAAAAACAAAATCATCAAAAGCAACAACGACAATTACAACAACGTTAATGAAATTTACATTTCAAGAAAATTTAATTTTAAAATACAATCGGACATTAAAACGAATTGCTGGTGTTGCAATGAAAAAGGGGAAAATACGCAAAATGTAAAATTCAGTTACCGCAAGCGAAAGTTGAAATCGAATTTAAGAGAATCGATTTATATTAACGCTTTCAACGGATGTATTCAGTAGTTTCCGTTTTTATAATGTCACAGTTAAACGAAAATGAATATAATTGTTTTAATCCTTAAATATTTTACTACATAGAGAAAATATTGACTAAAACACGACGTCCTTTTTGTTTCAGTTAATTTGAGCAGTACCATTCTATTACGATGATTTTTTTCTGAGAAAATTCGAAATTTGTTTTTAGAAATTTGCCAAGACTTTGAAACCTGGAAAAAATTGACTGATATGATTGATTTTTATTATTAAAAACTTAAACTTTGAACTATATAATATATAATTAGTTACAATATTTATTTATAAAGCTTATTGCATTGGAGAAACTCTATTAATAAGTTCTGCTGTAGCTATCGTAACCCTTAAAATGTGAAAAAACCTTTGTGTACGCTAAACACAGGATATATTTAAAGTGTCTTTTCGTTAGCAATACTAAGAAGGGGGCGTGGCCTTACCTCCGAAGTTGTTCATCATCCATCTGTCTGTTTCTTTTGTTTAGTGTATTGTTATTAGATGAATAAATTTTTCTACTTCCGAGTAGAAGAAACTCAAAAAATAAGATAAAACAGATGTTTTTTTCAGTGCACCATAACGGCCGAACTTACACAACTCATTTGTTGTAAAACTTTTTTAATTGTTTTAAATTTTTCCCTATAAAACTTTTTTGATACAATTTCCGAGCACACCTTACAACTCTTGATGTGCTTGTTGTCCTTCAATGTTTAAAGTATTAACAATGCACTTTTCACTATAATTCATTATTTTTGCTGATCTTTTCTTGACTTTCATTATGCATTGCACTCACAGCTAACGTAACTACGAAAAACTTTTAGCATTAATTAAAAATCGAAGTAGTAACGCGCAAAATTGTTTCATCCATTCAATAAAAGCTGAAAAAAGTCCAGAGAGAAAAAAAACAACAATCAAGGCAACACAAAACAGAATCAAATGTTAACGGTCCTTGAACATAACTGTCTTCAATGCTATTTTTAATGAAATCAGAGCAAATCAAATGGAAAAACAAGACGTAGCGTTGAAAAAAAATCTAAAATAATTCTTAACAATCGAAGGGCGTTCAATTCAAATCGTAATTAAAACAACAAAGTAGTGAAAAAAAAAGTTCAAAAGGACATAACAAAAATTGTAGTGCAAAAAAGTTAAAGATAAATAGAAAAAGTTCATGTTACAGAAATCAAATCAAGTGCTGAAAGTAGATAGCTTAAGTTCCAGCTGCAGCGAAAAAATAATGAAAACTATAAGAAAGTTATGAAATCGAATAATAAAAAAACAATGAAAAGGTTTCCAATTATTTCGAAGTTTAGAATAACAAAGTTTTGTGAGGCGCAAACATTACCTTCGCCAAGCTTTTCTGAAATATCCAAGAACGAGATGTGTTTGCAAATTCTAAACATTTCATGTCCGTAATTTTATGTTAATGCGGAGGTCTGGTCGGAATAAGAAAAATTTCTGAAATAACCTAGATTTGGAGAATTTTTGTGACATGGACTTTAAATCTATTTTGAGCGAGAAAAAAAAGTCATCAAGTTTTTCCCACACAAAAATAAAGTTTTACCATTTTATGAATTAGTTTTTTTTTATATTTCTAACCAAAAAAAGAAATGAACTTTATCCCAAAAAAAGTTTTAGCTTTTACCACTTGAGGCAAAAATTTTTTGTTTTAGAAAGCCGGAAAAATTTCTTCTGTACGACTTGGTAACCCTGATATTTGTATTTCAGTACTCCTGTTTGTCACTACTTCAGTTTTTCCTGCGAATGTCAATAAACAAATTAAATACTCATACGAAAGTGTTATTAAAACTAAACAAGATGCTAATATCAAAGACGCAAACTTGTACGTCTTTCGAATGATAATTCCTAATGATTCGTCAAAATGTATTTCACTTCCAATTGTACTAAACTTCAAACCTCCGCTATTCATTCCAATTTTAATTAGCTATCAAACGACATTGACAATCGTTCTGAGTATTATCTTCTTCTCTATAATTAACTCCTTCATATCTGAGTTGTACAGATCAAAATTTACTTAATTTTACTTTGCCTGTGTAACTTTCTTGAACTTTGCGCGACATTTCATTTTGTCGACGTCCACTTGGCTTTTAACGTCGTTATGCTGCACAGAATCATCATCGCTGAAGTTCTTGTCGTTGTCGTTGTCGTTGTCATCGTCGAGCAAGCGGCAAAACTAATGACAACGAAATTCCGTTAGCTATGGCGGCATAACCGTATATGAAATTAATTACTCTCATCGGAAGAGTTGTAGAAATTTGTCTTCCAAGCTGCAGTCATGAATGTGCAGTATGTGTCGTAAATGCTTAACACTCTCATTACGGAAGTATGAACTGTAAGACTCTGACATTTTTAAAAAAGTATTCGCTAGAAAGTAGTCAGATTTACTCTTTGTGGAAGACTTTTCAATGCTTCTTTGTAAGTAGTTAAAGAATAAAACTCTCAACTCTTTAAATGAATCGCCATATTTTGCCAATTCAGTTGACAAATTCATTCTCTTTATACGATCGCTGTGATAAAGTCGTTGCAAACATTAAAAGTGGAGTTACTGACCAGGCTTTGTGGCTTTGTCGCTTCACACGCTTCGCTCAGAAAAAGTTGATACCCTGCATTCCAAGGTTTTGGTGAATTGACGCTCCTGGTATAACGCAAAAAATTGAGCAACTTTTAACTTTTTCTACGCTTTCTCGCGTCATCTTATTAAATAAACTTTTCAATTCATGAAATATATTTTCATTGTTTACAAATTTTCAACTGTCAACTGTTTTCGTAGAAAGCTTTGACGCAAAGAAGCGTAGTATGTAACTCAAAAAATAGACGCGTAGAAAGTTAGAACGCGATAAAGCGACAAAGCGTGGTCTGTAACTTCACTTTAAGATTTGATTGTACATATTTATGTGCTCAATAGTGGCTCTCCTCTGATATATCCTGCTTATAGAAAGCTTGACAGCTGGTTCACTATTAAAATATTCAATATGGTGAATATATGAATGTTTCAAACTTCATTGGATTGAATTTGGTCAAGTGCATTAGTATACACAAGACCTAACATGAAAATTTGTAATCTGTGAAATAGATTTGTGCGCGTTGGGTTCGGCATAATTTAATCATTGCCGAAAGAAAGTTCATGTTTAATGGTGCAAGGAAAATATCAAAAATACAGTCTTGGCGCATCAAAAGCCATCCAGTATGTCCACATGGTTAATGAATCCTGGATACATGCATATGAACCAGAAACTAAACAACTGTTAACCGTGTGGGTCTTGCGAGTAATGCCAAATACAACAAAAGTTGTTGCGCAACAAGCATGTAGCTGCAGCGTCGCTTAAAGTTCGTAGAACAGCCAATTCGGAATGGTTTCCAGAAGTTTTCAATGAAAATTGGAATACATACAAGCATTGTGTGATCATCCTGAAATCATCGGCTGAAATATCTCAATATTTGGAACATCGAATTGATATGTCATTCTTCATATAGTCTTGATTTGGCACCTAAAAATTTCTTTTGTGCCCGACCGTGAGAAAAAGATTACGAGGTCAAAAAAAAACACTTCTTTTGGAGAAAGTTCGCTTCTTTCGAATTAGTTATACCTTCGATTAAATAGATCGCAAACATTCTTTAATAAACTTCCATGAGTGTCATTGATTGAGGATGTATTTCTGTTCAATATCAGTACAGATTTAGTTCGTTGTTCGATAAAGTGCACAACATTAAACGTCTGCATTGCTGTTAAAAAATAAAAAAAAAGTCCTTTAACCAAATCAGCAAATTGGGTACAATTTATTTTTGAAGCTTAAAAATTTTGCTATCACCAATATGATGTAACTTGGTATTGTAAGGATTAAAATAAAATTTAGCTATTACATCCGCTGCATAGTTATGTATACGTACTATATTCATTTCGTTGCCATTAATGTCGTTGTTGCTGCTGCAGGCGTTGGCATTCGAATGACTTCCGGGTCCAGGCGCAGGTCATGCTTCCATATTTAAAACAACGACGACGATGATGATGATGATGACGACGTCGACAAGTTGACAACGACAAAATTGCAATTGCAACCACTATAACAATTGCTGCTGCAACAACAACAACAGTAGTAAGAACTTAGCTCAAGCATTTGTTAAGGATATCCGTATATGAATTTTGTAAATTTGGCAAAAGGAGGAGTTTCAACTAATAACATTTTCAAAACAGGCAGGCAACATGCGAGCCCCATGTTTTGGGCAATAGAATTCCAAAAATTACATTGTAAATTAGTAAATGGGAGAGGGATGGAAGGAAAGGACGTTGTCAGAGAAAGATTTGCAAACTATTTAAGTTTGAACTTAGTCGATTCATATTAAAGATAATGCAGAAGACGAAATATTTGCATAATGACAAAATGAAATACTCGACATGTTGACACAAATTTGAGTAGAATTTTCTACGGAATTGATGGAGTTTTCTATGACCGTATATATTTGTGTGTATGTGTGTGTATTTCAAATTCTTGCTGAGGCAAATTGATAGCTCAAAGTTGATAAGTGCTAGAATTTAGGTCAAGATACTTTGTTTGTTGGAAAGCATATTGTCTTAAGGTAATTATGTGTATGAATTATAATTTGAAAATATTGATATTATGAAATAGTTAGGAATATGTATATTTGAGTGGCAGTACTACAATGAACATAAGAGTGAAGGATATTCAATTGAAATTGCCGTTAAAAAACTCACAGTGACATAAAAATAAGGATCCAAAAATCTGTAAATTCAAAAGTGTGTGGAGAATCTTTCAAGGACAGTTTCAAAACTGTCAAAATTTTGCCAATGTAATTGCTTTAATTCTATGGGCTGAAAATATATTTAAGAAAATAAGCTCTCATTTTGTAGCAAAATTTTACAAATTTAGAAAGCTAAAAAGTTACTTAGCATTTTCGATATATAACGTTGACGTTCAGAATGAGCATAAACTCAGGAGTTATAAAATAATTTTACAGGAATCTTTAATTAAATTTATTGAGTTCTACATGAAAACGCTGCCACACCACCTTCCCAAATTCTTCACTCACTTCATTGGCATTTGAGTGCTTCCTTCATCGTAATGATTGGACAAACTATATCCATATCTTTTTTAGTCAGTTAAGCAAACTGAATAATGTGCAAAGTGTTATTATCATATTCTTTTTTCATATGGATACCAACAACACCATTTTCGCAACCATTGAAAGCTTTATGACTTACGAAATTGTATGATAGTCTGTGAACTCCCCATATTCATAATTTATTTAACACACTTAAGAAAAGAGGCGTGTTAATGGGCATGGAAAATGACACTTATGAATGTTAAAAAAAATTGCAATAAAAATGTTTCTACACAAATAACAGCAACACTGGCATTGTCCTTAGACCATAGAGCTAGAAAAGGCTCTGGCATATGTGACAACGCATTTAACAGGAGAAAAACTTCATGTGAATTCATTGCATATTCATGAATTCAAGAGCAAAAATTTTGATTTCAGTTATGCATAAGATGCTACAACATACTTATGTACCCAGCAAACATTTTTGAATGCGGAATATTTATATATTAATTGCACAGGTGTTGGCATCGATACCGTGAAAGATCATATTCTGATGCCACCCAATAGTTTGTTCGAGAGAAACTTTTCGAATCTTGCGACTCGCCAAATTATTTCGCATATTAATTATAAGGAACTAAGTCATCGGAGGACTCGAAATTATTGTTTGAATTTTATTGCTTGTTGCTTTTTTTTTGTAATTTTTCAATTTAAATATTTATTTTATAAAAACGATTATACAGCAATACTTACATTAACATGAATTCATCTTCTTAAATGTTTAAGATGATTAAGAATTGTTCGCTGGGTATATAAAAAAAACGCGACATTCATATATGCAAATACGTTCCTAAAAATGCAGGCAAATGCACCTAGTAGAAATTGCATTTTAAATGCTGGTGATAGAGGCTAATAATCTAAAGATAAAATTTTATTTTTAAATCATCTGATTAACAATTATTTGAGTAGTGAATAGATCACGGTTATAAGTCGGTATTTTAAGAACACACAACAAATAAAAATTACTGCTTGAATGAATTAAATATAAATTTTTATCAAGTTCAAAAGTGCGTACTTATTTTTATAATTATAATTTTTTGATGATTTTTATTAAACCACATCTTTCATATTCATTCCTTAACTATTGGAATGCATACGCAGTTAAAAAGAAAGTATTGCTTGAATCAAGTTTTTAATGTATAGTCGTTAGATCAAGTATTACAGATCATCAACCAATGCGTTGGAAATATTTTTTTTTTTAAAGATCACAAATTGATACTCACCATACTACGTTTTCTCATGAAAGACCTTGGGTCAGAGTTCGGGAATGGTATATGCCTACTTATCATCAAAAACAGAAAATCAATGTATGCTGATCGTATAGTTGCCTAAATTTTTAAATGCCAAAGTCGAAAGTGCGTTCCTTTCTCACAACAGGAACATTTTACAAGCGTGTATTATGAATTTTATCTAATCTGAGGTCTGATAATTTGATGAACAGAGATATCTCCATCGAATTAATTATAAATCTAAGTCAGTCATCAAAAATTAATATTGATTGGATACGCCTGTCAACAATTGATGTCTGCCCAATTGATGAAATCTATGGTTCGGAAAAATAATGAAGAGAATCAGGAGCGATACAGGAGGTGGGTTCTGGAAATCATGACCCCTCCAAGCATGTAAATTATAAATTTAAATCTGAAATAAAAAACAGACAAAATGTGTTGGCGAGAACCACATTATTAAGAAGTAAACTGTTTAGACCAGTATAAGCACTGCTAGATCGCTGCTTATGAGCCTTAGAGGCCTCTCCTCTAAAAGTGACAATCCCATTGTGTACTTTTTTAAATTGAGCTATGTATACTTGCTTATAGTAATAACAACTAATTGTTCAATACATAATAGAACTGAATTTATATGATTGAGGTATTGGCAATAATGAAATTAAAATATTACCTTGTCACTTTGACATGGATTCCATCTGGGTGTCAATTTCCAAAAAAAGTATTTATATTTCAAAATTCGAATTTTAAAGTAATCTGGCAACAGTTCAAACTCCAAAACATATATACTGGTTCCAACTTATATACATCTATGTATGTAAAAAGACCAATTTTTTGCAAAGTTTTTGCTTAAACCTTAGAAAAAGTTGGAGCAAAAATGAGCACGTCTTAGAGAACTAACTAATTCTGTAAGTTGATCATCTCAGCTGCACTTTGCTTCTCACGTATATTTGTTAAAAACTTACGAAGCAACTTAAGATGTTGAGTGATGAAACAAGTCGACGAAGTTTTTCTACTGCTGTTACTTCAAGATATTAACATATGTCGAGATGCTCTGGCATTTCCTTTGCATACTCGTATATCATATCCTTGCAGTAACAACACACTCGACTATTTCCTGTTTTGTTTTTCATTTTATAAATTGTCTTTGTGTTTACTTCATGTTTTTGCTCCTGCTTGCTCCTATTACCTTAGACACTAATTAATAGGATAAAGAGCTGCTGCTGAAATTAACATTTTGAATATATAATGCTTGGATGTTGTTCCTTGATTGTGTTTTTCTTCTCTTATCTCAAGCACTTAGGTATGGATTGCTTGACTTTCTTTAGTTTGAAGTAACACTGAAGTGCATATTTACAATTTTAAGATATTTGTAAGTGCTGTCACAAGTCATCCGAATTTTCTATTTCTTCGAGGAACTGACTTTAATTTAACATTTTCTTGCAATTTGTAAAATTCTATTTTCAGAAAATGTTACTTAAAATTTCTTTATATATGCACAACTCATTAAGCTCCAGCTTAACAACACTTCTGTGGTATTTTAACAGAACTGCACAAGTGTGCACACACACACATGATAAGTGCAAACACACATAAATGCATACAAATGAAATTCCGGAAACTCATCAGCATATTCATAAGGTTTTTATTTTTTTGTGCTGCTGCTTCTCCGTATGACGAAATTGCACGACAGAACGAATTTTCGATGTCTTTGAACTTTGACATGACATTTCAATACAATAAGAACCAAAAACAGCAACAACAAAAACAAAAACAGTCAGAAAACTGAAGGTAGTCGTAGCATTTCCTTGAAGTTTGTAAATGACATTATTCCTATGAATTTGTATTTCCTGCTCTGGCTAAGGTGGCCCTTTAAAAAAAACAGATGTGTGCAGTTCACACGCGGTAGGAGTGAAACCTTCAGAAAACTAAACTACGAGAGAATGAAACGAATGCAGTATCAGGAGTGAGATATGTAATTATAGGGCTTACTTATTACAATATTTATACCAAGTTGAAAAGTATTTTTATGATTCAGACGCCATGTTTAAATTTCAAAAAATGACACGAGTGGCTTACTGTAACTAAAGTATGAAGTAAATGCTGTGGTTTGGACTTGGACCTTTTTTTTCGAAAACTCTGCCGTAGCAGAAATGCTTTCTTTTGTCTAGCATCATGAATTTTATAAAGCTGACTCCCAATTTTAATGATGATTTGGCACAACACAATTATATGTACCCTCAAAGTTGTTTGAAGAGTGGAAAATTATATGTTAAAGAGGTTAATAATTTTATGTTCAAGACAAGTGTTTTAACAGCCACCCTTTTATGTATGTAGTTACTGTCATCAACAAACTTCGTGTTTTTACTGTACGTTTGTTTCCCCAATGCTATTTTGATTACGTCTTATCTTATGCGTTTTGTTTTCATTATCTTCTGAGTGACTACACTCATACAAGGGTCGAAAGCTGTCCGAAGTTAACTTAACATTTTTTGTGATGTCGATTCTGATGAAGGATTTCTTTCGAATTAACAACCAATTTCTCCTCTTTCATTGTTTTTCTTTCAATTCAAGTTTGTCATTGGTTTTGTCTAGTCGTATATTTAGTTTTAACGGATGCTGCTCAGCGAAGTGTAACGTTGTGCTACATCCTTGTTTTCTCATTCTTTTTTATGCTCTTCAAAATTCTCATTCATGCACGTTTTATTTATGCTGGTCCTAATGTGTACGCATTATTGAAATAAAAAAAAACAAAGCTTCAAATGAGTTAATCGAAGAGAAAAAAAAAAAATAAAAACTGTGCTGTCATCACCAATCGATTGAAGCTCCTTTTATGTTTTCGTTTTATTTGTGCGGTTGTATTAATCTATTCCAATTTTTTCCCTTTAGATTTTCTTTAAATGTCGGTCTTGATCTGGCCCTTTTTCAGTGTGCAGTTATGTCCTTTTTTGTTATGCTAATAGGTTACAAGTGCAAGAAAAGAACATTCGTTCAACAAATATTGCAAACTTCATGAAATATTATGAATAAATTTGCGTTGAAATATGCGAGGCCAGCAGAATGATTGTACCTATTTGTTTTTAAATTAATTTTCTGTAGTGAATTCTTGATTTAATTTACTGACTGAAATTTTAATTCTACGTTCTTCAAGTACGTATACAAAATAAAGGGTTATTGCATAACATTTTTGATACAAGAATTCATACATATACATATGTAGAAATTGTCATCATCTTTCGAATGTCTATGGTGACCAACTATTCATTTTCTTCACTTTCATCAGCAGATATCAGATATCTGCAGATATACTTTGCGAGCATCTAACACGGTCTAAAAATCAGTCAAGTTACCAAGATTTTAGAAATAGATTTGAAAATCTTTTGTTTTGCATTAGGTATATATATTTCTCAAAAACGCATAAGACAAATAAGCTCAAAAGATGATGTGATCGTTTGACATTTTCAGAAAAACATTTCGTCTCCTTCGGCAATATTTTTACTCTTATGTTACTTTAAATTTGCATGATGTTTATAAGATTATTCCGTCTATCTTCTTCCGCTGTTCTTATCTATGCAGTATTTTATATTTAACTTTTAGTGCATCTTAAATCTCACATCTTTAATTTAATAAAAAGTGAAATCATCGACTTTTTACGCATTTCTCTAAATGACTTTGCATAATAAGCAGATATTTTTTTTCTAAATTTTAGCATGAACGCTGCTGTATGTCTCTGCTTTAATATCCTTTTTTGGTCCCTTACATAAATATTTAAATTGAAAATTCCATTGAAAAAGAATGGACGCCTAAAAAGACATTTAAAATTTTCACAACATTTTCATTTTCATTTAGATGATCGCAGAATGTGTAGCCCCAACAGGAAACTGCTTTTGGTATTTCCGCTTATTTTTTGTAACCACAGTTTGTGCTGTTGATACCAATACTGTCAAGATAACTGCTAATGCTAACACATTTTATTCAGATGTATTCGTATTTTTGCTATTGTATACGTACAATACAAATGCAGTGAAATATACAAATACTCTCACTCGCATACTTATTTTGTTCGCTGCGAGTATGACGATGTCATTCGGTTTTTTGTTGTGTTGGGTCTTTTTCTATCTTTCTTTTTTGTTTTATGTGCTTGTGATGTTGTTTATAAGGATTATTAATGTTGGTGCTGGTTTTTTGTTATCAGCTCTGATATCCTGTGGAGATCGTTGTTTATCTTTTTATTATGCCATTTTAAATTTAACGCTGTTGTTTTTATTGCTATTGTTTTATTGTTTTTTTTTTTTTAATTTTGCGTTAAAAGTGTTGACTTAAATAGTCTAAAGGTTTTGTGTGTATTTAATTTAAAAATACATTGTGATAAATAAATGTATTAGTCTGTGTGAAGCGAAATGTGATTAATTCATCACATGCAAATTCACCGCTCATGAAATTAGTTTATTCGCTTATCATTCAAATAGCACAATAATATTGCTTGCGTGCACCAATAATAATTATATTGAACTTCAAAGTTCCTCCTTTCCTGCTTGCTTTTTCGTTGTCTTTATAACCTGACGTTATGTTTACTATGCCAACCGCACTTAAAATCTACCAACATATGCAAATGAATTGTGTTGCCGTCTCGCGTGACATAATTTATAGCACTATTTTGACACTTCTTGTCAATGTGAAGAAAATTTCGTGTTTACAATAATAGCTGCAGCAACCTACTCAACGAACATTGCCGTACCGTAGTTTGTTATATTTTCAACACCCCAGCACTTAACCACACTCACATATATACACACTTGCAAAAGACATGCGTGTTTTTGCTGACAAAGAAAAATAAGTGAAAGTGAAATGGAAGTCTTCTTTTAGGCGCTTTTGTTTGCTTATCGGTTATTTGCAGCTAAATACAGTATTATGCATAGTAGGTCATTGGGTCAGAACGCCCTATAGCAAAAATGAGATTTTCTCTAGAAAGTGAAAATAAAATTGCGCCTTTAAACATTTTCCACTTGTTTATTTTGACATTTTAATTTTGTTTTCTTTTTTCTTATCATGACTACCATGTTTTTGTAACCCATCATAATCATCACCTCCACTACCACCAACATCATCACAGCGACGACCACTTTATTTTATGAATAATTCAAAGAATTTGTTGCTTACTATTTTTGCTTTCTGTCCATCTCCAGGAGTGACGTTAGTGTCCTTTGCTCTGTAAATTGTGATAATCAAATGCTAAATAGCCAACCGTTGGTCGTTCGTGCAATTTGTCACTGTCGGTATCTCTAGTAGCAAATCAAACTCAATTCCAAAAGTATTTTTCATATTTTCTGTTTTTGGTTTCTCCTCCGTCTGCTAAAAATTGCAACCGTCGTGATAGCTTTGGAGAAGAGAAAAAGTTTAAACGCGAATTATTTCACATAAATGCAATTAGCAAGAAATGATACTTGAAACTTGGTCTGGGGAATAAGGTGTTTTGGCTGCACAGTCAGTTGATGGTGATATTTTTGTTTCTGATTTCCATTTATGAATTTGAATTGTAAATAAATAAATATTATTGTGAAAGCAATAAGAACATGAAAATGATTTATTGCACTTCTCCGTTGAGCGGTGTAAAATAAAATAATTGGAATAACATAAATAGATAATGTGTATTACCCGTGATGCTTTTTTTGCATAATGATTTTATCAAGTGACTCAATTCAAAAACTTTTCAAAAACTTCATAATATTTTTGTTAAGAATGATGTGAGTACAAAAGATAACACCAAGATTTGTTAGCGGTTTTATAATTGCTGAGATATCTTGAGAAAGACACTTATACTAACTAAACTTATGACCAGCACGCCTAATATTTGAGTTGAAGGTTTTAAAAGAACGATTAACATTTTTCTTCGTCTTTCTTAAAACCGGTTCTTATAATTTTCTCAGTGTTCGCAGACTTAAACTTAGAATTTTCCGTTAAAACAAAAATCAAATCTTAGATAGTATTGGTGTCAGCAACATAAAGGACAAAGTTTTCAACAAAATCTACAAAAAACTCAAAGCACTAGGTACAACTTAAGTTTCTTATGAAGTAAGCTATGAAGATTAGTTTGAATTAAAACAAAATAATTTTAGACTGTTAAAACGAAAGCTCTCTTTCAAAAAGTCATAACTTGTGCGTTTTCAATTAATTTTATTTTCATTTTTTGAAGATAATAGAGTTTCGATTTGTGATAAAAATAAATACGTGTAATGAACAGTTTGATTCAGAGACAATTGAGAGTTTAATGTATCGTTTCAACAGCACGAAGCTACTGCATATCCTACCAGAATGAAGATGGTCCTCCTACGCGAAATTTTCAATGAACGAATCATTTTATAAAAACACTGAATTCCTTCGGCTTGCGCGTTTAGCTGATTTGACGACACCAGACTTCTTTTTGTTGGGTTACTTCAATAAGCAATGAACAGTTTCAGAAATTAAGTAAAACCTTCGCATCAATCCGACGTTTTGGACCTGTAACCTGATCAAAGTTATATCAAAAATAAGACATGAAAGTAAAAACTAATATAAATTTCAGATACAATGCTATAACTTTATAAGCAATCCTGAAAAAATAATATAAATAAAATTTTAAAATTGATGTTTCAAGTAAATTCTTGACTATGCACATCTTCTCTCTGTTTCGAAAGCATATGTTGATTTTGAAACAAACACCAATTTTCTTGCTTATTTTCGGTTTTTCATTGTGCTATCGCTTAATAATTATTTTGTTCTTTTGTAGCATAAAAAACTTTTCATCTTCTCTGTACTTTTCTAATTGTTCGAAGCATTCCACCTCCTCTTTTTTCAAATTCCACTTAATTTCCGTATAACCCTGAGGGTGCTATATGCTTCATTTTCACTCCATAACTTTTTGTTTTGATGTTTCAATGAACATATTTTTCACTTATCAAATACTGCATGCAGTATAATGCTGAATGCCTTGTAGCATACATTATGTGGGTGTGTATCTAGTGTTACTGTGTTAATTGACTTTTCGCCAAATTTCATCTTTTGTGTTATCACTTTAATGTGTTGTAAACTGCTGTCATAATTTGTACCTTTTACACATAATTTGCGCTTATTAAATTTGATTTAAATGAAAATGATTTACTTAGAAGTGAATGTGATATTTCCAAGGAACTACAATGAAAATTGAATTTTGATTCTGTTAAGCTTTTCACCACAAATAGAACTTACGACATAGCTTATCATAACCATAACCACCACGTACACCGAAAAAAAAACTTACTCCGTTTAAGGAAAAATGCCTAAGTGTAAGGAAAAAATGTCCTTCAATACGAGCTAAAGCCATGGGTTCCTCAAAATAAGTAAGTTGGATTCCTTAGCACAAGTAAATTTTGCTGTTTTGAAATAAGGAAAAGTTTACTCAATGTGAGGACAAGGTTATAAAACTGAGGAAAATTTTGCTTTTTCTAAGGATGAAGGTATCCTTAAATGAAAGAAATTTA
This sequence comes from Meiosimyza platycephala, assembly GCA_963662105.1. Lineage (NCBI taxonomy): Eukaryota > Metazoa > Arthropoda > Insecta > Diptera > Lauxaniidae > Meiosimyza > Meiosimyza platycephala. Next base: position 75,348,348 of record OY759209.1, on the reverse strand, counting down.
CTTAAAATAAATTCGTTGATTTCAAAAAAAATTTTTTAATTTTCTATTTCCTCTATTTTCTTATTTGTTGGTTACTTATTGTCAGTCATTCTTATTTTAATTGTAATACGTTTTTAAAACTTCAAAGAAGAACTTAAATTTGTTTACCTGTCACCCGATCAGAGAATTGAACCTGTGTCCTCAGCGCCATGCCACTGTTCAAAGATGCTCATCTTACCCAACTCCCAACTCAGCCACCGACAGCATTTTTAAGACATACTAAAATGATGTTGTTAAACTGCGCATGTACAACCATTGTCTGATCAGGGAAGCTTCGGTTCAAATCCCGGCGACGACATAATTTTTTTTTTTTTTAATTTTTTTATTTTTTTATTTAAAAAACAAGTAGAGAACTATAAATATATAGTCAAAAACAGAATACTTACGAGAAGAATAGATATTAATTTCAGCGAGTGTTGCCACTCATTTATTAAGGAAAATTTTCCTACGTTATAGTAAATTTTTTGAAGAAACTTACTAAAACTGAGTACGATTTTCCTTAAACAAAACATTCCATTAGATTGAGGAAGTTTTTACTCAAATGAGGAACAAATTGTCCTCAAAAATTCTTCCCAAAGAAAAATTTACTATTTCAAAGGAAAGTTTTACTAAAACCACAAACTCTATATTTGAGGAAGAGCTTTGACTTGCTTTAATGAAACATGAACTCATTTCAAAGGACTCAATTACTAAATGAAACGATATTTTCATCAATATGAGGAAAAATAACTTAGATTAAGGAAAATTTTTATACTAAATCGGAGGAAGGCAGTTCATCAAATTTAGTACGGTCTTTTTTTTCGGTGTAAGTAGCGTAAGCATCCAATTTGACAACTATGCGGTGAATGTATTGTTCGATGTTGTGGTGCATTGTTTTGTTGTGATCGATCGTCATGACGACCATTTTCGTTTATTTTCATTTCCGACATTGCCGTTGCTATGATGCATTGTTGTTTTATTGTTTGTCAAATGGTATTCTTAGCTTAAGACAACATATGTCTATTTGAGTGATATAAATAATTTTTTATAATAAAAAAGGAATCATAACTTAGAAATAGATTGTATTTGAGAGTGATATGGGACGTTCTTTTACAAACCGAACACCTTTCGGACGACGCATTTTTGATTTGGCTGAAATTTTTTTATGGGTTCTGTATCGAAAAAAAAGAGATACGTATACGAATCAAATTTCAGAATTTCGTGATTTTTGGCTTGGAAGCTCACTTTCAAAAATTCATAACTCCGGTTCAGTTAAAGCTAGAAAATTGATTTTATTGTCATAATAAAATCATATTAAAAATTCTATACAGGGTGGGGGAAATTCTTAAAAATCAATTTAAACAATTTAATTGTTTATAACAATATTAATTTGTAAATAATTTTTAAAAAATATAATTTTTTATTAAAGATAATTTTCTTAGCTTTAAAATGGCAATAAAATCAATTTTCTAGCTTTAACGGAACCGGAGTTATGAATTTTTGAAAGTTAACTTCCAAGCCAAAAATCACGAAATTCTCAAAATTTGAATTAAAAAAAAAAAATTTTTTTTTAAAAATCCTCGAATACGTATCTCTTCTTTTCGATACAGAACCCATAAGAAAAACTTCAGCCAAATCAAAAATGTGTCGGTCAATTTTTGTCAAAATTCGTTCGGTTTGTAAAAGACTGTCCCATATGGAGATAAAGATTCAAGGGAGTTCTCAGTACAAAAATTTTGCATTAATTTAAAAAAGTACCAAAAGCGAACTTAATTTTAGCTCTTTTGCAGTACTAAATTTTGGACGAAATTTTAAATAAAAAAGTAAAAATGAAAACTCAAACCATAAATGTAATTTTACTGCGAAGCAGTGGATATTTAATGTAGAATAAGACGTCGTTTTTTAAGAGAGTTCGCAACCGGAAAAGTGTTGCTTCAATAAAATGCCATTCCTTTTAAAATTATTAAATTTCCAACTCTTTCCAACGTAGCGTACATTACAGTCGCATAAGAACTCACAAGACTTCGCCGAACTTGGTTTTGTTTATATTTACAATTATCGTTTATACAGTTCGTTAGTTACCTTTGTTGTGTCGTGAAAAATACACAATATCCTGCGAAAAAAACAATTTTACTATCATCGCTTCAAGATTATTGAGCAATATTTGATGTGTTAAGCAATTAATATTCGCATAAAATAAACATTGCCAACGAATTTAAATTAACAAATCAAACCAATTCGAAAAGTGATTAAATTATTTTATACAATTTTAATATTTAATGTAAAACATGAAAAATTTATTAATTAAAAAACAAAAATGTTTTTAATACCAGACACATTCTGTTTGTGCGCGATTTGTGTTTTGTGATGCACAACAACGTTGTGACAGTAATTGATTGACTGATTTTTAATTACTTTTAAACAAATAAATATTCAATAATTTTTATGTATTAAAGTTAACAGCACGCAAATTTGTTTTTGTTTTTTGTTTGTTCTCAACAACGAGCTCATACTCGCATATGTCATATTCAAGGTATGTCAGGCTTTAAAGGTACTACCACAATTCTTTTTTTTTTTATCAATGCTTCATTGTTAGTTGTGCATATTTTGTGTGTGTGTGTGTGTGATGTATGCGCTTATATGATATGCATATTAATAACATATTTATCGATAACTTATAAAAAAATTATAATTTCGCTTGTCTCTTCGCCCTTAATTTAATAATTGTGTAATTAAATTTTTTTCCGCATGTATTTGCAGGTGCGTATTTTTAATGACATTTTAATTAGTTTGTTAAATGAATTGTTTACCATACTTTGCTAAATTAAAAACATGCATAATTCATTATAATGTTTTAATTAATATTCTAATGTGTTTAGAAGTAAATTAAATGCATAATTGGAGTAAAATTTTCATTTAAATTTGACAGTATGACATAGAGCCAAGAGCTTAAAGAATAAAAGTTGTTGGTTTCAGATTCTTTGTATTTTTTTTTAACAGAAATTTAAAAACATTATTTTTTATTTGCATATTTTTTCATTTAAAGTAGTTCAAAAGGAAAATAGAGAAAACAACCACAAAGAAACAATCAAAAAATTTCCCCTCAACTTCTGAGTTCTAAATCAAATACACATTATTTGTCTGTTCAATCCGAGACTAACGTCTGTGTCCTGAAAAAATAATTATAGCATATCAAAATATAAATAGGTATATAAGTGTTCAGAAGAGTAAACATAATTGATCCCCATCAAAAAATGTAAAACGTCAAGAATTTGAGGTATGTGCATCATAAGTACTTTCATACTTATTAGTCAATTTTCATGGATTTTTTTGAACCTAGCCATTTTGAATCATGCATTAAAGCTAGTATCCGTGGTATAAGTCCAATTGCAAAAATTGTTCTGATTCTTGAGCGACAATGAGATTTTTTTTAACAGAAATTTAAAAACATTATTTTTTATTAGCCTATTTATTCATTTAAAGTAGTTCAAAAGGAAAATAGAGAAGCCAACCACAAAGAAACAATCAAGAAATTTCCCCTCAACTTCTGTATTCTCGCTATAAAATTATTTAATAAAACTTGTATATTAAATGAAATTTAATACAAATAAAATAAAATTTAATTCTTATTTCCAATATATTATTCATTACCTCCAAAAATTTAATTCTATGTTTAATTTAATTCCTTTTTTCTCTCGTTTTCTCTTCCATACAAACCAACAACATAATGTTTGATGAAAATACAAAAAAAAAAAAAATGGAACCTATACAGCCGGAACGCATTCGTCAACGTGACAGCCGCAATAAAAGTGTCCTTCACTACTGTGCCGAGCTACAGCAACGTGACCTCGTGGCTGCCGCAAGCATTGCCATCGCAGCTCCAGAGCTACTGGAGTCTGCTGATGAGGATGGCTTCACACCGCTTCACTTAGCTGTTATTCAGGGTAACTTGGCGATGGTCAATTTACTGCTGGCGAATAAAGCTGACGTGAATGCGGTCGATAATGAGGGGCACTCAGTGGTGCACTGGGCAACTGGTGAGTGTTACATTACATTGGGAAGCACTTGCACTGGCACCCGCTCTCTCATCTAAAGTAAATTATACGTGGGATGCATTTAATTCATTCACTGAATTTCATTTTCAGTTTGCGGTGAAGTGGAAGCACTCAGGTCAGTGCTGGCAGCTGGCGCGAATGTGACAACACCGGACATCAATGGTGGTTCACCGCTGCATTATGCGGCACAGATGTGTGGTGCAAACTACGAGGGCAAATTAGGTCAAGCATCTTCTAGCAAGCTGTCATTGGAGATACTTTCCATACTCTTGGCGCATCCACAGTCGAGTGTTGATTTGCAGGATAAAGATGGGCGACAACCATTATTGTGGGCTGCGTCAGCGGGTTCAGCTAAGGCAGTGATAGCGTTGGTTAAGGCGGGCGCACGAGTGGAGAGCGCAGATAAGTCGGTTAATTGTTGACGGCAGAGAGAGGCCGGTTGCAGGGTCAAAATAGATTTTAGAGGAAGAAATTTTCTATTTTAGCTTGCAATTGGTCTGAAGAGCACAATTGTTTTTAAAAAATATTTCATTTTTTTTTCTCCTTCTCTCATTTATAGAGATGGTTTGACTGCTTTACATTGCGCTGCCTCACGTGGACACACCGAATGCATCGATACTTTGATCAGTCTCTGTGGTGCTCCAACTGATCTCATCGACTCCAATGGCTGTACGGCGTTACACTATGCGGTCACTTTAGGTCACGCAGATGCCACATCTCGTCTACTGGACTTAGAAGCCGATCCGAATCGCCAGGATCGCAAAGGACGCACACCAGCACATTGCGGTTGCTCGAAGGGACAATTTGAAACAGTGAAACTGTTGAAAGAACGCGGTGCCAATTTATGGTTACGCAATGCAAAAGGTGATTTACCCGTGCACGAAGCGGCTTCTTCGGGTAGACGTGAATTAGTTGAGTGGCTGCTGGAACAGCGTCCAAAACAAGCGAACACAACGAGCAACGACGGACGCAGTTTGCTGCACATCGCTGCGGTCAATGATTGCACGGACATGTGCAAAATGTTGCTAGACTATGGAGCTGATATTAATGCCATCTATCGAAACTCAAAGGGTGTAGTCATAACGCCATTAGACTGTGCACTACAAAAGGCACATCGGTCTACAGCTAAATTCATACAATCAAACGGCGGATTACCAGCGAGTAAGTTACGTCTCTCTGGACGTCGCTCGAATCCTTTTCAAGATGTCAGTACGGAAGCAGTACGTCCACTGAAATATGCTGAGAAAGAAGAAATAAGCGACTTAACTAACTCCAAGAAATATGTCGTTTATCTCAAACGTTCCGATTCTGACAATGGTGAAGGTAGCTGCAGCTGCACAGAGCAAACGTACAAAAAGGAACATAAATATTCGCATATATGTAAACGGCATCATCGTAGTAGACGACACAGCCGCCGGCGTACCAGTAGTTGCGGTGAGCCTAAAGCAGTGGAACACTGTCGTGGAGAGCCATGCAGCGACATTTGCCGCTCAAAGAGTAACATCGAAATACGTCGTAAATCAAAGTCACGTGAACGCTATGCTAGCTCGAGTGGTGGCGATGGTGAGGAAGATGAGGACTCATGCGAAAACTGCTGCTACCACAAAAAGCAAAAACACCGCGTTATCAAGCGGCGATCGATTTCAACGCGACATTCCAAGGAGCTGAAAGATACAGATGATGATGATGATGAACATGATACTGATGATGGCAAAAAGGGTGGTACAAATGCAACAGCGGTGGCCGAAAGCAAACATGAGAAACGTGAGGTCGGTATAAGTGAAAAATCAAACGTTGCCGATGTCAGAGAAAAACTAAAATCCACATCACGTCCGTCATCAAAGACGATGACAGGCAGTCGTCCACAGTCGGCAACATCAACAAAGCGACGAACACCTACTCCAACACAAACATCCGTATTGCAAGCTGGAGCAATCAAAGATGGAACATTTATAAAAACACCACCGGAGGCATCGCCTAGTGAGGTAAAACCAAAAGTGGATGAGGTTGGAGTGCAATAAAATCCTTCTAATTTTCCTTATTAAAATCTTATATTTTTAGAAATTCGCAGCTGTGGACTTGACAGACGATGAAGAAGATGCTAATGCAAAACTTGCGGCCAAGCTGGTAACAACGTTAGTGGACGTTCATAGGAGTGCAGATGATACACAATCGACTGCATCGTTAAAGCTCCACGATGAGGAAGTAGAGCAGCAGCAGATAGAAGATGAAGAACAGATAAACGACAAAGCGGAAGCAACGCTCGAAGAACGTGTCACGGAGCAGATTTCAAAGGAAGTTGATGAACTCCTGGCCATGGCTGCCACAGCGGTGACTTATGGTGATGATGCAACTGTTGAAGAAACACAACAGACAGAAGTGAATGAGAGCAAAAAAGTTGGAATTAATGGTAAACAGGAATCAAAGGAACATGGCAAGGAATCGCCAGAAAAATATGACAAAAAATCAATTGCGCCACCACATCTAATACAAACACCAGCAACGCCATCACCAATCCCAACACCTACTCCAAGTCCCTCAACAGCCACAGAGTCAACTTCCGTACCTACGTCTGTTGTCGCGCCAACATCAATAAAATCAGCCCCAAAAGAAGAGAATGCAAAAGCTGTGGCAACACCAGAAATTTCAAAACCCACTACAGTGCCCACCACAGCAGCTGTTTCTCCGCAACCTACGGCTTCCACTACAGCTGCTTCAGCAAGTCCAACATTTGCCGCCAATACTGCCAACGTAGCAGATGCTTCTTCCAACGACCAGCAACAGCAGCAACGCGAGCAGGAATCGCGTCGTTCTTTCACTTTGCTTCCATCAGACTCCGGTGATGAGGAGCAGCCAATACGTAAATCAAGCTTCCAAGTACTGAAATCTGATGAATCCATTGATTTAGAAGGAGAAGCACCAGACCGTGCTCAGGATGAACACTATGAAGAAGAGTTCAGTGATACACAAGTCTTCAAAATTATGCCGGAAACTCACGCTGAGGTAGCGCAAAGCTCACAAGATGAGGCAGAGGAAGATGAGCCAGATGCTCACATTGAGGATAACGATGACGATGACTATGAAGAAGCCAGCGTAGATGATGATGAAGACATACCAGTGGTTGCCGGCGGTAGTCCTGTGCGTAGATTTACCAGCAGCGGAAATCGTCATGGTGTTGGCGCCATCAGCAAAACGCAACCACCAACGCAAACCCATGAATACGATTACAGCACTGGTCGTAAACGACGCCTCAAAAAGCGCATTCGCAGTGGTACAAAATCTCGAAGCAATTGGAAAGCAGATAACGTAGCTGTATCTGACGCTACAAGAGGAGGCAGTGCAGTACAGCAACAATCCGCTAAAGATCAAGATTCTGGCTTCGAGCCAAGTCCACGTGCCATGAAGAGTAAAATTCCAACACCACGAAATATCTACACAGCACACATACCAGTACGACGTCCCATCTACGCAACGCTCGACGGACGTTCGTGCAGTAGCCGAATGGAGAATCGTAAGCCTGGCGATAAGGGCGCCTGCGATATGGCTGCGGTAACACGTTCAATACAACGCAACATCAGAAGGTAAGTGCTTCACAATACTTGAAGTATTTTTTTTTTAACAGGAGCAGTTATTTAATTTTTCAGAGCTCAGTCATCTTTTTTTTCATCCACCTTAAAAACAAACCATTCCAAAATTTCTGAACCTTTCTTTTTTGTGGAAATTTGTACATTTCGTAAAATGTTGTTACTTGGGCTCATCACTCAAACCATTGTGCGTCATTCTGGCGCCTTAATGAAGTAGGATGTCTTTATTTTAATGGTACCAGCTGGCAGAATCTTTGCTATTTTAGCGTCGTTTTAAGTGTGTTGCCGCCATTCCATCTATACAAAAGAACGAAAAAATCTCCGTCTTGTAAGTCTAAGCGGCCATAATTGAATTTTCACTCTACCCTCAAGTCTAATGCGGAACCCATTTGGTTTATTTATGTCCTGACGTTAATTTTACAACAGCGATAGCAGCAGCAACAACAATAATAATGAAACGTTAAAATCATCCGAAGCATTCAGCCAACCATGACTTCATCAACATCACCATCAGTATCATCATAAGCATCAGCACAACTCTACATTGTGACGTCAACGACAGCAGCGGGGCAGCAACGACTTTTGGCGTCCATGCGATGATTTAAATTACGCGCCAGTAAAATTCATTTAAATTAATCTTACAGGTGGTCGGTCGTTGAGTCAGTTGGTTCAACGTTGCTGTCCTTTTGGTTGAGTTCAGTATCTGTTGGCTTGGTACTTTAAGTCGGCTCTCTAAGAAAGCTATTTCTTAGTAGCTTTGAATTCACTTTAATATTACTGAAATTCTTTTGGTTTTCGCTCTGAATTGTGGTGAAGATTTATTAATAGTCAGAGTGCTTCACTTTACTTATAATTTAGGGAGGAACTTAAACAAAACATTTTTTCATCTCTTAGCTTGTATATTTTTTTAATAACTATTAATGCTTTTTGATAACATTAATGCTAAAATTGGCAGGCTCATTCTGTAATATTTGAAGTGCTCATAAATTTAATCATAGTTTCTTAGAGACAGGCTATATTCACTTCATAACTATATAACATTATATCAGAGTTAGCACCGGAGTCGATTTATTCATTTTAGTCTGTCTGTGAAATTCACGATTACGGGAAAACCAAGTAATGTAGTGGAATCAAATTTGACAAACAGGCGATAGCGTCAAACAAGCTTCTTGGGAAAGGGCGTGGCACTTGCCATTCAAGTGAAAACTTCAAAATGCTTTACTGAGAGAATTATTTAAGGTAATAGAATCAAATTTCACACAAATAGTGAGAATGATTCGAAAAATCCCTGGGTAAAAACTAAACGGGCGTGGCACTCTCCACAGAAACAAAAACTTAGATCGCTACACTGAGAAAATTATTTAAAATAATGAAACCAAACACACAAGTGCAGAAAATGCTTCGGCCAAGCATCAAACAAAAATTTATAAAAGAGGACGCTTACAAGCTTAAGCTTCAAAACTTTACACAGAAATAAAATATATTCTTTGGGCTGTGTAGAGTACTAAGCGACGCCAGAGAAAACATCTCTTCTTATTATATTTTATGGAGAACAAGAGTTGAAGGAATAAGGATCGCAAGTTCTCGCACGAGAACGAGAAGTCTATAAAATGAGGCGAGAGCGAGAACCACAAGAATCTCGCCTCGTCTTGTTCTCGGTGAAACTCTATAGTTTTATTCGCACGAGTCTAATGCCATCGCTATGTAGACCAATTTCTGCCAATTTCACTTCGGCTTAGACGCGACTTCCAGACTTGTCCAGTGCTTAGTTAAAAAAAACATGACTATCGCTTAATATTAAAATATTTTCTAGGAAACATTTTGCCATAAACTATAATTTTTACGGTCACTTCTTGTTAAAAAACGCTGCCAAAAATTTGATAAAAATTTGGTTTGACTACGCCGGCATTGCATTTGCCTTGGTTGGTTGCTCTGTACTATTCTGCTGCTGATAAATCCCACCAACAGCCAACTTAATACTGTCCAGCCAACCAGCCAACGGTCTATTGTTGTTAGTACTTTCTTTTGCTCTTTTCGATCATCTGTGTCCTTATAAAAAATGCTACTTAAAAGGTATGGAATCGCAATGGCAAATTTTTAAAGTTAATTTAGTTTAAGTTAAATAGCTTGCAGCAATTTTTCATTTTTATGGAGAATTTTTTTTAAGATCTTCGTTTGCCTCTTTCAACCTCCCTGCCTCCTTGACGTCAAATATGATTTTTTAAGGTAATTCAATGTAGTTAGCAGCAATAAAAGCAGCAACGAATTTTTCTTCTTTCAGTTGTCTTAATTTAGTCGGTGCCTTCTCTGTTTAAACGACAGATTTAATGTCCTTTTTCTGCGTATCCTCTGGGGAGTCTTAAGTTAATAAAGTAAAATGTTGAGAGTTAAATTTTAATGATATTACTATGAAAGATAAATGAATTTCTTAAATATTTTTGATATACGAATTTCACAAAGCCACCTGAAAAGCCTGTTCATTCTTTGAGCAATTATTTTATTGTTTTAAATTATATGTTTACAAAATTTGATTTGGTGCTTTTATCTTTTTATTTAATCTAAAAATGAATGGGCAAAGAGAATAAGTTAGCAAAAGAAATCATATTTTGCCATTTACAACAACGAAAGTCTTTCAAGTACATATGTATAGGATTAAACAAGTTCATGGAATAAATAATAAAATTTTTCATACATAAATAAATAATGAATTGCTAAAATATGAAACACATATTTTGAAGACAAGATAGTATGAATTTTCTTTAGATTTCAAAATTTGCACAGCTTTGTGTTGTTTACAAAATTTGTAATAAAAATTCTAATCTTTCCGTACTTGAAATGTGACACATCCAAAATGAAAATATTTAAATATCGTGCTGTACCAATATTAAAATAAAACAATGTAGCAAAAAAGTGCCCACCAACCCAAAAATTCTTACATTGAACATTGTCAAAGGCATACGTGCGTTTGCCCCATACAGATGGACCACACAACAAGGACACAGTGCAAACAAACAGTGGACAATATTATAAGCACCTTTGATAAAATTTAAATTCAATTTAAGAAGAAAATAATACATATGAAAACATTTTGAAAATACGAGAAAATGAGAATTATCAGATACCTTGAAATCATTTCAATCAATTTTTTCAAAAATCAAACCCGATGTTCTTCATTTTTGCTATTTTTATAACATTCACTACATATTGATGCGTATTAATTGGAACTTTATTCATTTGTATTGTGCTTTTTTAAACTTCAAAGAGAACTTAAGTGTTTTAACTGTCACCGATCAGATTTGATATTCACAAGGGTGAACAAATTTATTTAATGGATAAAATTTCTTCGTGGGCTAATCAACATACCAGGCATTTTTGGTTAGATCAATTGCTAAACTGATTATCCTCGCTGTTGAAGGATTTCATCACGTCCCTTTTTGTCTCCAAAATAATCGCAAAACGGTTGATTTGTTCCACTAACTGCAAAATCAGAAATATATACACCATCGCAAACCTATAGACATACTTTCTCTCGGTTACAAGTAGACGCTGTTGCATAATTTATGCGTGAGATAAAAATTTAATCCCTGATGTTCGAAAGCTTGTTTTTCTTTTTTATACCAATACATAAGTTTGTCTTCTGGTTGTTTTGGATGTTTCTTTTGACTTTGTGTTTTTCTTATTATAGAATTTCAAAAAATCTAACGTTCTTTACCACGCTTGCGAACAGGTAACATTTACGACTTTACTTAGTTGTTATAGCACACCCCAATTTTTGGTGGTAAATTAATTGACTTGTCCTCTGAGTTTTTAAAATAGATATACGCTTGACATGAATCCGTGTTTTCCTCTAGCCTTATTTGTGAAGTCCACAGAGACTTGAAAGCTGCTAAGCTACTACTGGTTGCATTTGGATGTGAGTGTGTTTTTGTATAAGTGGCCGTGTTTTGCTTACGCATTTGTGTGTTATCTGCTTTTGTTATTTTTATGAAATTTACTTTAAAAATTTTGGTTTAATTTTTGCCTAAAACTTTTTGTGCTTTTTGCATGATAAGAGAAGTTTATGTGTAGTAGTTAGTACTTAAAAATTAATCTGACGTAGATTTTTGAAAATACAATTTTCTATATTTGTAATAAGTAAATATGAACTTTGTAATTTTCTTGACTTAGAGCGCGGACTCTATTCACTAGTTTGTGTACTCAGAAATGCTTCAAAGGAATTGTTGTCTTTGGTAGAAGCGCACGAGAAGCAAATGAAATGTTTTTTTTTTTTAATTTCACTGCCTGTCTTATTGCAGATTTTTATTATGTCTTTTGACTTTAGACTGTGTCTACAATATTTTGTGTCAATAACGCAGGGCAATCAATTTTTAAAAATTTACTCATAATTTACTGCAAGTTTTTCTATTTTTGATGGGGTCACTCTGTATGTTCGATTTTCGGTAAAAACTAGGTTTTAGCTTAAAACTAAACTGCAGGCCTATGTCTATATTTCGGTTATTATGTTTCATTATCTCCTTATCCATTTTTCCATGTATGCCTCTAGGCATTATTTCTATGTTTTCAAGGCCGTCATATACACTACTTGTATCGCCACAACTTTCTTTAACTGTAAGTACCACTTACCCCAGCTCTGTTTCCATCTCTACTTTTATCTATACCTTCAGCACTATTTTTGTTATTATCTCTTTTTTAATAACGTTCCCGAAATTTTTCTCTATTGGCGATGTTTGTGTCATTTAATGTCTTTTGATTAAATATTGATGGAACATTTTTTGGAATGCATTTATTTGTTTTTGATTCTAGCCATGGCGCCAGGTTTGTCGACTGCGTATCCGAGCCCCGCTGGTAGCACTTAACGAAAAAAGTTTTTTAAGTACAAGTTAAGTTTTTCACTGCTACGGGAGATGCCACGTCAACTATTTTAAGTCTCTCCGTTTTGAGAAAGAGTGTATTTTTTTCATAATTTTTTTTTCTTAGTCAGAGCTAATAATGAGTATTTTGGCCCACATTCATTAAAGCGGCCATACACGTTCAGATTTTTCATACTGTCTACCGTACGACCGAGTCGTTTGTTCGCGTCATATGGTAGGACTTGCTCTCAGACGTTCAGATTTTACATCACATTTTGACAGGTCTGGTGAAAAATCTGAACGTGTATGGGCACTATTAGTGCAGCAGGACAATAAGTTTAATGTTAAGATAAAGAAACAACTAAGCTCTAATTAAATCATTTTGAATTTGAATTATTACAAGTGTCGTTAAACTTATGAACAATTCTAATTCAATAATGAAGTGGAAAATACGAAAAATTTGTTTTTTTTTTCACTTCAGTGAAATAGAAAATGTGGTGCAGCTAATTAATCGGCTTTAAAATATTGTTGCACATACAAACATAGAAATAGAAGAGATGCAAGGCAGAAGGAGAGCGCGACATTTATTTTGATGTTTCGCATTGTGTAATAACAGCCGTTGTCATTAGCACCAACACCAATACAATAAACACTTACAGAGACACCCAACACCACTACGGTTTCCACCTTCTGCTCGCTGTGTCTACGCAGGATGAAATTGAGAGCAGCTTAAAACTTTGACGCCTTTGTTTTCTGACATCAAATTGCGCAAGGGGAACTAAAAAGTGTACTATCAAATAGCATAGGCAGGGTATGGTAGAAAGTAGATCAAACTAAAAAGCGAAGGAAGGGCACCTACAAGATACATAGAAGAGAAAGCGCTGTTGTAAAGACAACAATTTTAGTGGTATGCTGTTGCAGCTGCTGTTCTGTTGTGTTTCCTTTTATTATTCTTTAAAAGTAGTTGGGTAGTTTGGGAGTTCTTATGAAGATCTACTGCTATTTACAATACTTGCTACTACTACTAATTGTAAGGGGCATTAGCATGGATTTGTTTTTGTTTTGATTTTTCCCTTAGCTAACGTTAACGCTTGGTTATGTATTTTTAACAGGAGATTACAATTTTGGTTGATAAACTGTAAACTGTTTCAGCAAAAGTTCAAAACTACAAATAATGTTTGTGATAAGGGTACCACCGAAAGCAAATAAAGGCTGCATAAGAAGTAAATGAACGATTTCTCGCTCTACTTAAGATTTACTGCGGTGGAAAAATTACCAAATTGAATGCGATAATAACCGCATGTTATACAACCGTGAAATATTTTATTTTTATTGTACTCGTATGTTAATTGTATAATAATTTTAAGCTCTAATTAGATGTAAAATACCCTTAAAGTTCGTGAAATATTTTATTTCTATTATACTTGTATGTTAATTGTAAAATAATTTTAAGCTCATTAGATGTGAAATACCCTCAAAGTTATTGTATTTAGTGGTTTTTTTCTGGAATTTTTAATACATCTGCATCAATATGCAAATAACCACACAAAACCGATACAAATTTATTTTCACCAGATGTTGAAAAATTTAAAGTGTGCAAGGATGTGCGAGCTGTTTCGGGCCGAAATTTAAAAAAAAAAATCGCTCAAAGCAATTTGGAGCAAATTTGGGTTATAGTTTATAACAAGTTGTTGGGTGTAATCGTTGTCTGAGGCAAAAATTAAGTGCACTACACATCATTCAGTCCAGCCCAGCAGAAGAGCATGGAAACAGAATAACACAACATTACAGACCAAGGGATAGCGACTGACTTACATTAAAAGATATTTAAATACAAAATGCTGAGTCTTCTAAATGGTGATTTTTTAGCAACACTCTTTTTGGCAACACTGTTTTTGGCAGCTCAGCTGTTTTCCTGTAACATGTCGACTGTCAAACTTGTTCAGTTTGGTCTTTAATTTAACCATGAATTGACTTACACACGAATATCGATTGCAGATTATTGAATTTTATTATCATAATTCATGCTCGGTTAAGAGAGTGCATTGGGCACTTATTCCACTTTATGGACAGTTTGGGCGACCTTCTAAGGCGGCTACTCGGAATCTTGTGACTAAGTTTCGCACCAAATTTACATTATTGGACATTAAACCACCAACACGCATGCATACCGTGAATTATCGATTCGGAACGTTACTGTGAATGGCGAGCGCTGCCGTGCGATGATTAGAAATTTTTTTTTGCCAAGAATGGAAGAGCTGGACTTGTCTGATATGTGGTTTCAACAAGACGGTGCCACATGCCACGCAGCACGCGAAACAATGGCCTAATTGAGAGGCAAGTTCGGTGAACAGTTTATTTCACGTTTGGGGGATATTTCATACGTTTCTCTAAATTTCAGGGTTTTTTTTTAAATCAAATCCGAAAGCTCTTAAAAAATCACCAACTACTTAAATGTGGTTAAAAAATAATTGACTTATAGCCTTAAAGTGACCCAATAATATTTTATTTCAAATCGTAGGAAAAGTTTTTAATCTTTCCAGTAAAAGAATTTTTGCATATTTCTGTTTAGCCAAAAATCTTACTATATAAAATTGTGTTCGTTCATTTTCATGTTATATTAGCTTATAGTACTTGATTAAATATAAAAAAATTACAGATACAAATATTCGCTTTTAAGAGTTTCGCTTTGCTAGGGCTTTTGACTTCTAACATCGAAACATCACGCAGGAAAAAATATTTCGTGGCAAAAACGAGAACAAATTTTTTTTTTATGAAATGAAATAAAAATATTTTCTTAGCTTCGGAAAGAATTAGCGATTTCCCAAAAAACGCTTGATTTCGACTAGGTGGATTTTATCAGAGATGAGCTACGACAGCAACTCTGTGAAAAGTTACAAAAATTCCATTTAGGTACTAAGATGAACGCAATGTAGATATAGCGCATGAATTCACTTAGTTTTTAAGTTTATAATATTTTGCTGGGTCACATTAAAAACCATCAGTTGCAGAGAAGCCTGCCTGAGATTCAGCCTCAATGCGTCATCATTTTTTAAAATTTGTTGTCATTTTACAAATTTTTGTTACTTAATTTTCGCTGTCGCTTTTGTGTCATGAAACTGCAAGTTAAAATACGTCCCACGAAATTTTCAAGTCCAGACAAATATCTACAAATAAAAACATGTGCAAAGAACAATAGCAAAAAGGAGCAACTATGTAGCAAAAGTAAATATTCAAAAAAAAAAAGAGAACCAAAGGGCAAAGTGTGCAAAAGAATTGAAATTTGATTTTTTTTTTTAGTGAACTTAAAAGTTTAGACGAAACTGAATGTAAAAGTAAAACCCATAACAAATATAAAAAAAAGAAGTGCCTTCAAGAAGTGCTCATAGTTAACAAGAATTTGGCGCAAAATTAGTGGGTGAATGCCTAGTGACGCCAAACGAATTCAACAATCAACTCAAAATTTGTTGCTCAACTTAACAATTGCACAGATTTTACAAACGACAGATTGTATGTGGTGGTGGTTACCACCACCACTCAACCTTTTAAGTTGACAGCATTGCATTTTATTTGGTTTTTTGCATTTCCATGTTTTTTTTTTCATTTATTCTTGTTGAATTCTTTTGAATATCAGAAATATTTTAAGCATTGAAGAAAAAAAAAAGGGTAGGAACTCTGTCACATTTTACTGTGGTTTTTACTATTTATAAAATGTAGCAAAAATGCAAATGGAAAACTACTGCTGATAGAGAAGGTACAAAAAACTTCAAGCATTTCAATCATTCGTTAAAAATAATTCGGCCACAAGCATCTCTTCTCTTTTGCAGCACTTGGATACTTAAGCAGCGAAATGTGTATTCCACTGCAAAAGGATTTGCAAAGGATTTACAAGTGAATAAATGAATAAATAGAAAAAAAAAATGGAAAATTAAAAGTGGTACGTAGTCAAGTAGTAAAAGCATTCTGTGAAAAAATCAAGCTGTTGTTGACATTGATGGGAACTTTGAATTGCTTAGCTCCTTTTTAATATTCAATGTGCTGAAAAATAGTTTTCAGTATTCAGCATTGTTAAATTTGGACATTCGTTCAATTGTTTTAAAGAAAGCGAAAAACTTTTTAAAAACTAATACTCTAATCTATACGAAGAAATTTTATGTTGTTTAGTGAAGAACAGAATAACATGTCGTATGAGTAACTATTTGTGGAAGAGCTTAAACTTTTCGGAATGAAACTTGCACTTGTTTTAAATAAATTAGTGTCTTCATACATGGAAAAATGTCTTAAACATATTGGAGGACAGTCTTTCTGCTACTTAAGTGGAACTTAACTTAGCTCTGACTTTAGTTACGCTATAAAGACACTTGATTACATATACTTTATTTTGAATATTGCAGCTTAACCAAGTCCAAAATTAATATTTTGTTCATACATATATATATGTTGAAGAAATTTATTTTGGTACAGCAATTTTGCTTAAAACTCTGTACTCAATACTTACAAATTGAGGAATTTCATTCACTTTAAACACGGATTTTGCTTGTGCGTTTTACAGTCAAAAATCTTAATGAACACAGCTTTATTTGCAAAAGTATGCAATGTTTTTGTTTTCTACTTTATGGAAGAAATTTTCAGCCCTGCATTTCTGTGTAAAGTAAAATTGCAGCAAATGTTGCAACTCTATGGTTGATGTTGTTGAAATTTCTTCTGTTGCCGCAGGGAATACCATAAAATGTTTCTCTAGCATTCCGCGAGATCATTTTAATTCCTTGCTTTTTTTTAGCATACTTCATCCTGGCAATTTGGCGGATGTGTTTGTATATATGTTTTCGTATGCAAACGCAAAACTCACTACTACACATGCACATAGATAATCTTGCATTCCTTTTAGGAACTGCAGCGAAGGTGATAATGGCTATACTATAATGGTAACTATAGTTTAATGAAGACTTTAAAAAAGTTTTGAACTCAATCTTTTGGTTACATGTAAATGTTAGGTGGTCGTGGCCTGAGACCTGCTTAAGTTTGCTGTAGAGGTTATCACATACATATACATATGTATGCCCATATCTGAAGCTAAATTAAACATTAAATATGTCGCTTAAAGTAAAGTTATGACGAATCTAAAATTTTGTTTTTAAATACTGATATTTTTAGAGATCCAGATACAATATCAATATTGATCACCAATGAATATTTTTCCAGCTGGGTTCTATCTCGCAGTCATAAAAATGTATGATTTGCTAGAATACTTTTGTTTTTGTTGTTATTTTTGCTGCGATTATCGCTGCGTTCGCGGCTTAAATTTTATGCTTCACATTTTTTTTTCTTGCTACACTTATTTTTAGCTCGCAATTTTTTTATTGCTGCATCCTGTCATATCCTTGTTATAGTTATGACAACAGCAACAACAACAACAAGAGCAATAAAACGCCACAGTCAGTTGGTCGGTTGCGCTTGTTCATCTTCATTTGCTCATAAAATATTCAATGATTGTGAGTTCGAGTTGAAATTTTACGAAGCGATTAAACTGAAATTGTGTGTGTGTGTGTGTGTGTGTGTGTATGTGCGTTGTATTGTGTTGCCATGAATGCAGCAGCAACAGCGGCAACATCTAAACTTGAAATTGCACGAAAATAATCATGTTGCCATTGTTGCCGCTTTTATAGCATAGATATTGCTGCATTTTTCACTTAGTAAAATGGAGGTTTTTTGTTATTGTAATGTTTTTGACTTCATAATTTAGTAGGCGATCATAAAAGCTGCTATTTAGTGCTCCCACTCCTTCAGCGGCGAGAGACATTTAGCTCATGAGGTTGCTACTTTGGAAGTTTGTAATGGGGCTGAGAGTCAGGTTAAAGGTGAAAAAACGTGCCTTATGCAGATTGTTTTGGCTTAAAGAATTTAATGTTGTTTTAAATCTACAAACTTTATTTTTTATTATATATTTTTATAAGTTTTTATGCAAACTGATGTGAACTTTTATGTTTGAATAAAACGTTGTTTTTTATCACAAGGTCAATCTGGACATTTTAAATTAAATTCTGATTTGATTTAGCGACTTTTTTCTTATTCTGAATCAAACAAATCCTCTGTCTCAATCTTGATTTTTCGGTACACGAGGCTCTTTTGCTGAAATTTAAATTTGCAGCTGATACTTTTGACGGAATCAAACTACTTATTATGCTGTGTTTTAGTGCGCTGTGCTTGTTCAGGGTTACACTGACGCTTCTTAGATTATGCGTATTTTTTGACAGCACGTATTTTCCGATTATTTTTGCTATGCATTTCTTGAAAAACATTTTCATTGACATTCTTTTATATGACAATTTTATTTATATTTTTCACAGATATTACATGGAACGTAAAATTTTTCAACATCTTCTTGAGTTAAAGTCACTGCAGATACGTTCCAATAAACTCAATGAAGCGGTGCTAGTGAAACGTGCTGTCGATGATTACCATAAATCATGTGCTGCTCTTGGTGGTGAAACTGGCGGCCGACTGAGGCGCTATCCCTACACTGAGTATACATTTAAAAATTTCGAACTTTTTCTTTATGAGACACTGAAAACGTTGCAAAAACCTGGCACATATAATTTTCAAAATATACATGAGGTTTACGAGGAGGTAAGTGGCTATTGCAACAAATGATTTATTTTGAGTTTGAAGTGCTAGTTATTTCGTCATTGACATGTGTGTTTAATTTGTTTGAGTTCTTACTTGCATGCTTTTAGGCGGAGCGACGTTTAAGTCCTGATTACAACATGTACGCAAAAGCCTTGCAGTGTACTACGAAAACACATCGCTGTCTGCATGCAGCACATGCTTATACAGGAATACCGTGCGCAGCCTATAGTAAGTTTTCTAAAAGTAAGCTGCAATTTTAATTAAAATACAAATATTGGCGGAAAATTTGTTTGCTTTTTCCCATAATTTTTATAAATTATATCAGATTCTGTTATACCGTCGCACCGATATGTTTATTACTTAGAAAGTAACTAACAAAAATTTTCTAAGGATTTACTTATTAGTAATAGACGCTGAGTGGGTAAAATATGTGGGTAAATATTTCGTGAATAGTAAATGTACCTGAGACCCTAAGGTAATTAAATAGAAACACACGTTTGCCAACACTGTACTAAAAATAGCTTTTCGTAAAAAATAGTATGAATCCAAATTGTAGAGAATACTTGATTTTCGATATCTTGAAATTTTTGTAAAAAATATTTTTTTTCTACATTTTACAAAAATTTTACGTGACTTTTTTCGCTAATGGCTCATTAAAGTACAATAACTCTTAACAAACCTCTTCATACAAAAATCATAATTCCCTAAAACGCTACAGTGAAGACTTAAAACATAAAAATTGCAGTTAGAGAAAATTTGGATAAAAGGAATTAAATAAAATGACAACTGACAAACGTAAAAACGTGCGAAGCAACTCATTAAGCCGCTATTCACATTTAAAAAATTAATGGAGCATCCTCAGTAAGTGGCAGCAGGCGCATAAAAAACTCGGAAAAGCAGCACCGTTTGACTTAAAAATCAACATCATTTTGTAGCGAATTTTATATTTAAATAAATAGCAGCGCTTGGTCAACAAATATCTCTTGCACCAAGTTAGCCAGTGGGTCAGTAAACCTTTTTCGCTGCTGGCTGTTTGTTAATGCTCCTTCCTGACTGCTGCAGCATTAAAATGTTTACAATTTTGCCTGGAAGCGAAGTGCAAACAAGTCCTAATTACGAATTACGACGAGTTCATTTATTTAATTGCAGCACTGAAATTTCTCAGATTTGTTTTATTTAACTTTACTTTTATTGAAGTTGTAGTTGTTGATGTTGTCGGTATTGGTGTTGGTGTTGCTGTTGTTTTTGTTGCCCTCTGTTTTACTTAGTTTATTTAACTTTTTCTTAAGTCAAGATTTTTTTTTTACATTAATGGCTATAATTGAGATTTTCTTTTTACTTACCTTGTTGTGCTTAAGTCTGTTTTAATTACGCTCTCGAACAAAGAATGTTGAAAAAGTGGAAAACAAAACTTATTTAACCCATCATGAGAACGTCGTGCTTTTTTTGGTCTTATATTTTAAAATTTGCTTAATTAAATTAATTTTTTTATGGAAAATTTCATGCTGATACCTAAGTAAATATGCACTAATTTTATTTTCAAAAGCAATTTGGCTGAGATTGAATAAAAAATTTGTTTTTCTGATTAGATTTCCACAAGAAATTACTCAAATTTTTATTTCTTTATAGGCTTTTTCTATAAAAGAATGTATTGGAAGTGATTATCTCTGGGCTTTCCTCGCACAATCCTAATTTGATTTATTTGATGACTTATAAGCAGCGAATTCTTTTGTAAGAATTAAAGAAAATATCGTTTCCTAATACATAAAAATTTATCCGATCTACATATTTAAATTTTGCAGAATTAAAGTCTTGTCACTTGCGTGAAAATACGCAATATGTCACTTTCTTGCATCATTTCAGCGAAATTTGCTTTTACGCTTTCACTACCACTCTACTTAAAACTTTATCCAATCTTTTCCAACGCATTTGCGATGGTTTTTCTTCAATTGCGACTGCTGATGCTGTAACAGTAACATTTTTAGATGCTGTCACTCAGAGTGATGCATTTCTGTTGCATACCCCCAGGAGTGCCATTGGAAAGTAGAAATTGCAGTTGTCGGTTACTTTTAGTTTTACTCTTTTATTTCATTCACTTTCCTTACAGTTATTTCTTTACTTTTTTGGTTGTTTTTTATGCCATTTCCAAAACTAGTTACATCTGCCTTTTTATTTCAGTTTGAGTTTTCTAGCATTCACATTTAGAAAGAAATTATACCCGCACATAAATACATATAAAAAGTGTCACCCCAGGGGGTGTGGCATGTGGGCGGTATGATTGTGGTTGATATGCTGTAATGTTGATGCTTTTGTTGCGTGTTGCAGTTCCGTTTTCTATGCGAGTTTTTTTTTTTTTGTTTTTCTGCAACACTTTTTCTTCCTGTAGCGCATAGTTTTCTTGTGCAACAGCGCAAAACTAATTCATTTGCAAAGATTAAAAATGAAAAAACTTCACGCTGCTGGAGCACGAATCTGGGATGACAGTATGATGGAACAGCGCTCGCAATAGGGAAATGAAAAAGTGAGGGAATCAAGAAAAAGTTAAGAAAGAGATACAATACACGCAAAAACAAGTTGTGAGAAAGACGCAAATGTGGCAGGAAACAAAACTAAAGGTTGTCAGGATATGATTTGACATGAAAATCATGTTAATAAAAGAAGCAACTACCAAAACAGAAATAATAACGAAAACAACTGCTGGTAAACAACATCGTTACTGACAGCTAAGGAAATTTAAAGTTGTTTGAAAATATAAAGGATTTTTTACTAAAAGGAAAAATTAATTGAAGGAGAACTTATAGGAGAGAACTGATTTATGGTGGCAGGACTACTGAGACCAAATATCGTGATCTCATTGAGAGTCCTTTTACGCTAAACTTAACTTAAACTGATGCTCAGAAATTTAAGTAAATTTTCAGCGATATTTCCGCTAAACTTTTGTGGGCGTTGATCTCATGCCCCAAGATGTTCCTTCTAGTAAGGTCAAGCACCACGTATTCTATAAGTATGTGTAACTAGGTCTTATAGTCTACAATGCATAGTCTGTAGGTGGACAGAGAGAGATTCAAGATTCACTGGTTATTATTTTTACCAGGTTATTCCTGGCTAGATTTATCAAGAATTTCATCTTTTTGAATATGATAGTAAGGGAACAGATATTTAATTCAGTTATGGTTTTGATGGGATTTTATAACGTATAGTTTTCGATTTAGGTTTTTTTTTAATTTTGCAACTTTCTGTAACTTTAATAAAAATATTCTTTCATTATTTTCTTACCTTTTTTCAATTTCAATTAGTTCCTATGATGAATCATCATACGATGCCAAAATTTGGGTTTGGTCCATATAAAAAAACTGGTGTTGGCAGCTTTTATCTGCCGAAAATTTTGTCCAGCAACTCAACTTGTGGCGGTAAAGTTTCACTGGAACTGTCACATGGAAAAAATAAGCAACTGATTTCACTGCCATCAGAAAAGTTAGATAGTAATAAACGATATTATGTCACGTTTACGGTAAAGGAATCACAAAGCGCATTGGAGACGAAGCAGCAACAGCCACCGCTTCCTCATCAGCAGCAACAACAAGGTGTGAGCAGTTGTACAGATGGTGCTACAAAGTGTACAGCTAGTGGACAAGTTAATAACGAAAGGAACTAAAGTCCTTATGAAGTATCAGGGAAAAGGGTTGTTATAATAAGAAAATACAAATTGAATAAAATTGGTAAAAAAAAGTTAAAGATTCTTATGGTTAAGCCATATTTAGAGAGAAAGAATATGTCAAAAAGTCCGATAGGTAAGAGTTTTTCGAGAGAATTTAAAATGAAGCCAACCAAATTCGACTCAATGAAATGTTGCGATGTCACTTGAACTTTACGTTTTTTTTTAGATTCCGACGATGTCGACCATCAAATTATAATTTGAATGTCGTGAGTTTTTTTTTCCGAAAATTAAGCAGAAAAAAATCTAATGTCTCAATTCTAAATAAAATAATGCAATTATTTATATGACATTGTTAATATATTAGGAATATTATTCAAAATAAACGAATTTTACAAAAAAAAATAAAGACTTCGTACAAGTATGCTATATTGAAAAGTACAGAATTCTCTGAATGTAATAAAATCAATCAATCGGGGATGAGAACAGATTCTATGAGGGTTAGGTGTATATTGCACATGAAAAAAGTTTGTCGATTGCCTGGAATTCTAAAATCATTGGCGTTAGTCATTGCCCCGGAATTGTCAATTGGTTGCCGTTAGCAGCATTTGTACATTTTTTTTTATACTTTTAGCTCATTCTGTATTTGAACTTGCACTAACAACCGCAGTAATCACAAAAACTGAAAAACTTAATTCATATACAGCAACATTTTTATGGAGATTGTGAAAAATAACGAAACTTAGAAGCACTTTAAACTAGAATCCAACAGAGGTTATGCGCAAAATGTGCGAAGGAGTCATCAAAAATTACCTCGTCCGTTGCAAATGGTCCAGAAACGATCATTTCATTGATATTATTTTTCATCAGTATAATAACATAGCGAAACAAATCCTAAGTTTTTCTCAAATTTGTGTTTGCTTTGAAAAATTTTTGAAAACACTATTTGGATTACCCTTTATAAAAATATTATGCAATTCTTTAATAATTTGAAACAAAAGCAACCATTCCTTTTATTACATCTTTTTGCAAATTCCTGTGTTCATTTTCCCTTTTGTTTGCCTGCACAGGGTAGAAACAAATACATTAAAACAATGCGACATTTTCCGCGAGACAAGATTGCAAACTGATGATAATAGATGGCACTGCTCTCGTCGTTACTAAGTTGCACTCTACTCAGACACAGACAGCGGCTGCGAATAAGTGGCATCTCTTCTTTATTTTTCAGATTATTATTATGTTTTTATATGTATTACAGCTACAGTGTTCGGTGTACGTTGTTTCTCCCCCCGTTTTGAAAGACAACAATATCACTGCTGCACTTATTACTGTAGTTCTTGCTGTTATTGTTGTAGATGTTCCTGATAATTACGACGCAGATGATGATGACGACATTGAGATAAGCGTTGTTATTAACGCTCGGATTATTACGAGACACATTTATACGTAATGCAGTAATGTGAGACTAACGTCAACTTGATAGACATAAATTATTAGTAAAAAAAAATGATGGAAATATTCGTGGAAAATGTCTGCGTCACACTGAATCTGTTAAAGAGTTGAAAAGCTGTTTTCGAAAAAAAATTGCGAAAACATATTATTCGAACAAACAAACTTAAGACATTCATGTGCACTTCAGCTATTGTTGCAGTCTAGAGCTTTTTAGCTTTTCCATAAGTTCCCAAATAGTTTCAATTTATTATATTAACGGTTCAGAAAGTGACCCATATTGAATGAAATGAAACTCTATAGAGATAATGTCGATATCATGACTTGTACCTGCCAACGGTACTTCAAGAAAAGCGACTAGCCACATATTTTGATGAAAAATGCTTTTTACGCCGGAATAATGTAAATTATGGTAATATTAAAGCACTAAAAAGTACAAAATATCATGGTAATGGTGTCGAAAACATGTTTTATAGCTCCCACATATACATATATTATATATGTATATAGAATATATTCTACGAGATGTTTCTGAGGTCAAGCACTGTCGCCTACACCGGCAATTCTGGTACTAATAAAAATACTATTGCCTTCTCAGTAAACATACATACATATGCTTGAACATATAAGCAATGTAATATATTTAAGTATTTAATTAAGATATGCATGATGTGTTTATTTTAAATGAAATATTCCACATTAAGCAAACTATGTTTTACGGCTTTAAGTTGCATTTAAAAAGTATCACAACGAAAAAATAATTAAATTTGATTAAATCCAACAGCAATAAATATTTTGCAGAGCATAGTTGCAATGTTTTCGACATAGTACAGCAGAAAAGTATGCAAGAAAAATGTTTTGCAAAATTTGCTTCATGTGAATGCAACAAATTTAAAGTATTTTCACATATCCAACGGATAAAATCTGCTGCTCTTGCCAATGTTGCATGTCAGTTTTGTCTTATTTTTTGAATCGCATACATTTTTTCTTATGCAGCATATTTGCAAGGATATCAAAGAAAAATCTAAATCATGTCACGTTCGCTCTTCATTTTGTTTTACGATGTCAACATCATGGTCAACTTCCTTGACGCGCCTTTTTGATTTAATATTCGCTGGGTTTGCTATTTGGATATTTTTCAAACTTGCAGTATTTATTTGTTCCTTATTTGTTATTTAATTTTCACATTTATGAAATTTCAAGCGTGAGTTTTCTCTTGAAGTAAATAGATATCTTTATAGAAAGTTATTTTAAGTACGCCTTCCCACAGTAGGCGTGCTATTAGGCCTGACATTAGAAGGAAAAAAAGAAGAAGGACTCTATGTATATTTTTTCATTTCATGTGTTGCAATGTTTTATGAGTCGAGTTTTATGAGTATACACTGAAAGGAATGTAGCTATTCTGCTAATTAAAATTTCACTACCTATAAAATTTTCTTACAGTTAATATTGACAGATTTTAAATAAAAATCGTTATAAAAAAAATGAGTATAAATATTTTTATTTGAATGAAAATTTAGTTTTGAGAAGGCCTCTTACAATCGCAGCAGTGCTAGCAGGCCTTCTCCGAGGATAGCCTTGTTCAATTGCCTGCTGGGTAACTACCCAGTAGGCAAGGGCAGGAGCTAGCAGGCTTTCGGTGGTAAGACTAAGGCCTTGTCACCTCCTTTCAAACTTACTTTCTTTTTTATATGAAATGTCCCGATAAAACAGGCCTTCTTAAGCAGGCCTTCTAAGAGCGCTTGCCGTAGCAGGGGTGAGAGAAGTACTCGGAAAAAATTAAATTTTAATACGCCGTGAGACTCTGAGTTAACTTTTTTTTTATCCGCGTCACTTCACTTGCGTTGATATTTTAAATTTTATTTGTTGTGACGTTTTCTTGCTTTATAATTTGACATTGAACACACAACACACTCTACATAATAAAAAAAATGAGTATAAATATTTTTATTTGCATGAAAATTTAGTTTTGAGAAGGCCTCTTAGAATCGCAACAGTGCTAGCAGGCCTTCTCTGAGGAAGACCTTGCGCAATTGCCCGCTGGGTATGCACGTGTAAATGTATGTATGAACAATGCACATGTGTAATATAAATAATAAAAGCATGTGCCTTAAGTGTACAGCACTAAAAATCAATTTATAAACAAGTCAACAGCACAAATTTGAAATGTTATGATTTTTGATTGTTTTTGCCGTTATTGGCATAATTCGTAATAAAATATAAATTGACCTGAACATGAACATCAACGCCATCGAAAATAACCAAATTTTTTAATTGAAATTGAAACAAAAATAGCAAAGTAATCAAACATGAAATCTGATTTGCGTTACATACATTTTTGGTGACATCTGTATGCCATAGCGAACAAAAAAAAATTGATTTTCTAAAATTATTTATTTATTTCAGGCTTTCATGTAATCGTAGACCTTGTTTTTGTTAACAGTTAATGGCTTTTCAAATAATTTTATTGTAAATTTATGCTTATGTTTGGTATCCTGTTGATTAAATTAAATCGTTATTTGTAATTTACAGAATGCAACCAATCAAAATAAAAAAATTATGTAATGGTCTGGCCCTGCCAATGCTGCATGCCTCGTAGATTTTTGCTTGTGCGGAAGATTTCATTGTCCGCACCATTCCTAGTATTTGCGTGAAATTTTATTACTTTACCTCTAATAACTCTCCCTTACTTTGGCGTTTTAAAGTTTAGGCTTGTAAGAGAGGCTCTATGCCGGCCGCTCTCCGAAACTGAACTACACAAATTATTAATTGTATTTGTGTAAAATGTGACCTCGTTAACTTAAAGAATTCACGCAGTATTGCGTTTCAAAATTTGTGCGTACATGAGCAATAGAGGGTGTAATCCATGTTAAAATATATCATTCAAATCAAGCACTGCTCCACTGCTCCATAGTTTCATCAGTAAGCTTCCTTCTTGCGTGCATTTTGTTTTTGTAACTATTTTGAGGAAATGTGTAATACATTTCCTACTGGATTTAATTTTAATGGATACTTCCTGAACATTCCTTGAGCATTTTCATAGATATTCAGTCAGGGCACAGCTGAACGCAACATTAGTTATATTATAATATTCTCTAAAATGTAAGTAAGATTAGTTTTTTTACTCTATTTCCGTTTTTTTTCGTCATAGCAATTTCATTATAAAAAATTTTTTTAAAATCAAAGAGGTGAACTGAAATTTAGATAAATTTTACTCTCATCTGTCTGAAATGAGTTATAAATTAAATTAATAAAATTTAAATATTTTTTGGGAAGTAAGTCTATATTATATTGCACATGGCTAACATAATTTTCCAAAAATGATTTCCTCAGTAAGACCATGCTTTCCCAAGCACTCCTTTGTCCATTCATCAATTTTGAGTTGATTTTCTTTTGACATTTCATCTTTGTAGGAGCCTACTATACCGCGTCTAAAGAACCTGAGAATAAAAAGTATTGAAACTACGATATAATTGCAAAAGTTAAATAAATTTAGAAACTCACTCCAAACTCTTATCAACATTGGCTATTTGTTGCTTTATCATAAAAGTGAAATCTGTTTTTTTGTTTCCTATGAATAATAGTAAATAACTGATATGAAGTACCATAATTACTCAGTACCATATGTTCAACAAGCTCACCTTTCATTTGTTCGAACGATAAGTGCTCCAGACATTGAAGCATTTCCTCTGCAATAAGTTCTGGTCGATCCAAAAAATTACATAGCTTCTGTAGTACACCGGCTAAGTCTTGCTTCATTTCCTCATAGGTGATAAAACAGATATTGGGTTCATTGCGTAACTTCCAGAAGTCAACAATATGTGGCCAGAAAGGCGTGTAAGCAAGTTCATTATTAATAAAATCATCAATGTATTCATCGATGCCGCTGCCGCGCCAACTGCCCAACTTTTTATTAAAGTGATATGATGAAATGACAACATCTTTCACATTGCGAGCCACATAGATGGTCTGCAAAAGAGAAATAGAATACATTCAGTAAAAGCGCAGTGTTTAACTTCGTAAGTCTTCTGAAAATGGCGCGTTATCTCTTTTTAGGCTCATAAAATAGATAAACGAAACCTGCCTTATTACCTTTGTTTTCATTTCCCATATTTGTTTTGGCAGTATATTAGCTGCCATGTGAGCTTTAATTGATCGTGGACTAGTATATGCATTCCATACGTCAGAAGCGTTAAACGAACCTTCTGTATGATATTTTTTCGTCATCGATACAAGCCCTGAGAAACTTTAAATTGAAGATGTTTGTTATATCATTTATTTGAAGTTTTATCTGAGACTGTAACGTACTGCAAGAAAATACAACGCTCATAGGCACCAACACATTTTACACGCTCAAAATCTAAATTATTTAATAGAAGCCATACTGCCTCTTGCAACCAAGTTGTACCGGTTCTTCGTTGTGATACCACAAACACATCGTCAGATCTCAATTCGAAATTAAAGATTTTTTCATAATTTTGCTCAAAATCAGTTGGCACTGTACACCAACGTTCTGTCCAATTTTCTTTCAGATCCTTAGGAAGATTATCGTGCGCCACTACAATTTCACAAACGCCACCCGGCTGATTTGTTTTAATCGATGAAGATGTCTTACGTCGTACGGTATACATTTTTGACTAAAACTATGCATTTTTTAGATATGTCAAGAACAAAGTACTTACAATGTTGACAATGATTTTGTTAAAAACTTAATGTGATAAAGAAAATCGCCTCTATTAGTATGTCCGGCTTCGTTCGGTAAATAATCGGAGGGCTAAATAAAGTTTTCGTACCAATTGCATTCTTGCTTGCTTATGTGGGATGTGTTGAGGAACAGCATTTTGAAACAGCTATTCAACCAAGGTTGCTTTTTCCAAACATGGCGCAAACATGTGTACCAACCTATATTTGGTCTAATATTTTTAAATATAAAGTGTATATGTTTACGGCTCATGTTTGGAATATAATTTGGTATGACAAACTCCATATATTTTGTTTAATTTTTTTAATAACATACATTTGAAATACATTTTAAGCTGTAGACTCTACAATTTAATTTTTATAAGGCAGTATATGATAAACCAATCTTAAAAATATTATTTAAGTTCTTAGAAATTTATCATTTGACACACTTTTTACGCTGTGATCTAATACATTCTTTTCCAAAAAAAATTTGACCAAAATTCAGTTGACAATTCATGTTTGGGATAGGCTTGTGCAAGGTAACCTTATGTAATTACTTGCGCCAAAAGTCAACTCTATAGTATCTCTCTTGAACAAACAAACTTACTTACAAATTTCTCTTTTCATAACTTTATAGCTAAGGCGAAATTTATAAATGAAAATAGTTTATTGTCTACTGTAGCTAATATGTTATCAATCTACATAGTTCGTTGTGTTAAGCAAATAAATTGGTGTGTTTTTATCGAACATAAAGTGGTGCCTTCGAACCTTAATCTTATCTTGGAAATGTGCAAAATTAACACATTTTCGTGTTGACAACCATGGTACATTGTACGAATCAACTGAAAACTTTTTTCTTTAAAAAAAAACCGCTTTAAATCTCAATTAATTTATTCATTTATAAAATTTCAGATTCCGGGAAAAGCGCATAGTGAGAAACTAAAAAAATATCAATATATAAACTTTGACGGTTATGCAGGACTCTCTCTTTCCTCTTTCAAATCATACTTTTTTTGAAATATACGCTAAGACAGAAATTTGACGCACCTTTCGATACGGATATCGTAAAAACATGATATAATTGATCAATTTGGAGTGGTTTATTGAATTTTTAAAGCTGCTCCTTTCATTAAAAATTTTTACCATCATATTTAGTTCAATAAGAAATTTCACTAGCTTATTTTTTTTATGATTTTGTAAGAAAAGTTCGAAAATTTCAGTGCATTTAAGAAAACAATTTGACATGATGGACATTAATTTTGTTTGGGAGAGTTGATGAACTCAAAATTACTTTTTAGAAAATATTAATTTTAACTCTATAATGTAGTTCCTTGAAAGTGCTTCTACAGTGAAATTTGCGCAGTTTTCACGATAAGAAAGATTGGTAAATAAAAAAGAAAAGTATGAATCCAATAAAAGTTTATAGATTATTTTCAAATTAATTGATATTTGAATTAGTCGACATTTTACGGATTCTATTTAAATGAAAATCTTTTAATATTTTCCTACACTTTGTTGTGATTTATGTTTAAGGCCGGGTTATTACAATAAAACTAAAAACTTTTAAAATTAAATTTTTTCAACACAAAATTGCAACTTATTTATTAAATAAAAAAATTATTCCATAAAGAAGTAATATTAGAATATCTTAGAAATAAACAACAACAATCTACAACAACAAAATATTGTGGTTCTATAAAGATAACAGATGATAAAAAACAAAGGTTATAAAATGTAAACAATTGTAGGCAATAATCTGATTGAAGGCTACTAAATATTAAATTTTTAGTGTAAAGTATAATTTGACTGCCAATAAATATTAAAGGGAATTATCACTAAGTATTTAGTACAGCGATGGCATTTAAACTTTTAACGAATGTACAGAATTTAGAATCGGAATGCACTCCTTTGTGACCGAGCTTTTTTCTTTTTCTCAATTTTTCAATAAACTTGCAAACAAAAAGTTTCATCAATCTCAAAGAAATAGTGAAACTATTTTCATATTATTTTTATGTGCTATAAGTTTTCAGAATATACAAATGATCTGAACCCTCTTTTGGCTCTGAGTTTTCATGAACTGCTGATGTATTTTCCGCATAGCCGAATAGTGAATTTGAAGTTAAAATTTTTCTGAATTTAGTAAATTTTCACAATTGGCAAGAATTGCTCTAAAGTTGAATGATGATTTGCTAAACTGTTCTGAAGAACTTTGGAACTAGCGTTCGAGCTATCAGTTCGTTTGACAGCTATCCCTACCTATCGGAACTTCGGACACTCCAAAAATATAATTTTTATTAAGCCATTCAGCTGTGATGGTCTTCGATTAGGAGCAAAATTCTCGTGGTTTTCGTTTACATTTATTCACCAGGTTGACAGCATCATTCGACAAAGATTTTCAGGTCAAATGAAGCGCTGTGTTGTCATATGCGAAAGAATACTTATTTGTGGGTACACTAAGAACACTTACCTGAGGTACTTATATTAAAAAATATTGCCCAACAGAAATGTCTTTCTTCCAATGCTGTCGCTATATTAGTCACGATTCCAGTTGTTGAATTGTGCTATGCTCTGCTCGAAAGTCATATTTTCTGTTTTACGAATTCTATTTCGTCACTAACAAAATATGTTGATTTAGGTTCTGTAGTTCGAAGCAGTCAAAGTGTGTGTTTCTGTGTAAACATTGTGATTTTTCATTTGTTTTCCGCAATATCTTTACTGTTGTCATACGCACACATTTTCAAGCTCAAGTGTTGCTGCAGTAACCATTGTCGTTATTGATGTACATATGTAGGTGTTGCTATTGTGAACAAGTGACAATTCATAAATGAAAATGTCAAACTGCAAGTATTTCAACATTTCGCCAATTCTCACATCAATGATGGCATTTGGGTTTTGTGAAAATGTACTGAATCGAGACTTCAAATGTACTTTTTACAGCCCAAATGTACTTTTTGGTCTTGAACACCCAATTTTCCTTAAATGTTCGAAATTATTTTAAAATTTACTAACAAAAAAATAAAAGGTACTCACTTTTCCCATCTCAAAAACCCTAGCAAAATTAGATATATTTCACATTAAAACATTAAATTAATTACAAAATCTGCACATTGCGCGAAACGTAATTAATATAACAGGTAATTACTGTAAATCTATTCATTGCGGTTATTTTCATTTACTAAAAAAACAAAAAAAAGGTAAATATTATAAATTGTCCAAATGTACCGAAAATGTACTGAAAATGTGCTAAAAATTTGGCAAATGTACTGAAAATGCCCCAAATATACCGAATGTACTGAAATTTTGTCGAGTGTACTGCCAACGATTTTTCAGGACGCAAATGTACCGAAAAAAGTACAAATGTACCGAAAATGCCATCACTGTCTCACATGCAGATGAAGGTAGGTACTCTTACATACGCGTCAATATCCAGATGGTTGTCTAAATGGTCCCAGTAAATATAACAAATATTTTTAAATTTCTGCGGATGAATTTATAGCGAAAAATTTATAACTTTTTTTGCAGAGTTTTCCAACAGATTTTGAAGCGATTAATAAGCGAATCTCTTATCACTCTTCATGAAGATAAAAAACATTTGTATTTGATTTTGAATTGTTCAAATAATTATTTGGATTTATTTGATTTTATCATCCAACCGATTATAATTGGAAAAAGATTGCAAATCAATATATGTATACATATCTTAAGAATAATTATCAATTTATATATATTTTATATAAACTCAAAGAAATTTCATAATTTGGATTAATAAAAATTTAAAATCAGTGGAATTAAAACCTTTAATGTTGTAAGTTACGTAAATAAAATGACATTGGAAATACAATTAATGATGATATAAACCATTTTATTTTGACTTTAGCAATAATTGTTTGCTTATGATACACATGCACAATGCTATAACGAGCTATCAACCCCGGACAGTTTCTCTTGCTTGACTTCAGAAAATTAGCTTGCATGCGATAGAAGTGATCGCCTTAGTGATAAGAATATGAATGACTGTTCCGCGATTAAAAATGTTTGCTGGGATCTTATGCACCTAACTCGTATTGTGTGCATTTGTGAGTAAATTGATGACGGCAAGGTGTCAGTTGATTTGTTAGTTTGTGCTGCAGCTGTTATTTGTCATTTATGATACTCACAGCCTGTAGTTTAATGCATCTGATTTTGGAAAGATGTGAAATGTTTTTAATTTTTTATGATTCTTAAATACATTTTCCGGAAATTTTCAGGCCTCTTTGCTCAAAAATAACATTTTCACATGCGTTATATGCAATGACAGCAAATTAGTGCATTTTCATAAAATCCAAATGCAATCACTGGTCTATAACAGATGTCAGAGTTGAGCGTAAAGCCATTTCCATTTCGAATATTTTTTTAAAATTAGAAAAAAACTTTTTTTTATAAACACCCATATGCCTCTATTTCAATATGCACGATTATGCACTAAGTGGATTTTTTTCCACGCCATTGATTATTCACCGTTCATTTATTAAATTCCTATCGTCCGAAAAAAAAGTGCATAGAATACCCCCGCAATTCTGTGATATAAGCATGATGTTGCAGCATAAAAAGGAAAACAAAACAATTCATTTTCATACCATTCTGAAAATTGTCTGCAGTAACCGATTAAAAAAAAAAATTAAAAATGAACACTGAGTTGAAGGGCGATACCACAAATGCGATCAAGTAGAGTGGCTCGAACCTTGAAGTGTATTGTGTGCATGTATTTGTGCATTCTAATTGCTTCTTTTTTCATATTTCTCTGTGAAAAAAAAACGAGAAAGCAAGAGGTAAGCATAATAGAAAGAAGCAAAATTAACAACAAAGCACAAATAATAATAAAAAATAAATTTAAAGCTTCATTTTCAATTGTTCCTCTTTTTATGCTTAGGTTGTCTTTCTTTTGTATTTTTTTTTTTGAAATGATATCAGCCTTCTTCAGTTGCTTACCATGGCAGTTACTTTTTCTACACTTCAGTGCGTTTATGTTAACAACGAATAAATCCCAGAGGATTATGCTTAAACGTGGCTAGCAAATAAAATTCTTTAAATAGATAATAAGTTATATAGCGACAGGAAAAACGCTAAATGCGAGTAAAGTTAAATGAATAATTGAAAAAATGTTCTGTACTCTACGGTTTTACTTTAGTTTAATTTTTTTTTATAATAGAGAAGGTAGATGCTTGTTACAGCGCTCAATTAAAAGTAAATCTGCACGAATTGCGAAACCTTTCCTTTGGATGTATAATGTCATATTAATCGTAAGTTACCAACCTACTTGTTAAGCGACTGAAAAGTTGGTACGCCTAAATTCTTTAAATAATAAAATACAAAATTACTTAGCCAGGGCTATATGTCTATATGCAAATAAAATGTGAAATGCAAGCTGACGATTTACGATTTTTTTAAATTTAATATGTAATATCGATTATTTAGTATATTAGCATTTCTTTTTTAAATAAAAGACCGAACAATTTATCTTCAAAAAAAAATTGTCAGTTGTATTTCACTTAACGCCAATATCTAAAAACATAGCCTTATGATGTAGTTATTGGTCCACTTTCTAAGATAGACGGCAAAATTTACGCAGAAAATTATAATAAGACTTATGAAAATACGACGTAGCGAAAAGCAGAAAGTGAAATTCCATTAATCTGAAAATTTGTCTTTAAGGAAATGAAACATTTGAAGTCTGGAGGAATTAGACTGGGTGACACAGGATGCTTGGAACCACAGATAAATGCAAAAGCAATTTAGATCTTTATCAAAGCGGTGCAAAGCTCTAATATTAAATAAGGGTTTTCCAACAAAATATTAAACAAAATTTTAAGATACTTACATCCATAAGTGATGAATTACATTTGAATTAAAATATAGATATTTGTTGACGATATTTGATGCTATTAATATGTAGCAGTTTTCGTTATGTAGATAAATTGCTAAAAATAATAAATTATATAAAAAACTTTCGTTTATAAAAGATCAGAACGAGAAAAAGGAATAAGGCTTGAGTGTTCTTAATAAGTCCGTCACCACTGTATATAAAATATTTGATCATAAATATTTTTAAATAAGATGATGAAGAAGTGAAAATATTTAAATGGTAACGTGACGTTTCAAAGTTTTTGTTCTTTTCAGAGGTGCCACGCCTACCTGTCAAATACCGGTTACATTTACCCTGTATCGCCAAATATTATCTTACAATTTATTTGGCTTAAGTTTACTAAAGTTTTCTTCAACAGTTATCAGCGCATATGGTTTTAAGGTATTCACTTGTATGGGAGTTGCCACTTCCCAAGGTTCAAGCCCATCAACATTTTCTACACTGCATGCTTGTGTCATCAGATGTTAACGAGGGTAGTGCGATGTGATGTTTGCTGTTGGCAGTAATATATTGTAAAAGAAAATAAGTTTAACAATATCTTATTCTGAACTTTGATCCTAATTTTATTGCCGCTGTCATTATTCTTAACGCTATTGTTCAGATTATTCTTGTTAAAAATTTTTTCAATATAATTCCGATTTGATATCATATTTAACGCAATCCTGATAAGGTACAAAGCAACATTAAAAAGAGAGAAATAAGCCAAATAACTTTAACATTCTTAAAAAAGCGCCAAAAGCTTAAAATTTGTTTCTTCTAATTTCACTTTAATTTGCCATAATTTCATGTTAAACTTTTTCTATTTTTCAGTTAATTCTTGAAAGGAATCACATTTTAAGATTTCTTCTATTTGGCTTCTTATGTTTCTCACAGATAGTTTTTTCTTGAAGCCAAAAGCAAAAATACGACTTTTTCAAAAGCTATGCATTGCCCAACTTTAAAATGTAACAAGCAGTTACAGCTTTTGCATCTTTATGTAATTTTTCGTTACTCGGGCACACATCATTTTAAACACAATCAGCTGCTGCTTAAATAAATCCTTATGGAATGAGAAGTCAAGTCCTTAGCAGTGGAATTGCAGCCACAAAAGCAAACGTCAAAGCATTGTAATGTCTCACACAACTGCTGACTAATGCAGGCATTTGAGTAGCGTTTGCACACAACGAAGTCAATGGCAACCAGCTGTAATAGCGAAAACAACAATAAAAAATGACGGCAACACTGAAAACCGACTATTGCTGCTGCAAGTGCATTTGCAAAACCACTAACAAACTTATGAACAAAATTTTTAACATTCTTTGGCTTTATGATTCTTATTTAGGGTGTTGCCAAAATTATAATTTTCAAATTTTATGTCCAGCATGCGAGTAATATTGATATCATTTAACTAAAGTTCGCATGATAGAAGATTCAAGTAAGAAGTGTTGAGCACTTTCTCTGCATCTGTCCGGCCCTTGTCTGAATTAGACTCGGATGTCTAGGACAAGCTTCCTTTAACAACCTCAGCGAATTTGCCGAAACTGAAATCGGATCGGTTCTTAACTATCTCAACAGAACTAACTGGATATAACTTTTATCGTTCCCAGGGTCCTAAATAAAATTTCTTGACAATCTCCTCACCAGTTTTTGTAGTGTCACTTATGTGGTTTTAAAACGGCACACCAGTGCTACTTAATGGCTTCTAGCTTGGCTGCTAAGCCACTACTCCTAACCTAACCTAACCCTAACAACATTACCACTTTTATCACAAAAAAAAAGAAAAACAGCTTCACATACGATGTTCGAATTATTTACTTACCTAAACATGCTCCAGAAACTTGTAGATGTCTTTGAGCAATATAAGGACAATCTCCCAGCTTCTCAACATCTGCGTTAATTAGGCTATGATCTATGACAAATAATGAAAATTTCAAGATTTACTGTACCACGCGACTTAAATATTAACATAGCATATTAGACATTTTTTCAATGTTAAATGACTATTTCTCTTTACGGAGACGAACTTCGAGCAAAGAAATTTGTATACGGTTAGAAAAACTTGGGATGATCAATATAAAAAAATTTCAGTTTACAGATATGAAACCCGAAAATTCAGCTGCAGAAAAAAAAAACAAAATTTATGTACCACCCTAATGATGCTACATATACGCTACCTTTATTTCTTCACATAACTCTGTTCTTAAGCTCTTGCAATTTTCTTGGATTTTTTGAATACTTCAGTATTATTGGTTTCTGCTGCTGCTGAAAATCTTTTTTGCTGGATATGTTATTGGAGTCAGTTGTAGCGTTTAGGTGTTATTGCTAGTGGCTACAGCAAATTTTATGGATTGGGATAATGTTCAAGTGCAGTATTCTGGTGATGTTACGAGTGGTCATTATGGCTGCTATTAAAATATTGGTTTAAGTTCTAAAGTTTTTTCGCAATAATGCAGTTAATCTTTAGCTTAGATGGTCACTGATGCAATATGGTGCTATGGTGCTACAAGCTGAAAAGGCTTTGTCTGCGATCGTGAAGTACTTAAAGGATCAATAAGTTCAGGCGTAGACCCTTCAAAGACACGCATGTGACTTTCTCTAACTATATTCTTGTGATCTGCCCATAAGAGAAAAGAAAAAAAAAACACTTTGTTTCATTTACATTTGATTTTATAATCTTTATTTATTTTTGCCATTTTTCTTTTTAAAAGGACTGTTGAAAGGTATGTTTTACATGGATGTTATCATTTTCTGTTCTTAATTTATCGTATTTTGAGATCTTCATATATATTGTAATTGATTTTATTTGTCTATCGGAATATGACATAATATTGTTCGTGTTGTTGTCTGATGCCCAGGCCCGTACCTACCACAGGACCAAGGAGAAGGGGAAGGGGGCTTTGCCCCCACGTGTCTCATTCGGTTGCAATTTTGAATTGCATTTTGCCCCCTCTCGCCCTCATGCAAAGTCGAGTTGGTACGAGCCTGCTGATACCAATTTTGTTATTGTTTTGTTCTGAAAGCTGTAGTTGTTATTTTTGCTGTTGTTGTAAATTGCGTATGTTCTAAGTCCTAATGTTACACTCAGATTCACACTTAGTAGTAAATTTCCTGCTTAACTCTAATATTGTTGAAATATTTCACTAGTTTTTTGATAGTTTTTTTTATATAAAGTTTTTGTTTTAGTTTGCAGAGTTTGAACATTTACATAATTATTTAACATTTTATTGTTATTATTGTTAGCTTTATAATTTTTAATGAAACAATTCAAGGAAAACGTTAGGGGTCTTATGTTGTTAGAAAGGATTTCGTTAATAAAAAACTTTTTATATTTAATATCATAAAATCTAATGTTTTAATTAATTAATTTTTATTTGTTTTTATTATTTTAT
Organism: Meiosimyza platycephala; assembly: GCA_963662105.1. Classification (NCBI taxonomy): domain Eukaryota; kingdom Metazoa; phylum Arthropoda; class Insecta; order Diptera; family Lauxaniidae; genus Meiosimyza; species Meiosimyza platycephala. Next base: position 75,310,157 of record OY759209.1, on the reverse strand, counting down.
GCTAAAATTTATAAATTATAAATTTTAACAATTAATCATATTTATTATAACTTTCCATTTACAACTTTTTGTATTATTCTATGTTTTTGAATGAGCAGCTTTATTTACAAATGTTGTGCGCTTTGATTTTAAACTATTTTGATTTACTTATTTTATGGATTAATCATTGTAAGTTTTATTTGATAATTTTTTACATTTTTCAAGTTATTATTAGTTTTGTAGATGTTTTTTTTTCAAAAATAAAAATTATACGTGCAAGTGATTCTCAAGAAAAACACTATACATATATAGTGTAAGTAGAAAAAATTAAAATTATTATGGAAAAGTAAAAACTTTACTCAAACAAAAACTAAGATTGGACTTCTTAAATATTTTGGGTTTCAAAACGAGTAAATTTCAAATAAGAGTTTACCAACATGAATAAAATGAAATTTAAAGTAAAATTTAAAACTTATCATTGGCACGTTTTTAACAAGACACAAGACTTTTAAAATGAATAAATTCAATTCTGTCATAATCACCAATTTCGATAATTTGCCAACACTAATTATATCAAAATTTTTATTAAACACGAAACTTGTCAAAATTGGTATTCCCACCATGGCCATTTGACTAAACAGACGTGCTAAGAAAAATTTGTACTAGACCTGGATCCAGCCAATGAATGCCCTTGAATGGAGTGAACAATTAGGGAAGGTGTTGTTACTTTACTTTATAAATTTAAATAAATTTGCTACAGTTTACCTAAGACGAAGTATCATTCTCTTATTTCACAGAATAAATTTAGTACATAGCCACTCAGAATTTAACGTTCAGAATACTTTCACATGATATTGTATATAGTTTTAGTTACGTTTCAGAAATCTTTCATTTCCATTCCAGAAAGCTTTCTACAATGTACCAAATGTACGCTTTTTGATTTAATTTGAAACGCTACAGAAATCTTGTAAGATTAAGGGGAAAAACAAACATTTTTCACCGGACTCTGTATTTACTCTGAGTCACTTGCGCTTTTATATTTTACGTCATAGGGACTCTGAGTTATTATTTTGATTAACCTGCATAACAACTTGCGTTGACACTTAATGTGCAGTTAGTCTTCGTCGTGTTTCTAAAATAATTATTGTCAATGAATTATACTTACATAGCATCAAACAGGTAATCATTCAAAAATCAAAAATTTGGCAGACATTAAATCTGGAACTTTTTAGACACTTCAGAGTGATTGCATTTGAAATATTACAATTGAAATAAATAAGAAAGATCTATGCAACGTTTCGTTGGCAATATTTCATATTAAATATTTCTAGTACGTAACGTACTGAGAAACTTTATAAGACGTTACATGCCGAGTGGTTCAAAGTCATCACTATTAACGCATTGTTATTTAGTGGTAATGAAGCAAAATACATGAACATATCAAATTAATCAAAATTTAAATATTATATGGTAGATCTTACGTGTGAGAAAGAGGCGGTCCACTATATCTCACAAAATTTCGCAAAGGGGAAGTGGGTCCAAATTTTCAAAAACACAAGTAATGGACGTTCCCTTATGTTAAGTAGTATAGTAACACTTAGACTTAAAAAAGTCAAAAAATGAAAAAAAAAATGTTGCAGAATGCGATATTATTTATAGTATTTTTCAAATTTGTTGCTTCAGTTAAGAAATGTTGAGAAAGTCGAATAATATTGAAAAAAACGAAAAATGTTTTTAGGGTTGCAAAAATATTGAAAATTCTGTTTTAAGGGTTTAAAAATGTTGAAGAGTTCAATATTTTTTTTTTATTGATGTTTCTTAAAAGTAAAAAATACATCTAAGAAAATCTCAAGAACTACACAGAAGAAAAAAGTTCTTTGATCTCAAACAATTCCGGGTCCGATTTCAACGAATCTTTTGTATGATTTTCAGTCGTAGAAACAGTTTCTCTGAAATAACAAAAGATGATTTGTTAAAACTTAAAATAAATTCGTTGATTTCAAAAAAAATTTTTAATTTTCTTAAAGTTTTTGTTGAAACTTAGCATAAATTAGCAAAAAAATTTATCTTTTTTGATTTTTTTTTACTTTTCATCTATTTCTCTAATGCTGTTGTTTTTTGTTGGTACTTATTTGTCAAATCTATGAATTGTAATACGTTTTTTTTTAAACTTCAAAGGAGAACTTAAATTTTTTTTACCTGTCACCCGATCACAGAATTGAACATGTGTCCTGCGCCATTCCACTGTTCAAAGATGCTCATCTTACCCAACTCAGCTACCGACATAATTTTTAGGACATACTAAAATGATGTAGTTAAACTGCGTAAAAACCATTGTTTAATCAGGGAAACTCCTGGTTCAAGTCCAGGCGACGACATAATTTTTTTTTTTTAATTTTTTTATTTTTTAATTTAAAAGCATTTAAAAAAAAACAAGCAGAGAATTATATATATTGAGAATATCATAAAAACTGTCAAATGGACTTGTTTTTTATTAATAACATAAAAGGCAGTTTTCAAGATATTTTCTATTTATACAAATACAGTTCTCTACTTCTTTTTGTTTCTTAAATACCTTTGAATTAAAAAATTAAAAAAATAAAAAAAATTATGTCGTCGCCGGGATTTGAACCAGGAGCTCCCCAGATTTTTTGTTGTAAAATCAGGTAATTTGAATTTGCAAAATCAAAGAACAAAGTGTTTTGAATTTGCAAATTTTTTCTTTGATTCAAAGAAACAAATAGTTGAATTGAAGAAATTTTAATCATAGAATTGCAATTCGTTGATTTTACCAATTCTGTTTTTTCTCTGTAAGCATTAGCGACTAAGGCCTTCCGCTTCAGTAATTATATTTATAATGCTAAATTTCAAGTAATAAACCTAATATTTTCAGAAATTTAATGAATAGAATGATATTTTCTTTAGATACGTTGGTAAGTAAATTAATGACGTTGTGTATGTATTTTACAGAGCTTTTATGTTCAGTAGTTTTAGTGCAAAAAACAACAAAAAATTACAATCGCAAAATGCATTAAAGGAACTAAAAATGGGCAACGAGCTGCTTATACTAGTTTCCATGACGCTACATCATTTCATCAGTAAGGTTTGTTAGCCGACGTTTAATAGTCTGTAAGCACACTATATTTTTTTTTCTGCATTGACCAGTTAAGAATCATAGTAAAAACACAAGCAATTGCATTTGTAGCTCTTTTGACATTACACGATTCTTGACGATTCTTGACACATTTCTATGATTTCTATGAATGCAAGGTGTTGAAAAATTAAAAAAAAGTATACTATATTTCTGAGAATCACATGGGTATAGCTACATAAAATAAAAGTCATTCAATTAAAACTATTATAAACTTTAATATAACATTAAAAACATTTCAAGTACATATCTTAACACTAAGATTTGATTTTAAGCAATAACTTATTGATATACTTCTAGTTATATGGTATTCTTTGAAAAACTTTAAATTTTCAGTTGTAAAATTTCTCGTAATGGCAAAAGATTTGCAGTGTAGCTTAATAAGTCTATTCAATTACTTTTTCTTCTTCTTCTAAAATATACAACGCCAGTTAAAATTGTGAAATTATTTGCAGACTTATATTTGTTCTTGTATTTTTTTGAAACATTGAATATTAAGAATTTTAAATTATGTAACTTAGTTTAACAGTTCAATTGATTAAATCAAAATGAGCAAGTGACTAAAATTTACTCTCTCATAGTAACCGCTTGAAATTTAATTTTCAAATTCTATCGACTTCATGTGCCATTCAATTACAGAATTTTAGAAAAATCATTTTTAAGACTTAAGCTGTCAAAAATTAGCCACTCACTAATTTCAAGATAAAGAATTGTGCTATTAAATTTTTTTGTTTCTTTATTTTTTGAATTTTTGATATCATATACATATGTTGCACATTGATTTGTAGTACATTAAATATACATATATATAAGTAGTTTTTTTTTATTTTAAGCTTAACATTATCTAACGTTTTCTTATAATCCACACTTGTTTTGTAGTTTATTTCAATATTACTGTTTAATGCATCTTAATAAATTCATAATTTTCTTTCATTTATTGTTAAAAAAATTTTTGCCTAATAAATAAATTTTATTTACCCATAACCAACTCGTATAATTAACCTATCAATCTATTTTCATGTCAGTAGCTTAAATTGTATTTTGCATATATTTATTAAGAATTACACTATACATATTACACTTATCTTTACTTTATTGTGGGATCCAGCGTTGTAAATTCCAGCTCACCACGGGGCAGTATCAGATCCGGGTCTGCAATATATACTATGTTGCATAAAAACAAAATCACCAAAATTTAAAGCAAAATTATAAAAAATTATAAAAATTATTGGTTAAAAGAGTGATAGTATAGTGAAAATGTGCATTAAATTAAAAGTGCATGTGAAGGTATATTATAAAAACAAATTATCATTACAAATAAAAAATGTAGCGGGACACAGAAGAGAAAGAGAATAATATTTGGTAATTAGTAACAATTTTTGCATTTAATTTTCTAGTAACTTTTTAATTAAATTTTTGAAGATTACATTAAATTAAAAAAAAGCATTGGTCTGGTGACAAAAAAAAAATCGAATTTCCTACTAAGCACAATATAAAAAAATATATATTTACATATACCTAGTGTATTCAGAGTATTTTGCAAAATTCAAAACAAAATCAAAAGAAAGTTATAAGAAATTATTACTTAGATAAAACATTAATTTAAATTTTTGTATTATTTATCGAATAAATTGGATATCTAAGTACCAAAACTGTCCCATAAAATTACTCTAAACTTCTATGTGTACATTTTTGAAAATTTGAAAATTCTTATCTTCACAGCGGTTCAAGGTTTTCGTTTTGACTGAGCAAGAGCGTTTTTTCATAGTAAACCACTTTCGCAAAATGGCAAACTCTTGAAATACAGCAGCATATTTTGTTCAAAACGTATAATGCTCCAATCTTTTTCACTTTATATACATACATTTCGAATTTTGCGCCTCGACTTAGGCCTGCAGACGTACAACATCCAACTGAGCCAGAAGCTGACAGAAAATACCAAAGATAACGCTGAGTTTTGCTGACTGTGCTCTAGAGCAGTTGAATGCAGTTCCTAGCAGTAAGTAAGGATTTTTTCAATACGAAAAAGATAGATATTAAATTTGAATAAAACAAGTTATGCAGTTATCAACGAATTTTTTGATTAATTGGATAGACCTACTGATGACTTTATGTGAGAAATATGACATCGTTCAAAATGGCCGCCACGGCTTTGCTGTGACCAGTTTACGTCGCTTTTAAGTGAGATAACCATGCCCATGCCGTCCTATTGGAACCACAAGTCCTTAACATCCACATCATTCAATTTGAGCTAAAAAAAATTGCTTCTCATCGATCGGTTACGATTTACTGATGATGGTGGGTTGTTTTCAAAGAAACACGAATTGATGATGCCTTGGGCTCACAATTCACACCAAACAGTGACTTTCAGCGGATGCATTGTCACTTGGTGGACCTCGTGTGGATTGGTATTATCTTGAATCCAGCAATTTTACTTGTTGACGTATCCGTTCATCCAAAATTCGTAAATTTGGTGTCTGCGGAGGAGTTTTTCTGCGCGTCGTCGGGTTCCCCTGCAAACTCATACGGACAACGGCGATGTTTAAGAGTAATCAACAAATAAAGGATATATGAAAATATACCCGTCTCTTTTGAAAAACCCTTTAGAGTAGAATAAATAGGCTATGATAAAAGGGTGGTCCCTTTTGTTCTAGTAATAAACAGTATAATGTTCTTCACGTAACATGATTTTCTTAAATGCACTCAAAGTTTTCATATAAAATCGTGATTGTGCAAAGTTAAAAATTAAATTAAGAGTTTTCTCAAAATAGAGAAGTAGAAAATTTTTTGGAACCATTTAATTTTTCTGCATTTTAAGAATAAATTTGACATTAAAAAGTATGCGTTGCTTAACACATTATAACCATAACGTTAACCCTTGTTATCCATGCAATCCCCTTTTAAGAGATCAAGATAAGCTTAAAAAGGGTTACACCGGATATATTCATAAAGACTTTAAAAATGGTAATTTCTACGATTTCCTAAAGAACACTCACCACATCTGCGTATATTCACGCTTATTTTTAGGCGTGTTCATAATGATTTTGAAAGTACAATTTTATTAGAAGCAAAAAAAACAACAGAAATTAAATTTGTAATACTTTCAGGACTATGGCTTATTCCGTGAGCCAAAACTCTGTACAGACCAATTTAATTGCCATAACAAATTTTAAATATTTATTAACCAGAATAAACTTCACACCGTATGTATAGCAAGTTAGTAAAGCATTTTTAAAAATCTTGCACCTACATACTTGCTTACTCGTTTTGTAATTCTTTGTTCGTACACATATGTTCCATTATTTTATGCTTCGCCCTATTGTCAAATATTTCAAAGAAAATTAAACAAAAAAAAAAAAATAAAAAATAAAACTCAACCATTTCAATTTGTTATTAAGAAAATTTTCTATTAAATAACAAACAAACGCACTTAGTCACGTGGGAAGATAAATAAGAGCAACTCTCTTTGGACACAAAGGCAAAAGATGACATGTCATTGAATTCATCATCTCACGGCGTCTCGTCGAATTCCGTGCGCACTTTGCTGCTTCTGCATAGTAACCCGAAATATGTAAGTAACAACAGCATTCAAAGTATACTTTCAAGAGCTTAGAAAATCCTTTCAACAAAAGAGATGACAAAGTCGACATTTCCTTTCAAACGATGAAGCAAAATCCCTACTCAAAGCTGTTACAAGTGTTTTTACATGGCATTGTACTCTTAGTTGATCACTACTCCTCCAACACTCCCTCCCCATGTACCCTTGTAATTTCCTTGCTTGGGAATGAAGAAAAAAATGGCGCTCAGCACAAGGTTTACTGTGTGTGGCTCTGTATATGTGCGTAACAGGGTTGCCATCATTAGCGAGACGACTTTAATTGACATAAACGTGTCGACACTTGGGTTCGGGAGGTAAGCGAATTTTAGGTGAGTTGTGTTGAATCAGTCGGCGGAAGCATAGCGTTGCTAGGAACTCTAAATAATAAAGCAAATAAGCGAAATTTTTTTTATGTTATTGTTTTGTTATTGTCTTTTTTTTTTTGTTGTGAAAAGAGCCTTTTAGTTTCTATGTTAGGCTTTTAGCTTATGAAACCTAAGCGAGCAACAAAAATAACAATGTACTGTTATTTTATTTATTTGTACAAATAAATATGCACACATGCACATTTTCATTCATAATTTACCCTCACACTTGTACAAGGGCTGAAGAGCAAATACAACAAGGCAAAGGTTAAGTAGAAAAATTGTCATATTAATTATTGAATATGACCTGAAATAGCCGTAAAATATTGCTAATCGGATTAACAGATACTGTTTTAGAAATTATGAGTAAATTTTTACGCTTTCCAAGAGGAGACTACCCGTACCAATCTTCTATCAATATATTATTATCAGTATTATCAATAATACTGTAAATTCTTAAAATTGATCAATGAACGATTTTTATTTTTATTTAAGCTAAAACCTTTTACAATTCGGCCTATAATCAGATCCGTTTTGATTCTGATTTAATTCGGAAGTGGAATTGAAGTCTAAAGTTGAATGTCAATAGTTCTACTATGTAAGTCTTCTATGGAACTTTTTTTTCAACTTTGCACATGAGCTGTTATAGTTCCAATAATTTAACGGATTTCCATTTTTGTATGATCCTGAAATAAACCTCGTATTTCAATTCCATTTTTGAAGCAAATTTACAACAGATTCAAAATAGGCCAGCACATTTTTTTTTGTGATTAATCTCTCGACAATAATACATCCCTGATTTCTCAACCTTAAAGCATTATATAGTACCATAGTACAATGATGATACATTTGAGAATCACCATAGGTCATGAATTAGCCTGTTTAGAATACATTGAAGTCATTAAAAAATGTGTACGTCTTGGGCTTAATAAGAGTGATTTTTCCTAATTTTTTTTTTAAACTTTTCTTGGGGACAAATAGAACAAAAAACGATTTCCTTGTTTTCCTGGAAACACTTCATACCAAATTCCAGGAACCTCCATAATTTTTTTATCGAATGCCAGTTAAATGATATATTTCGGAGCTTTTGAGAGGAAAGGATTTTTTTTTAAATATATTTATACTCTCTGGAAAGCTCGTGTTTGGGCTCCTGCATATTAACCAATGTTATTTTGCATTCTTAAGAGATTTATTTTCTTGCAATTTTTTAAGTAAAAAAACTTTCTGCAAAAAGTAAATGCAAAAAACTTTTTAAGTTAGTGATACATATATATTTAACCATCTGATCTATTATTAGCTACCATCTGATTTATAATATAAAATAAATATGTACGTTTCGCAATGTTACAAAAAGTTGAGTCAAAGGATCTGTCATATGACATATCAAACTCTCGCAGGACATTTTCTATATCCGTCCTGCAACTTTTTCTTTTAAATTTATTTTATTGTTTTTACTTTAATTGTTGTTGCTATCACTATTGTTGTCGTTGATGTTAAGTTGCCGTTTGTCCTGGTTTGACTGGCTGGCTGGATTTCTGTTTTGTTTGTATACGTGTGTGATGTATGCGCCTCTGTAGCTGCATATCAGTTTTTGTTTCCATAACTTTCAATTGTTTTGTTGCTGTTGCTGTTACTATTGTTGTTATAGACAATACAAATTCCATCCTTAGCTAAATGTAGAAGCATTCTGAATATAAATTCAAGCATCACAGCCAAAACGTTTATACATATATTTTTTAAAATGCAGCCGTAAACAATTTTTTTATATTGAATACATTAACATTACAATGCAGTGATGATGGGAAATTTATCTGTGGACTTTTTATTAATGTTACGGAGCTCAGTCGTTTTATAAATTAATAGCATAACTTTAGGTTATAGTCTGCAGACTTTTTCAATTTATATTCATATGGCTGCAATAAACTTATCAATTTCTACTTTATTTCCATCTTTAGATATTCGATTTAAATAAATTTTTGTATAAGACTATATCAAAAATGAAATTTTGAAAACATTTGTACCTTTTGCATTACATTGTGCTTTGAAAAGCAAGAAGAGTACAGTATACTTTTGTAACAAAACTTTTTTTATATAATGTTTGCTTATAATGACAAATGTTCCTAAATCGATCAAATTATTCGCAATTCGAGGAAATGCTGGAAAAAATTGGAGCCACACGCTAAAGACTGTGCGTAACGAAATGTTTTGTAGACATTTTATGCTCCGTGAGATGAGGACTCAATGCATGTAAACAATAATATTATTTTAATTGATGACCGTAACCGTTTTTTTTGACAATTTTTGTAAAATTGAGGAAAAAGTACACTCCATCTACAAAAATTATTAGCCGACTCTATATTCGGTACTTTCACGGTGAGTCCAAATAATTATTAATTTCGTGAATACCGCATTTATAATAAATTAAAATTTTAGGCACAGATGCCACTAAATCTGATAATAATTTATTTTATTTTGTGTACAATACTTCAGGAATTATTGACTCGGTGAGTGGTTGGTTAAAACGCTGTATTTTGGGGATTCATGTAGACCAACGGTCAAGCACGTACCCACCATATGAGCAAGAGGAGGCTTTGCCCCCCCACGCATCTCATATGGTTGCAAATTTGTTTTTGTGGAAGGAGAAAAATAAAAAATCATGCTATTGGAATTGCATTTGGCCCCCCCTCCACGCAAAGTCAGGTTGGTACATTGTTGTCAGCGATGGGCAAGTGCAGGCACTTTCAGCTCTCATGGCCCGAACCGTTATTCGACGCACAATCAAGCAACCAAAAGTTCGCAGAATTTCAACACTATCGGCGCACAGCGTTGAGTTGAGTTTCAATGAAAAGAAAAACAACACACACAGGCATTAGCGACGTCGCTGCATTGTGTCTCGACGAATCTAGCAATTGTTTTTGTTTGTAGTGCAATTTGGTTTTTTTTTGTGCTGTTGGCGAATATGGAAATAGAACCAAAAAAACCTTTATAATTGCGTTTTTTGTTGCTTGATTTTATTGTTGCGCCCTTTTGCAAGATTTCCTTGCCTACCGCTGATGTAGACCATCAACATTTAATAGTAAATGAAGAGTGTTATGCTATGTTCACACTTGTTACTACCCAATACTATAGGGCTTTCAATAGTTTTCAATAATATATATTTGATACTTTCGTCATTTTCACTTTTCCGATGTTAGTGTCGTTGTAACTATCAGAATTTTTTCATGTTTATTGAGCTTTATTGAGTTTTTGATCAATTCAACATTTTTCGAATTAATGGTACTCTATATTCCCTAAGTCTTTAAGTGATGGCGGAAATTAAACCCTAACACCACTTGAAGTTAACTGAAGATCAAACCCTTTTACCACTAAACACTTGCCTGGAATAAGTTAAGTCCACCACAACTAATAATTAAGTGGTACATAATGGAAACAAAAATTCAATTGTACTTAGCGTTTAGAAATATTGAAAACCACAATTGAGACCTTTCAATATATAAATGTTTTAAGAAAAAAAAAACCTTTTTGAAATTATTTATAAGAAGTGTTAAGTCTGTGCAAAAAACTAATAAAGAGGTCATAAGTAGGGCTTAAGTGTACTTAAACATAAATTTGTGAAAAGATTTTAAGAAAATCAAATATTTAGTACATAATTTCTAATACATTTACAAATTGCTGTCATAGGCTAAAAGTCGTATTGAACATCACCCACCACTGGTGATGGTGATTTGGTGTTGGTAAAATTCTTGAGGAAAAACCATTCAGTTGCTGCAGCAGCGGGAACGGAAAATGCAGCAGAATGCAGCTGAGGAGAAGCAGTGCGATCGAGTAGTGGAATTAAAACATCGCCTAAGGAGAAATTTTGAAAAAATAAATAATTTATTGCGAAGGGACTGGAAGAATCTACAAAATGAGAAAATTAAAAAGACTTGATGCACAGTAGTTAAGATAAGTTGTTGGAGAAGACACTACAAAATTGAATGAAAGCTTATATGACTGGCTTTCTGTTCGAAAATGAGTCACTACAGGAGCAGTGTTCTTTCTTTTACGTTTATTATAGGCAATCAAATAGAAACTACAAAGGTTTTTTCTATAAAGAAAAAAAACTAAACTATTTTAAGACTATTTAAATTCAGTGGGGAGAGTGGTTTTGTTCAATATTTTTTAATAATTATAGGCTATATGTGGAGTTAAAGAATCTGACTACATATACTATCAGTGAGATTTACGAAAATCTAAAGTAGAATTTTAAGATCTGAAATTTTAGTATGTTCCAAGAGTACAAAGAATTATAGTGTTGTTATAACTTTGAGTCTAGGTGCGAACTTAAGAAATAATTAAAGAAAAAAAAATAAAATTTTATTAAATGAGAATTTTTTTTTAATGTATCTAAGTTTGAAACTAACTAGTATTGCTAAGGGACAAAAAACAATAGGTATTCTTAAAAAATCTATATCTAATTTTAATTTCAAATTTAATCCCTTTTAAAATATGTATGTACATTAGAACGGGTCGATTTCTTCGGGCGGGAAAAAGTCATCAAAGAGTATGGCAAGACAATATTCTACGGACAATTCTGAGCAACTTTGCCAAAGAAACTATGGGTCTAAAATCCATTTCGAGCCTCCGCATTTTCACAAATAGGTTTTCAACAGTACTTACTTACGTACATATGTATATTGCACTTTTATGGGAACAATTACAGGAAGGGAGGAATTTTTGGACCAGGTAGTGGTCGATCGTCAGAGGTTAAATATTTTATAAAATGATGTTTATTTCTGATAATAGTCGACCAAGGCGTTTTACTTTGTAGCATCACTTCTAACATTAATTATTTTGATATTTAATTTTTTCCAAATTTCAAATAATTTTTTTACTACTTGTGGTGTAAAACTTTTGTATGAAAATATTCTGCTTTCAGCTTTAGCACTTTCACTCAAAAGACTATAAAACTTTTATAAATCACTATTATTTGGGAAATTCAGTCCATTTAAATCACTTGGCAAGCCAAAGGTAGGGACATCTTGAGATGGTATATGCAACAGGTTGTATCTGGAGGATATGGGTCTTATCGATAGCTCCATAGTTGGAAAAAACGAGAAAAATCACAATTGACGATCAAAACTTTCACGGAATAATTTCACGTTTTCAATGGCAGATTTTTCAATGATAGATTTTTATTTTTGAATAAAAAATTGTTTTCCATTATCTTTCGACTTAAGTACTTCAGCACTCCACTATTCTTACAAAAAATTAAAATATCATGGTAAATACAAAAGAGGCACAAGACCTTTCCACCTTTTTGCTTTAAATATGAAATACTTTGTAGTTGTTGCCATACAAATTCAATATAAGTACTGTTCAAAACCTATTTGTAAAAATGCGGAGGCTCGAAATTGATTTTAGACCCATAGTTTCTTTGGCTAAGTTGCTCAGAATTGTCCGTAGAATATTTTCCTGCCATACCCTTTTTAAAAAAAAAAATCGACCCGCCCTAATGTACATATATTTAATAAATCTTTTTCTGAAGCAAGAAAAAAAAATATACCTAAGCGCTTCATATGAAGTTATTTTCTTTAGAACTATAATAAATAAAGAAACATTTAAAAATATGCTAGATGTCTATAGTTGCTTTGTAACGTAAGTCGCGATCAACGTATAACAAAAGAAACAATCCAAAATTATATTATAAAATTTATTTGCAGAAATATTTAAAAATTAACAATTTAATAAATTAAAATACAAATACGTGCACATACACTATATGTGTTAAGTAGATACAGATAAAAGTATGCGTCAAACTAAGAGCTAACAATCAGCGAAACTTACAAATAAAACTTAAGATTAAAAAGCGAATACGAGTCATTCCGTACAATTTTTTATTCAATTTTTAGATTTCATTGATTTCGAGATTAATTGGAGAAATCTCATGCGATGGGAGGGACCTCAGTGCATTACAGAGTCCCAGTTTTTTAAAGCTGTTCACAAGTACTGAATGTCATTATATATCTTTTATATTTTTTAGTAAGCTGACTAACAGCTTGAAGTCCTTAAGAGGTTATATCTGGGCACTCGCGGATTGAAAAAGTGCAGTAAACGAGTGTGTAAGACCACATTTTCACGCGATCCATAAATATCAAGAGTTTTATGTTGATACTCATTGCATTGCCATTTCTTTTCAACTATTTTTATAAAATATTAATTTTGGGGAAAAGTATGGTGCAACGATACGTTTTTGTGAAATGGTTTTGAGAAGACGATGTAGTGTTAACGTCACTCGTTCTCGAGAATTTGTTTTTTGTTGAGCACAGTCAATCAGAGGTAAAACAGGTGTGGTACCATCGTGTTATTTCTTGTTTAAAAAAAAGAGTCTATTTGGATGAATCGTTTTAAATCAAGATAGGAAAAACTGTGCCACTGCATGTGAATCAATTGTTTTTTGATTTTTTTTTGTACTCATTTCATGAAATTTCCCCATACGTGATTTTTAAAAAAATGCCAAAAGAATACGTACTGCATATTTTCTTGATGATCAATAAAAAAATTATTTCGCATAAATTGAAAATATTCATAGTTCATACAAGTTTTGTGAAAAAGTTTTAAAAATTTAAGCATAAGTCAAAAAAAAATTTATAATATTTAATAAATCAAAATTGGATAAAATATTATCAAAAATAGATTTGGGCCTTTATTTTTAATCCCCTTATACCAAAACCAACTAAAAACTGGTTTGTTTGAACTAACATATATCAGAGCTCGTTGTTTTATTTAACACGGCCCATAAAAAATAAAATAAAAAGAAAATTAACCAAATATGCCGTCACAAGGAGACCATATCGAAAAATTGTTGGCCAATAACATTAAAGTTTTTAAGCGATGTAAATTTTCTTGGAGTTTGTTTCATTTGGACTGGCATGTTTTTTAATAGGTTTTTTGCAAAAAGTTTCAATATCAACAAAGCATTTTCTATAGGTTCAATTCTTAGCAAACCCAAGGAGAATTGCTGTTATAATAAATAATAACCCAATTTTGATTTAAAAAAAAATTTTTTCTCAAAAGTACATAAATAGTTAATGATAAGTTGTACAGAATAATATTTGAATTTAAAAGTTTTGATTTTATTTACTAGTATTTTACTTGCAACTACATAAACTACGTTTTATTTACATTTCTAATAGGAAAAACATAAAATGTATGCAAAAAGAGTAATAAATAAAAAAAGGAGTAAGAATGTAATAACACAGCGATGCAAAGGTAGTGTAAAATGCAAAACTGCAAAGCAGCTTCAGTGTTGCGAACACTTTGTATTTTTTTGTATGAAAAATAGAGAGAAAGAGAAAGAGGCATGTATTTGCATGTGTAAAAAATTAAAATGAAAGAAAGAGATAGCTATAGAAAGCTGTGTGTGCATAACTATAATTTATTATATATTGATTTTGGAATTGTTCTCGTACCGTTCATGCTGGGTTGTGCATATTGAATGAAACCCTCTGTTATGTAATGATGCTGACTGCTTGTAGTGCTGGCGCTACAACGTGGACCTAAACTGACACTAGGGCCAGTGGCACGAGCTCGTATCTCAGCAGGACGTGCGGCTTCTTCGTCATGTAGTTCATCTTCTTCAATATACATGGAGGGGACATCAGTGCGTGCGGGTCTGAAAAATAGAGAAGAAAAAAAAGTATTTATTTTTATAATATGCCTTAAAAAAAGTGTTCACTTTAGCCGCGTCAATTCAATTAAAAAACATTTAAGTAACTAAAAAAATGTATGTTCATTGTAGTTAGAGTCAAGGACTGAATGCAAAAAAAAGCCCTCAATAAATTAAAATGCTAATTGAATTTATATAAATTTTCATTGCTGAAATTTTAGTAGGTTATTTTTTTCGATTTTCGCTGCAATAAAATTTTATTTTCACATATTATTGGTAACATACAAGGTTGCCACACTACTACAATATAATTGGTATTTTTTTTTATTATTTTTTTCCATATGAAAAATTTTTGTAGCTTCGTAAATTTTTGCGCGTGGTAATCAAATTATTATTTTCATGTCGAAAATAAGTGTATAATTACACAAACGCTTTTTCTTAAATTTTAAGTTCTGTTCTGGGTGATATATTGTATGTACTTTCAAATAATATAAGTTTCATCCGGTAGATTCACTAACATCAACAACAGGTTATATACTGCAGTACTATTAAGATCTATATGCTTACTAAGCTTATTAATTAAAATTATTTGAATTTAAATTAATTGAAATTTTTTTAATTGAACAGACATTGACAAAGACCGATATTCTTGTAAATTTTAAGTTTTTCTTATATTTTATCAAATTTGCTACATTTTGTATAAAGTTTTGGTATAACAATTTAAGCACGTGGCAACTGTGATCACATAAACCCACACGTAAACATGCACAAGTCTGCTCTACATTTACAAACATATACGAGTAAAGAGAGAGAGTATCATCAAAATTCAATTCGAAAATAAATTTCAATAAAATCCACGGGAATCCCTAGTGCTGAAATGTTTCGTAGTTGTAGATATTGGATATGGCTATACATACTCATACACACACATTGTACGTGCACATATCGAACAAACAAATAATAATAAAACCACTTCCGTTTGTATCCAATGCATACGTATGCTGTAAGTGTGTTATAGAGTCGCTGCCGAATGGTCTGAACTCATGGCGAGACTGAACTGTTTACAAGTGGTACAGTTACAGCAGCAGCAGTTACAAAAACAACATCTAAAAGCAGAGGAATTGAAGTCAATACCGAAGTTGTTAAACAGTGTACTCATTTTTGTAGCATACGGAAAAGTTTACTCTCAGTTTAAAAGACACGAAAAAAGGCGTTAACAGGACATTTTCTGTGTAAGAAATTATTATATATACTTGCGCATCCCCATTCCAATACTAATGGCATGAATTACGAAAGAGAATGCGGTTATCGTTTCCACTATTGACACTGCTTAGAGCAGGATCAACGTCGGGTTCGTAAACCTTTTATTTTTTTTAAAACTGACAAAGATTTATGCTCTAGAAAAATTCAATAGCGGGCCACTTTAGTTAGTTCATCGTAATAAGTGAGGGATTTATCCGATCCAACCCTTTTATGTTTTGTCTGTCCTACAACTTTTGCTTTTTATTGGTGCTCGGTAGTAGAAAGAACTATCAAACACAATTATCTTTCTAACAATTCTATATACTACTAACGTTTTCTTCAACCCAGTCAAAATATTTATAAAGTGCGTACATCGTTTCACAGCTCTGATCGATGTAAAAAACTGTGCTAACATTAGCGAACACAGAAAAAAAACAAATTGGAAATCAATTTAATCAAGAAATTGACTCAATTAAACTAATTGAAAGCCACTTTACATACACCGCAGCGGCAGTAGCTACAGCATGAATGCTTAAGATGAATAAGTGCCAATATAGTTATTGTTGGCAACGATTGCCGTATCAGCAAGTTTTTTTATCGTAATATATTTTTTAATATTTCAGACAGAAATTCAATGAAATGTTAAGTCCTTTAAGTTTAAATAAATTAAAATCTTTTGCTTAGATTGTATGTTTGGTTGCCAAAGAAAATATTAACATGATTTCGTATAAAATATTTTACGACAGTTGATTTTAGCGACTGGTTATTTTTATTATAATTAAACATTATGAACTTCATTCAGCAAAGACCAATATTGAAAAAGTTACCTTATAGATCAATGCTATTTTTCATTGATTTGGCATACATTTCGAGCTGTAATATACCACAGTTTTAATAAAAACAACAAAATTGGCTAAAATGCGGGCATTTTCAAGCATCGGGACAGGCTTTAGTAAGGCAACCCTGGTTGGTTAGGGATTCTGTAATACTGATTCATTTTTCGTTTATTTAATTGCCTTATATCGTTTTTTCATAATTTTTTGTATGGGAGGTGGGCGTAGGAGACGTCAGACCACGTCCATTTTTACATGATATCATATTCGTATATCCTGGAACTCATGACCTAAGTTTCAAACCGATATTTATTGTAGAACTATTTATGACACTTTCTACCATATAAATGCTGCTGTAGACCTTTAATGTGTCTGGCAGACTATAATTACCATCGGAAGTGTCCGCCAACTGAAGAAAATATCTTTTGATAGCTCCTCAAGTAACATATATAAAATTCAGCTTTTAGAAAATGACGAAAGTTAGGTTCAATTATTTACACCTTTGCTACCTGATATCTTTCAAAGTAACCGTTATTAAAACTTCATGGTCGGGGATTGTTGTTGGTCTGTTCGTGGCTGGCTCTTGTTCTATTTGACTTCTTTCGTTTAGGTTATTTTAAATGTGTCAATAAGCCAGCAACAATTAAAGAGCTAAAAGACGATATAATAATAAGGCACACTGGTGGAAAGCGGTCATTCTAAATTGGAATGATCGGATTGATACATACCGTTGAAACTGTGGTTAACTTTCAACCGATATTATATTCTGCACAGATTTGATATGGATCAATAAGAATAGTTCAACAGAGGAAACGAAATTATTTCAATGCAATAATTCTTATGTACTATTCTCATATTGGTATTATGATTAAATATAGGCCAACTCTATGTAACAGACAATCCTCTTGTGAAAGATTGCTTTTCAGAAAAAACTGCAAAGGATATTTTTATGGAAAAAATGGGCCCAATTGGCTTTCTTAAGATCTTTTTCTCACGAGATAAAGATGATACACAGAAAGAAAAGATTCTATGGTATCAAACAAGTTCGTATGCGATTTTAATGAATTTATTGTATGATTTTCAGTCACAAAAACAGTTTCGCTGATATAATAAAACATTATTTGTTGTTTTTAATCCTACAGTTTTTGTTGAAACTTAAAATAAATTTGTTGGTTTTAAAAAACATTTGTAAATTTTTCCAAATATTAAATTTAAAAATTATGTATATATTATGTTTATTATGTTAACATATTCTTAATTATTAAAAGCTGGTAAAAAATTCCAAAGTTTGAATTGATTTTCCTAATTTTGTTGTAAAATCAGATAATTTGATTTCGATTTTGTAAATTTTATCTTAGATTTAAAGAAATGAATAGTTGAATTCCAGAAATTTTATTCATAGACTTGCAATTCTTTGATTTTACGAATTCTGTTTTCTCTGTGTACTGTCTAGCTATGTATTCTTTTCCACGTAATTTCGCAGGAAAACTAAAAACATCACTTGAAAGATAGTTATGACAAATTATTAAAACTAACAAATTTTGTTTATCAGCTTATAGCAGTTTTTGCCAATTTTGTAAACTTTATCTCTTCAGAATGCATCTCTAACTTTCACATAATATATTGCCAAACTCATACTTCTGGGAAAAGCAACGAGCATGGCATCACATCAGAATTAGTAAGTCGAAAATAAAAAACACGAATTATTAAAAGTAACAAGTTTTACTTATCAACTGATAAAAATTTTTGCCAATTTCCTAAGCTTCATATCTTCGAAATGCATCTCCTACTCCCAAATAATGTATTGTAATTTCATAATTCTGGGAAGAGCTACGAACATAACATCACTTGAAGGATAGTTAGTTAACAATGGAAATGCCGAATTATTAAAATTAACAAGTAGTGCTTATCAGTTCAAAACCGTTTTTGCCAATCTTGTAAGCTCTATGTCTTTAAAATGCATCGCCTACTCCCAAATAATGTATTGTAATTTCATAATTCTGGGAAGAGCTACGAGCATAACATCACTTGAAGGATAGTTAGTTAACAATGGAAATGCCGAATTATTAAAAGTAACAAGTTTTACTTATCAGTTTAAAACAGTTTTTGCTAATCTCTTAAGCTTTATGTCTTCAAAATGAGTCTCTTACTGGAGGCATAAATTTTGAAACAATTGATTTATAAGTTGCTGCAAGGTATTTGCATTTTAATCCTTTTAATAATTTAATTTTTTATATTATGTTATATTGCTGAGGCAAAAACTATTCATTGTTTACAAACAAAGCATTGAACTTAGAGCTTTTGTATTGGAATAAACGCTGCAGTTGCTGCACATACACCAAAAAAGTATAAAAAAATAAAGCTGTTATCCTTAAAACTCTACTGAACTACTAAGTAAAAATTCCCAAACGACAACTTTAAAAAAAAACAAAAACATACAAGAGCACTTGTGCACTCGTGCAAGGACATAACGGTTATTATGCAACTTTGCCAAGGGATATTAAAAATGACTCTATAAAAATAATAAAAATCGCTGCAAACATTCATTATGACATCATTTTGTGGTGCAACAGCAGCAGCAAGGAAAACAATAAGTTGCCTTACGATTTTACCTCTTTGGTGAAGGTGTGAAAATGGGAAGTAAACACTTACTCCGCTAGATATAAGATAACCAAAATAAAAAAGACCAAAATAGTTTTAGTTTTTCGTAAAACATGTGTACTCGTTATATATGTCGAGTATGTTTTTGTTTGTTTGTTTATTTGTTGTGGTATGGTAAATTTCTCCTACGGGACAAATTATGTTATATTGATTGCATTACCGCAAGTACACACGTGGGACCAGTTAAGCCAAACTCCTAAACATTGTTTGTCCTGTGCGACTATTTTTGATAAATGATTTTGCTAAATATGTGGCAATTGTTGGGACAATTTGTTTGTTTATCAATTTGTTGTTGAAGTATGTAGGTAAGTGCGAAAATCGATTAAACTTAAAAAAATTAAAACGTGAACCACAGTCATATAAGCTAGTTTGCATGCGATTTTTGCATACATCAACAGAAGAGATAATTCAAGAATATTCAATAGAATGGTCTAAAATTTTTTGCTCCAAAGAGCATTTGAAAATTTTGTCTTACTAACACATGTGTAACATATGAACTTTCATAATTACACATACACATAATTATAATTATCTACTATTATTAAACGAGCAATAATTGTATGTATTTATATATATATATATATTTTCAGACTTTATTTCCAAAACGGGTGCAGAGATTTTTATGAAACTTGGGGGTTAGGTACATATGTGAACAAAATTAGGATTGGGCTGGGTTTTAACTTATCAAAGGCTCCTGGAGGGGCTTGGCACAGCCCTAAACTTTTATTTTCATAACGTCATATCTCGAAAACTATTCAAGATATTGTGATGAAATTTGGTACACAGATGCAGATCATAAATGTCTTAAATTTTGCCAAAAGTGGGCGGAATCGGAAAAGTGGGCGTGTCACTTTTCAATAATTGAAAATTTTGATTCAATTTTACTCAAAAACGGCACTGAGGATTTTCATAAAAATTTTATAGATAATACCACTAAGAGCAGTCATCATAACATGCTATGTCACTATACTGGCAAAATTCGTTTAAGGGCGTGGCACAGCCCACAATATTTATAAACATTATGATAAGAGAATTAACAACACAATCGTTCTGAAATTTTATATGGTGGATAAACTTGCTATAAGGTACCTCAAGACGAAAAATGGGTATAACAGTACCAGTGGGCGTGGCACCTCCCATACAAGCAAAACAGGTTAAATGTTATATTTATTGTACTATGAGAGTAATCTTCTTAAAATTTGTTGAGGAGTTGTCGGTTACTATAAGCTTTGAAATTAAATACATTTCGACGGGATTGCTTCAGTGGGCGTGGCACCTCCCATACAAACAAAAACCGTTAAATGTTATATTAAGTGCACTATGGGAGTAATCTCATTAAAATTTGGTACAGAGATGTCGGTTACCAAAAATTTTTAAGTTAAATGGATTTCGACGAGATTTCGTTAGTGGGCGTGACACGTCCCATATATACGAAAATCGTTGAATGTTGTATTTAGTGCACTATGGGAGGTATTTTCTTTAAATTTGGTGTAGAGGTGTCGATTACTATAAGCTTTGAAATTATATGGATTTCAACGGGATTGCGTAAGTGGGCGTGGCACCTCCCATACGTACGAAAAACGTTAAATGTTATTTAGTGTACTATGGGAGTAATTTTTTTAAATTTTTTGTTCCAATCGATAGAGAAAGCACGAAAAATAAAAAAAATTTTTTGTTCCAATAGACTTTTAATTACAGTGGTGTAGTGTTAATATTGTAGTGGTCATTTTTAATATTTGACCACTTAGTGCGTCCTGAGCGATTTGCGGAATTTGTTGCTGTAAGGAAATTTTCCTTGTCCTTTGGAGTATCCCGGAAGTAGTCACTCCATAAGTGACTACTTATCGAGGCGGTACACTCCGAGTCACTTTGGGTCACTTGGAGTCACCGAGGTGCGTGGAAATCGCAATTTTGTGGTTTGCGTGCGATTTTGGTAGAATTGGTCTATAACACCTATAGGCCACGTTGGTGCAAACTCTTATCGCACCTAATTATGTTTTGCGATGCGTGCGATTTTTTGGATATTATTGCTGTAAGGATATTTTCCTTGTTCTTTGGAGTATCCCGGAAGTAGTCACTCCATAAGTGACTACTTATCGAAAAGGTTCACTCCGAGTCACTTTGGGTCACTTGGAGTCACCGAGATGAGAGAAAATCGCAATTTTGTGGTTTGCGTGCAATTTTTGTAGAATTGGTCTATAACACCTATAGGCCACGTTGGTGCAAACTCTTATCGCACCTAATTATGTTTTGCGATGCGTGCGATTTTTTGGATATTATTGCTGTAGGGATATTTTCCTTGTCCTTTGGAGTATCCCGGAAGTAGTCACTCCATAAGTGACTACTTATCGAGACGGTTCACTCCGAGTCACTTTGGGTCACTTGGAGTCATCGAGGTGAGTGGAAATCGCAATTTTGTGGTTTGCGTGCGATTTTGGTAGAATTGGTCTATAACACCTATAGGCCACGTTGGTGCAAACTCTTATCGCACCTAATTATGTTTTGCGATGCGTGCGATTTTTTGGATATTATTGCTGTAAGGATATTTTCCTTGTTCTTTGGAGTATCCCGGAAGTAGTCACTCCATAAGTGACTACTTATCGAGGCGGTTCACTCCGAGTCACTTTGGGTTACTTGGAGTCACCGAGGTGAGTGAAAATCGCAATTTTGTTGTTTGCGTGCAATTTTGGTAGAATTGGTCTATAACACCTATAGGCCACGTTGGTGCAAACTCTTATCGCACCTAATTATGTTTTGCGATGCGTGCGATTTTTTGATAATTATTGCTGCAAGTATATTTTCCTTGTTCTTTGGAGTACCCCGGAGATAGTCACTCCATAAGTGACTACTTATCGAGGCCGTTCACTCCGAGTCACTTTGGGTCACTTGGAGTCACAGAGGTGAGTGAAAGTCGCGATTTTGTGGTTTGCGTGTGATTTTTGTTTAATTGGTCTATAACACCTATGGGCCACGTTGGTACAAACTCTTAGCGCATCTAATTATGTTTTGCGGTGCGTGCGATTTTTTGATTTTATTACTGTAAGGATATTTTCCTTGTTCTTCGGATTATCCCGGAGGTAATCACTCCATAAGTGACTACTCATCGAGGTGGTTCAGCCCGAGTCACTTTGGGTCACTTGGAGTCACCGAGATGAGTGAAAATCGCGATATTGCGGTTTGCGTGCGATTTTTGTAGAATTGGTTTATAACACCTATGGGCCACGTTGGTGTAAAAACTTTGCGCACCTAATAACGTTTTGCGGTGCGTGCGATTTTTTGGATTTTATTGCTGAAGGATATTTTCCTTGTTCTTCGGACTATCCCGGAGGTAATTACTCCATAACTAACTACTCATCGAGGCGGTTCACCCCGAGTCACTTTGGGTCACTTGGAGTCACCGAGGTGAGTGTTAATCGCGATTTTGTGGCTTGCGTGCGATTTTTGTAGAATTGCACTATAACACCTTTAGGCCACCTTGTTGCAAAAACGTTGCGCACCTTATTACGTTTTGCGGTGCATGGAATTTTTTTTTTTTTGATTTTTACGAATTTCGTGAACCAAAGTGACTTTAAGTGACCCAACGTTACTCGGGGTGAACCGCCTCGATGAGTTGTCACTTATGGAGTGATTACCTCCGGGATAAGCCGAAGAACAAGGAAAATATCCTTACAGCAATAAAATTTAAAAAATAACACCAACCGCAAAACGTAATAAGGTGCGATAAGTTTTTGTACCAAAGTGGGTTATAGGTTTTACCCCTCGTACTAACTGTACAATCGGTTGCGCTCTTTTATATAAATGCTGCGATGTCTCAGTCGATTTAGTGTCCAAGTTAAATGAAATCGAGCCATTTTGCATTATCCTTTTCATTTCTATTCACTCTTGGTCACAATCCACTCAACAACAACAACAACAATTTGACGAAACTAAAAACGAAGCAAAATTGTTGAAAAAAATGGAACAGAAAAAAGTAAAGAGAAGTTCAAGCGTGAAAGTGAAAAGTCAAATTTTTTTAACATTTTCCATATTTTTTCGATTTTTTCAATCTCAAAACGAAAAACCGAACAGTGGTCGGTCTTCAGCTACTAATTAATTGTAACAAACTTCTGCGAAAATTTTTGTCGACCAATCCGATTTTTTTAAAAACTTTTATAGTGAGTCTTTTTATTTCAGGGCGATTTTCAATACAAATAAACACTTAAGAACTCATTACAAAGAGAGTTATTTAAGACAATGCTTATGATGAATTTTACAGGAAGAGTGTAGCGCAGGGCACTTCTAAACTCAAGGACTGGAGTGGAAAACTAGGAAAAAAGAGACATTTCTAAACATTCAAAAACTATAAAAAGCTTAACTGACCTCCTTAAGGTAGTACAATCATATTACATATGAATACTAGAAATAGTTAAAAACAAAACACTTAATGAAAAGTATGCAGATTTTAAAAAAAATAGTACGCTCATTTCCATGCTTAAGCAAGCCTGAAGGATATTGATCCTTGTGCAAACTTTTCTATATAGAAAATCTTATTTTTTACAACTTTTGTTTTATACGGTCAGTTGAACCTTGAGGTCTCTAATATTACAGACTTTGGGTATTTAATGATTTACCTTAAGTCATTTTGGCATAAGCCGAAGAACCACAGTTGTGCTGTAGTTTTTCAGATTTATTGAATCTAAAAGAAATCATTTTTGGGCATTAAGCTTTTAGCAGAGGATGTGCCAAATTTAATACATTAGGTTTAACTTTTATATTTTTTCTTTTAAAAATTCATAAGGGATAGAAGATATTGATACTCCATTTTAATTTTGATACATTTGTGACTTATGTCAAAGTAAAAAATAATGTTTGTTTCAGCCATGGGTTTTGACCATTTTCTAGTTTAGCACATATTATTCTTTACTTTATAAAAGAAAAATTTAAAAAGTTTCACCAATTAGTTCTTCACTTTTTAAAGATAAAAAATATATAAAAGAATAAAAGATAAAAAGATAAAATATATATAAAGAAGATATAATATAATAGAGCTTTAGATTTTTTTCTGACTACCGACCCTCAATTTTTGCATGTTTCAACTACTTAGTGTTGCCAGATGGAAAACTTTTTCAATCAGTACGTGAGTTAACGAAACAGATGTTAACGATTCCTACCGAGCTGGCACCACACATTTCGGTGTCGCAATAAACAAAAATATTATATTTCTTCAGAATTTACAGCAGCAAAATGCTGACCAAGCGTCTGCTACACATCCGTAGTACGATTTGCTTTGAGTATCATATCACTTTGATATGGTACGAATAAAAAAAACAAAGAAAATAAAACAAAAAGAAAATTATTAAAAGTCACTCAATATATTCTTCAAAAAGAACAGATTCAATCTAACTTCAGTAGAGTTAAGTTTTGTTTTAAATTTAGCTTGTAAAATTAGTTTAAAAATAAAAAAATAAATAAAAATAAATAGTAATTAATATAAAGTTAACTGGCGCCCAACTAAAACAAAAAGGACACAAAATCTTTTGGAGCTTATCAGCCCTTAGGAGCCACAGCATTAACGATTTTCAACGAACCTGAGTCACCGTCAACCAGCGGACAAAAAGGATTATTCGAAGGAATCGGTGTGGAGTCCAACAAAGAATGTTACTTCTAATGTAAGGAAAAATACAATTTTTTATTTCTTAAGAGTGAAAATTTAGAATTTAAGTAATTTCAATAAAAAAAATATAAGAAAAATTTGAATTTAAGTGAACTATCCAAATGAAAAAGAATAATTAAGAATTTTTAAGTGAAACTAAAAACTAGAGTTAAAATTAATTAAAATTTTTTAAGTTGAATAAAAGTGCTTCAGACAGCACCAAATTTTTTAGTGATTTCATCAAAGTGAATTATCTAACAACTGAATTTAAATTAAATTTCCTTGATTAATTTTTTTTTAAAAAACTAAAAGCTAGAGTTAAATTTAATTAAATTTTTAAATTGAGTAAAAGTGCTTCAAATAGCAATAAATTTTTAAGTGATTTTAGCAATGTGAATTGTTTAACAACTGAACTTAAATTAAACGTCCTTGATTAAATTTTTCAAATATAGAATTGCCCTAGTGATCATCTGGTTTAAATCGAATCGGAATCAAAGTTTTGAATTTAGTTAAAAAGAACAAAGAGCAATATGGCTAATCAAAACAATTTATTGCGGCCACCCATCCTAAACCCCAATCCTCCTGTTCCTCAGCAAAACCCTAATCCGCCTGTAGGAAATCCTCAACAACCCCAAGATCAACCACCTCAAAATCAACAACCACAACCTTTAATAATGTCTCAAGAATTACAACAAGCTATAGCAAGTATAGCATTTGCAACCTTACAAAGAGAAGGTAGACAATTAGTTTCGTCAATAATAAACCCAAACGCAGACCAATTTAGCGGCGTTGATCAAATTATTGATGTAGAGCATAGAGGAAATATGGGAGACTTAGACAAAATACCAGACATTGTCCGAGGCCTTAGGGGATTCGCAGGAAATGAAGGTGAATTCACCTCATGGAAAAAAAGCGTTGAACGAGTTCTACAACTATATGAACCAATTAGGGGGACAAATAAATACTATGGAATACTGAACGAAATTAGAAACAAAATCACAGGACAGGCAGACAATGTGCTAGAATCGTATAACACTCCATTAAATTGGAACTGTATTATAAGATGTTTGATTACCCACTACGCAGACAAGAGAGACGTCACAACTTTGGAATATCAAATGACATCTCTTGTCCAAAATAGGCAAACTGTGCAGGAATTCTACCAGCAAGTTTATTCATGCCTATCTCTTATTTTAAATAAACTCGCGTCCCTTGAAGTAGGTACCGAAGCTATGAATATTTTATCAAAGACTTATAGAGACAAAGCCCTCGACACTTTCATTAGAGGTCTCAACGGAGACATGCCCAGACTTTTAGGAATGAGAGAGCCTGCAGATTTACCTCAAGCTCTTTATTTGTGCCAAAAATTAGAAAATCAAGATTTTAGAGCGAATTACGCCCACAATGTAAACACTAACACAAAGAAATACAACACACCTTCTCAACCACCATTACCCCCACGACGTAGCCACCAAATCCAACGCACACCATTCTACCCACAACTCACATATTTCCCACAAAATTCTATTCCAAACCAACATTATCCAGTTAACCAAATCCAACGCACACCATTTTATCCACAACTCACATATTTCCCACAAAATTCTATTCCAAACCAACGTTATCCAGTTAACCCAATCCAACAATACCATTATCCCAATTTTATACCACAACAAATAAGACAAAATTATGCTTATAACCAACCACCACCACGTCCTTTTGCACCCAAACCTCTACCTAGACCCGAACCTATGGAAATTGACCAAACTATTAAAACCCGAAATGTTAACTATATGAACAATCCAAGACCTAATCAATTTCAAGGGAAAAGGCCTTTACAACCTACGCAACATTTTCAGCAACAACCGAAGTTGCAAAGGAATTTCCATGTTTATCCACAACATCCACTCCCAATTCCAAACAATTACATTTATGAACAAACCACACAAAATAACTTTCAAACTCAACAACAGCATCCATCAAATCTGGTGGATAATAACAACGATCAAATTCATCATGTCGAAACAAATTCAGAATATCCACTGCAATTGGCAAATACCAATAATTTTTATGAACAAAATTTAGAAAGTTATATGAGAGAAATTCCAGAGCAAGTTGTGCAACAAGTTCAGGAAGTCCAACAATTGCAAACAGAAGAATATACAGATATACATTTTTTAGGTTAAACCAATCATCATTACCCTTTATAAAATGCAAGCTAGATAACGGAAATATTATAAAGATACTAATAGACACAGGTTCCAACAAGAACTACATTCAGACAAATTTAATAAAAAACCCAAAGGAAAATGATGAAATATTTTTTGCCAACTCAATAGGAGGGCCAATTCAAATCTCACATCATGTTTATGCAAATCTTTTCGGTGAACCTAGCACTCCAATTAAATTCTTTTTACTCCCAACACTTAAATCCTTCCATGCAATAATAGGAAATGACAGCCTTAAGCAATTATCCGCAATTATATACACCGAATATAATTATATGCTTATTAAAAATGGTAGAAAAATTAAAATACATCAACAGATTTCACAAGATGTTAATAATATTTCTATCAAAACGGATCATATGACGGAAAAACAAAAAGAATCAATTAAGGAACTCACAAGAAGATTCCGTAAATTATTTTTAGAACCAGATGAAAAACTGACGTACACAACCAGAGTAAAAGGTGAAATTAGAACTTCAACGGAAGATCCCGTTTATTCGAAAAGTTACCCTTACCCAGTTGCCCTCAAAGACGAGGTAGAGAAACAAATCAATGAATTACTCTCTAATGGCATTATACGACCTTCTCGGTCGCCATATAACTCTCCAGTTTGGGTTGTACCCAAAAAAATAGATTCTTCCGGAATAAGGAAATTTAGGCTCGTGATAGACTATCGGAAACTAAATCAAGTAACGATAGCAGATAGATATCCCATACCCGAGATTAATGATGTTTTGACACAACTTGGGAACAATAAACTATTTTCGGTCATCGACCTCAAGAGTGGATTCCACCAAATACCATTAAAAGAGAAGGACGTTGAAAAAACTTCATTTTCCGTGTGTAATGGAAAATACGAATTCACTAGACTCCCATTCGGACTCAAAAATGCTCCCTCCATTTTTCAACGAACTCTAGACGATATTTTACGAGAGCATATAGGGAAAATATGTTACGTCTATATAGACGACATACTCATTTTCGGAAAGAATGAAGAGGAACATCTTCAAAATGTAGCGAAAGTATTTCGAACTTTGGAGGAATCAAATATGAAAGTTCAACTAGACAAATGTGAATTTCTCAAAACACAAGTTGAATTCTTAGGTTTTATTATATCAGATAACGGTATTAAGACAAATCCGAAAAAAATAGAAGCTATACTTAATTTCCCGAAACCAAAAACCGTCAGAGATCTTAGATCATTTTTAGGTCTGTCCGGTTATTACCGTCGGTTTATACAAGATTATTCAAAAATAGCAAAACCCCTGACAGCCCTTTTAAGGGGGGAAGATGGCAATATGCCTAAGAATCAATCAAAGAAAAAAGAAATCTTTCTCGATGATGTTGCCATTGAATCATTTGATAAAATAAAAAACTCATTAATCAGTCAAGATATTATACTAGCTTATCCCGATTTTCGCAAAGAATTTACTTTGACCACGGACGCATCAAACTATGCAATTGGTGCTGTCTTATCCCAAGACGACCGACCAATAGCTTTTATTTCAAGAACATTAAATAAAGCCGAAGAAAATTATGCGACGAATGAAAAAGAAATGCTCGCGATAATTTGGGCTTTGAATAACTTAAGAAATTATTTATATGGTTCAGCTAGAGTCAAAATAGTAACAGATCACCAACCATTGACATATGCTCTTAGCAATAAAAACAATAATAGCAAAATGAAAAGGTGGAAAGCGACATTGGAAGAATATAATTATGTTCTTCAATACAAACCAGGCAAAACAAATGTTGTTGCTGACGCCCTTTCCAGACCACCGCAAATTAATTCTTTGACAGCTACCCAACATAGTGATGAGAGTTCATCACATAATCTAATTCAATTTGCAAACGCACCTATAAACGTTTTCAAAAACCAAATATTTTTGAACTTAGACAATGATCCTACTTACAAATTTGAAATTGTTTTTCCTACATATCATAGGCACACTATAACCCAAACAGAATATTCGCAACAAGAATAGTATTGTTACATTAAATAAAGATAGCTGCACCGTACAACTTTTACAAGGAAAAACGACTTCATGTTCGATAACGAATAACCAGCATATTCCAATGATAGAGGAACTTAGCCCCGGTACTCTTCTTTTAAATAATTTTAATGGATCAATTAAAATTGACAACGAAAGCATTAATCTGACCGGAACATTCATCATACAATATGAAAATCTCACAGTAATTGTAAACAATGAAGAATACATCTCCTCCAATAAAGTGATGCTCGAACCAATGCCAGCCGTTGTTCAAACAAAAGAAATCTACTCATCAACTCAAGAAATACTGTCCCTCGAACTCATGAAGGAGTTAAATATGAACAACACAGAAAAAATAGAATTGATAAACGAAGATATAGAGTGGAAGTTTTATACAAATTCATCGCTCATAACAGTGGTTATCATAATTCTGGGATGCCTCCTTATAAAGCGAAAATTATGCAATATATCAAAAACAGTAAATTTAAAATCTACAGAAAATGATCATAAGGAAAGATTTCAAGAAATACTAACGGAGAATTCCAAAGGTGAACGAGGACGTCCACATTTAAAGGGGGAAGAGTTAACGAAACAGATGTTAACGATTCCTACCGAGCTGGCACCACACATTTCGGTGTCGCAATAAACAAAAATATTATATTTCTTCAGAATTTACAGCAGCAAAATGCTGACCAAGCGTCTGCTACACATCCGTAGTACGATTTGCTTTGAGTATCATATCACTTTGATATGGTACGAATAAAAAAAACAAAGAAAATAAAACAAAAAGAAAATTATTAAAAGTCACTCAATATATTCTTCAAAAAGAACAGATTCAATCTAACTTCAGTAGAGTTAAGTTTTGTTTTAAATTTAGCTTGTAAAATTAGTTTAAAAATAAAAAAATAAATAAAAATAAATAGTAATTAATATAAAGTTAACTCGTGTAAAACACCATTTGTTCCGAATTTCATTTTCTTACAAATAGCAATGGCATATCGCTTGATAGGGATTTTATTTTCGTATGAAATTTGTTTATTTAAATACATTAGATATCATAAAAGAGTAATTTATTTACACTTAATTGTTAAATGAAAATAGTTGTGATTGTTGTAAATGGAAGCTAATTAGTAATTTACGCAACTGTGTTCAAAAAAATAGCAGTGTTCGCCTTAAAGCAGACAATGTTAATTCACAAAAGAATAAAAAGGTTTCTTCTACAATATAACGTTGGTGAAAATAAAAGATTACAAGAAATGACGTTTAACAAGCGCTTAATTAGTTGCTTGGTTTTTTTTTGTGTTATTTACAACAAAGCTCCACTCCAATTTTCAGTCAGGTAATAGAAGAATCAAAGAAAAATTATTTTTTACCTAAATGAATATAAGAAATTTTGCCGCTATCTCTTTCTCACAATTATATTACTACACTTCTAACGATTAACAGAAGCAAGCGGAAAATAGCAAAATTGGTCAGAATAAAGACTGGCATATTATTTATCTCCTATTATATTAAACGAGCAATAATTGTATGTATCTATATATATTAGGGTGTTTCACTTTTTTTCAAAGGTTCTCCAAATTCAAACCTTAAACCGAAATTCGATTTATTATAAAAAATAGTAATTCCTGAATTTTTTCAGATTTTTTGAGGTCATTTACCACTCGTCAATCGCCATTTTAATAAAAAACTCGCTTAATACATTTTTTACTTTATAATTTTTATTCATGACTTCTAAACTAAATTTTTTCTTGTCTAAATATTAAAGAATAATAATATCTTTGGGTTAGGTATCGAAAAAAAGGTTTTTACCTATCTTCTGTGAAAATTAGAAGAAATAGACAAAAACTTGCCTAATTTTTGCTTTTTTCGCTTTTTTACTTAAAAATATTAGGCAATTTTTTGTCCATTTCTTCTAATTTTCACACTTAGAAGATAGGTAAAAACCTTTTTTTCGATACCTAACCCAAAGATGATGACGATGAAGATG
Organism: Meiosimyza platycephala; assembly: GCA_963662105.1. Classification (NCBI taxonomy): domain Eukaryota; kingdom Metazoa; phylum Arthropoda; class Insecta; order Diptera; family Lauxaniidae; genus Meiosimyza; species Meiosimyza platycephala. The sequence goes on along the minus strand of OY759209.1, from coordinate 75,278,836 downwards.
ACCTCAAAAAAATCTGAAAAAATTCATGAATTACTTTTTTTTTATAATAAATCGAATTTTGGTTTAAGGTTTGAATTTGAAGAACCTTTAAAAAAAAAGAAACACCCTAATATATATATATATTCAGACTTTATTTCGAAAACGGGAGAAGCGATTTTTAGTTTCAAAACGTCATATCTCAAAAACCATTCAAGATATTGTAATAAAATTTGATAGACAGATGCAGATCATAAATTTCTTAAATTTTTCCAAAAGTGGGCGGAGTCAAAAAAGTGGGCGTGTAATTTTTTAATAATTTAAAATTTTGATTCAATATTACTCAAAAACGGCACTAACGATTTTCATAAAAATATTATAGATAATACCACTAAAAGCAGTCATCATAACATGCTATGTCACTATACTGGCAAAACTCGTTGAAGGGCGTGGCACAGCCCACAATATTTATAAACGTTATAATAGGAGAACTAACGATGCAGTCGATATGAAATTTAGCACTGTAGGTAAACTTGCTATAAGGTAGTTTTTGACCAAAAAGGGGCGCAATAGTACATGTGGGCGTGGCACCTCCCATACAAGCAAAAAACGTTAAATGTTATATTTAGAGTGTTATGAGAGCAATCTTCTTAAAATTTGATGAGGAAGTGTCGGTTACTATAAGCTTTGAAATTAAATGTATTTCGACGGGATTGCTTCAGTGGGCGTGGCACCTCCCATACAAACAAAAACCGTTAAATGTTATATTAAGTGCACTATGGGAGTAATCTCAATAAAATTTGGTACAGAGATGTCGGTTACCATAAATTTTTAAGTTAAATGGATTTCGACGAGTTTTCGTTAGTGGGCGTGGCACCTCCCATATATGTATTTCAACGGGATTGCGTAAGTGGGCGTGGCACCTCCCATATGTACGAAAAACGTTAAATGTTATTTAGTGTACTGTGGGAGAAATTTTTTTTTAATTTTTTGTTCCAATCGATAGAGAAAGCCTGAAAAATAAAAAAAATTTTTTGTTCCAATAGACTTTTAAGGCCAGGTTCCTCTAAAAAACGTAATTTTTTTCAATACATTTTATTTTTATTACAAAACATGTTGAGTAATCAATTTTTTGTACATATGAAAGTGCATATATTAAATTACTTGAAAAAATTTTTTTTTTATTTTTTTTTCAAAATGGCGGTCCTGAAAATGGCTGCTGAAACTCATCCGTATCGTAGATGGATGACACTCTCATTTCAAAACTATTGCACTTATCGATATGAACCAAACGGTATTTTACTCTTTAGATGTCTGGCTATGGCCTCAAGCAGAACCAGAAATATTCATTATTATTTAAAAAAGTTATAAACAATTAAAAGTGATAAAAAGGGTTAAAAAAATTCAAAAGTCCGCCATTTTGTTTTTTTCATTGAAAATGTTTCATTCTGCTTGAGGCCATAGCTAATTCGATACAGAACATGACACCGTTTTGTTTTTTGCTTTCAGATAATTCTTTTCCAAGAAATGATGTCATCCATCTACGAATCGGATGAGTTTCTGCAGCCATTTTCAGGACCGCCATTTTGAAAAAAAAATAAAAAAAAAAATTATCAAGTAATTTAATATATGCACTTTCATATGTACAAAAAATTGATTACTCAACATGTTTTGTAATAACAATAAAATGTATTGAAAAAAATTACGTTTTTTAGAGGAACCTGGCCTTAATTACAGTGGTGTAGTGTTAATATTGTAGTGGTCATTTTTAATATTTGACCACTTAGTGAGTCCTGAGCGATTTGCGGAATTTGTTGCTGTAAGGACATTTTACTTGTCCTTTGAAGTATCCCGGAGGTAGTCACTCCATAAGTGACTACTCATCGAGGCGGTTCACTCCGAATCACTTTGGGTTACTTGGAGTCAAATCGAGACTTTGTGGTTTGTGTGCGATTTTTGTAGAATTGCACTATAACACCTATAGGTCACGTAATCCAAAGAACCAGGAAAATATCTATATATTAAAAGTGACCACTACAATAGTCGCAGTACACCACTGTAGTTAAAAGTCTATTGGGACACAAAAAAACTGTCGCGAAAATAGGACAACATTTCATTCGAACATTTGGCAAAATTTAATTAGTAGGAGTGGTTCTTCGCATTGTAGCAAACAATTTATATACATATTACCATACATAGAGTGTTTCCCAGCGAAATGTAATGAACAAGTACCTATAAAAGTAAAAATTATAAATAAAACTAGGTTTTACAGTAAATAAAATATTTTGACTAATGTTTATTTAAATTTTTGACCGATCAGTGGTCGGTCTCCAGGTACTAAAAATTAAATTGCGATTATGATTATGACTATTATCACAATTATAATTATGATTATGACTAAGAATATATTTGACTAAGGTGACCAACTATTTTGGAGCAAAGGCAGACACTTTACAAAAAAAAAACGTTGCTTATAAAATACCGAACCTGAAAAGCAGTACATAAATCACTTCTATACCCAAACAAGGAATATATTCATGAGTAAATATGAAAAAAAAAAAAAACACAGGTCAAAAATAATATTGATTACAACAAGCAGTACTAAAAGAAAAATAAAACATCACACTTTACCAACCAAACAAAAAAAAGTGATTCATATAAAAAATATATATGGTTTTTTTATTTAATTTTTACATTTACAGTACATGTTCCTGTGCTTCGCAGTAAACAGTTCAACAGCGTAAAAAGAAGTGCTGTATTCCAAAAGAAATACGGTCATATTATGTAGTAGTATGACTGGTGCTACTTTTTTAGAGGATGCTCCTTTTTTTATCTACATCTATATGGATCTCTATCCCTTTTTGCATTATTTTTTTTAACATAAAGTACATACACGAAGAAACTACAATCTTTCATAAAGGCTACATTTAAGTAACTATAAATGTGGCTGCCTTATGTCAGAAAAAGGAGCAAGTGCATGAAAGTAGATGACGAATTGGCTCTACATTCATATATCTGAACAGTAATAAAATCATAAATATTTTTAAATGAATAACAATTGGTAATTCCGCATTACTTATTATTATTTTAGTACATTCTAAAATTTGTTTAGATAATGAAAAATTTTGCTCTAAAGCGCTTTTAGTAAAAAAGTTGCAGATTAAAGTAACAGCCAAAATTTAAAGTTCGTAAGCATCGCAATCAAAGTATACAAAGACACTAAGATCACACCTATTGCTATAAGCTCTCACATACATATACATAAATTGGCTGTTTTTTTTTTTTTTTTCCAAACAAAAAACTTAGCTCGAATACGAATGTGCTGTATTTTGACCTTTGCTACGTACAATGACTACATACTACCAGGATTAAGCATTAAATAATCTCGACAATGTTCTCTGCATTGGCAGCAGAAGAAAATCAGTTCAAATAATAAGAAATCTGTACAGCCGCTGGTATATCTGTCGCAATAGCATTAGCTTGGCAAAGGTACATTCTGGGAAGTTGCAGGGCACAAAAACAAGCAAAGTCCATCTGTTCAGCTCAATTAATTCGAAATAAGATTGAGATTGTGGATATCCGATAAGTACACCCAATTAGGATGATACACACAAAAGCAGCAGCAGCAGAGTATTAAAAGAAGAGCAAAAGGAAAAACAAAGATGAAAATGAAAATAAAAAAGAGCATTGGAAAAAGCAAAGGCGACATCAGCAGAATGAGCAGCAAAAGTTTTACTAATTTATTATTTCAATTGATTGCATGGCAAAAGCAAAAAATTAGAGCGAATTGAACATGGTTTGGTGCAGAATAAGAAATCGGCATTTGTTTGAGATAGTAGTAGGCCATTTGTATGGCATGTATCATGGTTCATTTGAAAAATAAAGTATAATGTGGTACAAATAAAATATTGGTTATTTAGGAGAGAGTCTCTTATGGTGCCATAATGTATATATTACAAGAAAACTTTAACAAAAGGCGAATATATACTTAGATTTAAGAAAATAACGAGGTTTCAACGAAGAGTTAAAATTCAGACAAAATAAGGAAATTAGTTAAATAAAATGACTTAAGCATTTACAATTTTTAAGTAAATTTTAGATGAAAAAGTCTTAAGTATATAATAACGAATTTTCGAAACTGATTTATTTTCTAATTGAATTTTGAATATCTTTTCACTGTTTTTTGTACAGATCTCCAAAAATGTAAATAAAAAAAAAAACACCGAAGTTTGTGTTTAACTTAATATATAATTTCTCTTTTGTGACCTGCATTTACTGATGGGCCAAAGGATCCCCTTAAAACCCTGGAAACGTGGACGATCAGTAACAAGTAACTTTAACTTTTTTATAATTTTCCCCGATTTACGTATTTCCAGTTGATAGTTTCCCCGATGATTTGGGATGGCAACTTTATATGCCATCACAAGGGTTTTACTCCACTGCTAGCCATCAGACTTGATTTTCTGATTACGACAACATGTGTTCAATTCATTTACTTTTCGCCATTAGATTTGAATGGAAACCACCAAATTTTTATAGTTCGGCGAAAGCAGCAGTTGATTATTCTTATTATAAAATGGAATTTCAATTGTTTTGCGCAATTTTGCTTCAAATTTTTATTTGTTAATATAAAATTATTTTGTTTATTGCACAGTTTTTATTGAACATTAAATCCTTATAAGGCATGCATTTTGCAAACTGTATTCGATGCCATAATTAGCTAAATCAACTTATTTACTGAACTTTCATTGTGTCTCTAGCCGCTATTATTTCTATATTAAGTAGCAGAAAACTTTATCTAATCCACGGAACACTTTTTTGCCGTAGCGCCCACGAATAACTGTGAAAACAACACCAACAGAAAATTATAATATCACCAAGGCATCGTCATCCCTATTTGTTGGAAAGCTGCCTTATGTTCAGTCAAGCTTCATCTCTTTTCAGAGTTGTAAGCCTATGCACTATTTTGCAAAGTGCTTTCACATTTCTTCAATTTATGTTTTATATCTGGCAATTGCATATAAGAAAAATCCTTACTAAAGGAAATTAATTCGCCTTTTTCGGTTATTCTATCTCATACAAAGGATTTTTTGAACACCTTACCAAAAAATAAATTATCTCAAGCTCATGTCCCATAAAACAAGAAGTTCTTACACAAACAAAGTTTAAGCATTTCTGGTTTAAGCAAATATTTCGTTAAACAAAACGAATATTTTTCTTATAGAAAATCATTTTTTTACTATATAAGTCAAAATTTATGTGACGCCAATCAAAAATCCACCTGTTATAGTGGTTAAAAGAAGTGATATTAGTATCTAAAAATCCCAAAAAACCCGATTTTTGAGGCATGATATTACTTAAGTATAAAAATATATAATTTGATATTTTTTTAGCCAAATTATTTGTAAAAATAGTATCCTTATTTATTTAGCAAATTTGTGTAAGCATTTTGTGAAGAAAAAAAAAAGGTGCCTGCAAAAAACATGTCCAAAACTGCTACATGAATATTTCTCCGATCGAAAAACAAAAATTGTGCAGAAATCGTTAAAAGAGTCTCTCTAACTTCTTAAAATATTTGCGGCATAATCTAATTTTTGATCCGGTCTAATATTCATCAGCTTTTCTGTTTGGGACCTAGCGCATTTCCAAATTGATGTCGATTTAACATAAAACAAAATCATTCGGATGAGGCGCACTTTTGTCTCGACAGCTATGTAAACAAGTAGCCTAGAATAGGCAGTCCATCCTCAGAGGACGGCTTATTGTAAATATATTTTGCTTCAAAGATGAAGACGGTAAGAAAGTTACGGTCAAAGGGGAGAGACAGTAACAGATATTTTTTGAAGAAAAATTTATGAAACGGATTTACTTTATTAATAGTTATTTTGGTAACCTTTGTGAATTTTCGCGGAACTCCGGTTAATGATCATTATTTCTTCTTGATGAAAAGTAAAAAAATTTATAATAGAAAAACTGCATGAAACTCATGACATAACTATGCTAGTTTATTCTTTTGCAACGCTGATAACTCATTAAACTAACAATGGCAAAACAGTTTTAACACCCGCAGCCCTTAAACCTGCAAGTTATACTTTAGGACAACGGTTTTTAATGGAGTTGTGGCTGCTGCTGCTTTTACCGGTTGTTTGGGTATCCCACCACTAAACATCTAACTTCATCGCTTAGATTGTGCGCGTACCCACATACCTACTTGGTGCCATCAATGTCTTGCCCACTAAATTATCTTAAGTCAGTGATTAATTTAATTAAACTCATCAAAAGCAAGAGAAAAGAGTTAAAAAAAAACCCATCAATTTAGATATGAATCTCAACGTCAGAACGTTGAAGTACTCGTAATGCGTGAAAGCTACGCGAGGTGAAATCAGAAAAACGAGGTAGTAAAAATGCAGTACAGTGTAGTTTAATATTAAGTATTGCTAGCGCCTGGGAGCTTTTGTATTTTGTTCGTTCGCGAAGAAAAAAAAGTTACCTTAGGCTTAACTCATTGAGTAGCGCGGTTGCATAGCAGCAATATTTACTGACAGCATAGAAAAAGTTATAAGCTAAAGGCTCCAATGAATTTAGTAGGTAATTCATTTTTTAGTTCGATATTTTGAAAGAAAGCGCGCTACATATATGAACTAAATTTAAAAAAATAGAACTAACTGAGTTCAAGGAAACATTTCCTTTGTTACAGTAAAGAAATCTTTAATAACCGTAATTTTTCTCATATTAATAAATTTTTTATCTGAAATGAATCATGTAGCATTCAAATAAGTTAAAGCTTTTCCTTAAATGTTCGTTTTACATAATATATAAACATTTTCAAAAGCACGTACATAGTTGGAAGTTAACCTTATCATCTATGTATATATGTATATAAAGCTCAATGTAAAATGTGTCTGTGTATGTTGCTAATGGGCTCCTAAACCGTACAACCGATCTCCGATAGATTGGGTACATATATTTCTTATGGTCCGGGGAAGGTTCATAGCATAGTTTGGTTTGGATAAAATGGGCAATGCCACGCCTCCCCATATAAAAGAAAAATAAAATTCATTATATCTTCTCAACTATTTGATGCAGATGAATAAGATTTGGTACATATGTTTATTATAGTTTGAAAATGTTCTTAGCATAGTTTGGTTTGAAATAGTGGGCAATGTTACGATGCACAGATAAATGAAACTTGGTGTGTATGTATAAAAGAGAGGCAAAAGTAAAATTTAATGAAAAAATGGGCGGTTCCACGCCCCCATATGAGAAAAAATCCACTTTTTTTACATCTCTGCAACTATTTGACGCAAATGAATGAGATTTGGTATATATTTTTATCATAGTTTGGTTTGGAAAACTGGGCAATGCCACGCTCTCCCATGTAAGAGAACAATTAAGTAACTATGTAACGCAGATAAATGAAACTTGGAGAAGAAAGAAAGAAGTAAGATTCAATGAAAAAATGGCTAATTCCACGCCTCCAAAATGAGATAATTTTTTATATCTCTGCAACTTTTTGACATAGATGAATGAGACTATAAGGGCTATAACCAAATTAAACTCATTCAAAGGTGCTGATTTCACGCATTCCAATGATTCCCACCATTAGTTGTTCATTTATGCACCAAATGGAAAAACCAAAATTTGTTAGTTGTCTATATTTTTAATAAGTTGAAGCAAGCTTTTTCACTATTTTTCCAACTACTTATCATCTAAATCGATATCTCTCAAGTAATCAAATTAAAATTTGGACAGTGCCGGATAATTTTAAAAAGTAAATTTAAAAATAACTTTTTATTTTTGCCTGGGACTGTTTTAATTAAAATAATAATAAAACTAGTGAAAAATTATAAAATATACAACCAAGAAAAAATGCCAACAGACTAAACAGCAGCCGTACGTGCACAAATCAGTGATGGCATTTGGGTTTTGTGGAAATGTACTGAATCGATAGTTGAAATGTACTTTTTAGCGTCCGAATGTACTTTTTCATTTTTTTTAATGAAAATACCCAATTTGACAAAAAAAAATTAAATTTTTGCTGCAATTTACTAAAAAAAAAAAGGTCATCAATTTTGAAAATGAAAAATATATATCCTTAACTAAAACACACAACTACTACATTCATATTTATTAAGTAATTTGTTAATTTGTGACTTTCAAATATACAAATACATTACAGAAGTATTTCGATTCAATCGAAGATTAAATTAATAAATACATTATTTTTAAACTGTTCTGCAATATAATAAAAACAACCATTCTGATTCCATGAGGATATTAAGGATATAATTTATTCCTTTAGTATATTACATATATATAACATATAAGATTCATTTCATTTACGTTAAAAATTTCATTATTTTTAAACTGTTCTGTAATCATTAATTCAATTACTTTGAAATATATTACAGCCATTCTGATTGCAAAAGAATATGATTTATTCCTTTACTATATTGCATATACTTATGTATAACAAATTTTATTTTACCAAAATTTACTAAAAAAAATAAAAATCGGTAATTTTTATAAAATGTACCGAAAATGTACTGTAAATTTCACCAAATGTACTGAAAATGAACCAAATGTACCGAATGTACTGAAAACTTGTCGAATGTACCGAAGACGATTTTTTGAGAAGCAATTGTACCGAAAAAAGTACAAATGTACCGAAAATGCCATCACTGGCACAAATGGATGTTGACAAAAAAGTGTCAACATCATGGATCTGGTCAGCATTATGTTAAAGCAACGCAGCGCAACGTATTGCGTGCAAAGTTAGGCGAACTTGTTAAGAGTTATTTACATCAAAATGTCGCACAACATAATTTACATTTGTGCAAAACCAAGACGCAAATACTTCACGCAGTTGGTAGGAGGATAAACGGATGGATAGTCCTTCTGAATGATAATAAGAAACAGGCATAAGGGCTCACAACTTTTGTATGCTATGCGATAGTCAGAGCGAAGACAGTTAGTTGAATTCAAAATTTTCTATTTGGTCAGGAAATGCAAAGTAGCAAAGTTTTGTGATGAGCGGTAGAATTTAAATTGAGTTGAAAATGAATTATTTTGCACTTTGTTAAGAAATGTCAAAAACAAAATGCATATTTCAACTTAACAAATGCAAACTTTTAATCTCAATTCAAGTTGGTATACCAATACTATTCAATGAATATTTTTATTATTAATTTTTTGCTAAAACTGCTCCCATTACATGAGATTTTCTCAATCAGAAAAATGATTAAATGCAAATTTTTTTTTTTTTAAATAAATCCTTTCTATTAGAATATTAATTGGTATTTGATCTTAAGTAATTTCCAGAAAAACATCTACAGTAAATAGTGGAAATATAGAGGAAAACATTGAATTAAGGAAATTTTTTATTGGAACGAGTCCTTCGATGACTCGGAAAATAAGCCTTCAAGTGATTGAAATCATCGGCTCAGTGACTTAAATATTACTCTTTCACGTTTTAAAATTTTTGCGGAGCTTAAAAGAAACTAAGAAACAAGTAAACAGACTTAAATAAAGACATCATCTTAAAGTGAAATGCAAATAAAAAGATTTCACTCATTATAACGTTAATTAGGCAGCTAACAGTTTTCGTTATTGTTGCTGTGAAGCACCATTGCTTTTCAGCTAGCGCCTTCTGTCATATATTTCACTAGCACATAAAGTTTATTACAGTCTTTAGAAGTTTGTTCGTTCTTTTATTTGTGCTACGAGAAGTTATGGTTAAATGTATGTAATGAAAACTAAAACAATGCCGCAAAACAATTTCTACCAATACAAGCAACAACACTCAAAACAAAAACAACAACAACTACAACTGAAACGTCATATAAATTTCAATCAACATAAAGTTGCAAAGTGAACGCTAAGTCCGACAATAGCAACAGCATCAAGTTTCTTCCATAGCATAAATAATTTAGTTTGTATGCTCCCAGTCAACATTTGGAAATTGCTGAATCTTTCATCTTCCAGGCGATGAATTTAGAATTCTTTTTAGAAGTGTGAAATTATTTTGTTATAAATAAATTTTTATGTTCGAACGGTGATAAGAATTTTGAAACATATTTCAGAGTTGTAATAGAGCTGTAAAAATAATTCGAATAACAATTAAAAATCAAACCACATTTCAATTTGTTATTAAAAAAACGACGAATCAGCACATTTATTAAAATAAACAAAAATGCGTGAAATTTGAATAACATTTATTTATCATTTCAATAAAAAAATGTTCATATATTGATGGAATAATAATAATAACAGAGTTTAGCTACTACAGCCATTTGTATATTAAGCTATCTATTCGACATTCAACTGAACGAAAATTTAAACTTCCCTGACATATTAAGAATGTATTTTGAAAATTGAAAAATTTAGATATTTTTTTTTTGCAGCAATCAATGTGAAAAGCTGAAAAACAAATTTTTGAAGACTAAATAGAGATTCATGACCTCCTGGATATTATAGAAAAATATTAACATCACCAAGCAATAAGATCAGATCAAACTTGGTCGATTGTTATATTGAAAATGAATTTCTTCTTATCATATATGAGACCAAAAGATGGTCATGAAAACCCTTGGTCTCTTGCAGGATTCATTTATTAAATTATTAAAAATTTGTTTCTATATATTGGATAAAAAAAGTCCGAAGTGGGATTGGAGACTTCTCCGGGGAATCCTCATTAATATTTTATTTTGCTGCAACAAAAAATATTGTAAAATTTTCCAAATGACATATGCGCGAGCTGCTTTAGCGAGTCTTCACAGGCAAACAGTTTTGTTCCTAACAAACTACAGCTTGAGCTCGCGCTCAATCGAAACTGTCTCTTACGCGATTAAAAATGTTTGCTGGGTTATTGTCACTGTCATTGCTACTTGCGCTTGTGCTGCTGATTGAGTTATTTTTCTGGTCTACGTCCGTTTGTGTGGGTTTGCTTTTGTGTCGTAGCTTGCTTGCGTTCGCACAGCTTTGCATTTGATTTCCATTAAATTCATGGTAGTTCCGCTGTTGGTTAAAATGCTCGTTGTATTGCAGCTACAATGTGCTGCCGTTGTATCCATAACAGCACGTAGTGTCTGTTGTTTTCATCCATAAAACTTGTTTTATAGCGTATTAGACGTAGATTAGATAGCGTTAGTTCTTGAAACTTTTAGCTTGATATCTGCTTTTACGCTGAAGTGCCGGCTTTAATGCATTTGGCATAACGTGGCGTATGATGAACATTTAATATGATTATGACATTTATATAAATTTCTCGTGCTAAATGTTGAACTTTTCTTTGTCAGCTATATTAGAAAGTTGATTTTAATTTTTTGTAAAAAATATTTCATTAAAATTTCAGTATCTGATAGCATAATCACGTAAAATCAAACTTTCCCAGTGCCATAAAAAGAAACTAACGAGCTATTTTAGCGTATAGGCGTATTCACATCAGGATGACTGACATTTTCTTTTTTTTTAAACCCTTCTCATAGTTGTAGGCATATGAAAGAAAAATTCTGATGCAAAGAGGGCTCATAATATTAATAGTTACTGGTAGCTTGTCGAGCCTTTAGTTTTCCATATGATTTATATGGCTAAGAATGCTTTATTAGACAGCACGAAAGAACAATCTGATGCCATGCCCATTGGATAAAACGTAAAATAAAACAAATTAAAAACAGAACAGATCAATTCATTCCACCCTTAAGTAAAAAGTAAAAATATTCACATACCAAAAACCTAATTTTTAACACTGGTATCCAAGAAAAATTTAAGAATGGAGTTATACTTAGTGTATTTAATTAAGTTCGAAAGATCGATAACTTGAAGTTTTGTTTGAAAGCGCCAAAAGAAAAGTATATTTTCGAAACCAGAAACCTTACAACTTTAAACAAAATACGAAACTTAACCTTGAGTAAGAAGCTTTTATTTTTCTTTACAAACTCATCTTCACAGCATTTTATTTAACTCATTAATTTCCTTTTACCATGTTGCGGGAACAAGCAAACAATTTTCTTTTCATTTATAGACCAAGCCTTAAAACAACAAACCTAATAACAACAAACAACCACAAGGACTATTACATAAAATTAAAATAAATATCTTGTAATTACGTGAGATCCCACGCGACGCATATGCTACCAATTTGTGTGTCTGCCTGTACATACATTTGCTGGCTTGCCGGCCTATCTACCGGGCAAACAAAACAGAAGAAGAGCAACAGCTACCAAATTGCGGAAAGCCAAGATGTACACAAACATAACCCAACAGGGAAATAAATCGCGATGTGATTTTTCTTAGATCACTCATTTCAAATCAAAATAACAAAGTGGGTTCAAGTCCGGCTGCAACCAGCCAACAGGCTTTTATATATATTTTTTAAATCTTAGTTTTTAATTGATAATAATATTGAACTGTAAAATAAACGATATAGACTATTTAGGATTACTATGACGAATGTACCAACCGATTATTGATCCAACGTATGTAGAACTAAGAAACCATGAACTTTAACACTTGATAATATTGTTTGCTGTAAGCATATTTGATAATAAGATATTATTCTAGGACTGTTAAACTGTCGTCAAATTCTTTATTTTAATTTTCCCTATAAAACTTTCCATTGTAACTCAAATTTAGATCTTTTCAACATTTCCCATTGGGATATATTTACACAAATACATATACTTGTATATTTCATTATCCTTTTATGATAACCTTATTTGGCCTCTTTTTTGTTGTTTGGTTAATCCTTTTCTTTTATTTTTACTTTGCCAGCAACGTGCACATTAGAACAAATTATTTGCAGTAAGTCAGAATATTTAGCGCACGTACCCATAAACTGATGACTTACCTCATACTTTTGCGCACATCCTGTGGCTCAGGTGGTCTTGGTCTATGCTTGCATACAACCACGATACCGGCAACAATAATTGACGTAACTATAACGGCGCCTATCGCCACCACAGCGGCCAGGATTAGCAGCGTCGATTGTTTTTCCGGACCGATACCGACAGCACCGCTACTGCTGCCAGTGCTACCAGCAGCGCTGCTGCCGCTGGCATGATGAGTTGTTTCGGCGGGTGTTGGATCCTCGGAGAGTATGGTGTCATCTGCAATGAGATAAAAATAAAAAATAAACGTAATAATCAGTGAGCTGTGAGAAAAATTTGCGAAAATGTGTGGAAGAAGAAAATAATATAATAAACAAAGTCAGAAAGAAGAATGCGGCAAGAAATTGCCGACAAAGATTTGCTATTTTATTTCTTGTTATATTCAAGGAAAAATCAAAAAATTTAAGGTTCAATGCTTTGCGACTTCAGGTAAATGTTATATGTATTATATATATAACAACCAGTTTATGTGTTATTAGGGGGTCCTCCATAGTAGTTCAATACAAAAAAATAAAAATATAATTCGTCTCATTCACTCCATTAAGACATTGAAAATATTCGTTCGAATGATCTATAGTAGGTAGCGACTTAGTAGGGCTACGCATGTTTTATTATTCAGATAATATATGATAAATTAGGTCTTGATATATGCCTACAACTTTTGAAAGTTCACCAATCGGAATTCAGCACTTCTTTTGCACCTTTTGATGAATTTTATCCATATTATCATTGGTGGTCGCAGTTACTGGTGATCCTGAAAGCTCATCATTAAAAAAGATTTTTAATGAGGCAAATTTCTTGCAAACGGAATCTCATTCTGTTTGAATTTGTTAGATAAAATATCAACTGCTACTTTGGCCTTCACACAAAATTTTATTTAAATAATTTTAACAGTTTGCAGTCGTCAGATAACAATACTGAGAGTCAGGGGCGCCGAAAGACCTGTTGCGCGTGTTGAGAACTCCACACGCGTGATATTCAACACGGGAAATTTTAATTCAACACGCGAATTCCCAAGCGTATTGATTCAAATTCAAAAGTAGAACATCATATAAGTATTTCAGACTTCAGAAGATTTGCACAGAAAAATTTACTATGATGTGTACGACCAAGTTCTTTCGTTGCTGAGAATCTGTTTTGGGACAAATTCAGAAAAGTTTCTAGATCCCTTAAAGCTTTTGTACTTGGCAAAGATTGTGATGTTGATAAAATATTAAATTTCTCTAAAGATGATTTCAAAAAATAAAATTTACTTCGTGATCGAAAAATGTTTATTGATTTGGCGAGCAGAAATGAAACTAAATTGAAAAGCTTAGGAGATGTAGTAGATTTTTTACAGAAACATCTATAGTAAAAGGACCTCATTCCACAATTTGTTTTATTCGTGAAATTGTTAATGACTATTCCGGCATCCTTTTGCACTAATGAGAACATTTTTTCGACTCTTTAGAGACTGAAATTGTATGTGCGTTCAAAGATGGGTCAAAAACGTTTAAATGATGATGAAATAAATTTTTAGTACGGGGGGTATTTCCACCCACTTAATTTTTTTTTGCAAATGATAGTTTAAGTACAGCTGATACTCAAAATGAACGTGAATCGACAGAATTGTGGTGGGCCTGGTTGTGAGAGGCCGACAAAGACATTTTGCACAATAAATCGGAAAGTAAGCCACAAGTAGAAAATTATATTCGGACCATTGTTGAAGAGCAGAAAAAATACAACGATTTCATTTCCGAAAAATTTCCAAACGACAATATTTGACCCACTTTTTAGAGATTTGTCGGTCTTTCACAACCAAGCCCACCACGATTGTGGTCACTGACATTTCATTCCAGTATCAGCTATACTTATGCTTTCATTTGCAAAAAAAAAAAAATTAAATTTGAGGAAATTGCTTCGAAAAATGCAACGCTACCTCCAGGACTTTCTTTTTAAATCTACACAATATACAATATATATATATATATCCTACATTACTTCTTCATATTCACGGTCCTGTAAGATTTTCAATCGTCAATTTAAAAACTTCATCATTTTTGAATTTCACACCCGCTTTTAGAATGTTATGGCGCTCCTGCTGAAAGTTGATTCATTACCTCATGGTTTCCGCAAAATTTGTTCTCATAAAGTATCAGTACCAACAGATACCGGTTGGTTACTTGCAAAAGTACGTGCTTTGAACTTTAAACTTATGCATTTGTTCATTCACATGAATTGTGTGGATATCCGATTGCGGTGGACAGTTCCTCTAAGTTAGCTGCTTACCTATGCCAAACCTGACATATTGAGAGTTGCAATGCAACTATAGAATGTCCTAACATGAGCAAGTTTTTAACTCGCATTTTCGTCGCTGCAAAATCTGACAGATTTGTTTAGCGTTCGTTGCAAACAGACTAATCGAAGTCTCACACAGCTATATATCCTTCATCCCGGATAATTCTCCTAAAAGTGATAACAAAAACATCAAGATTTATGTGACGGAAAACAAAAGTAGCGGAAATCGGGTGAGTTTTAGCAATGCCTTCGTTAAATCGTAAGCTGATAACTTAAAAAAAAGTCCTCAAAAAAATTTGCAAAACTTCTTTTGATATATTGCTTCAGCTTTGCTGAAGTAAATACCACACCAAACATATAGAAAATCCATTTTTTTTTTTATACAAATTTAATGTTCAAAAATTACCTCTGATAAAGAAAAAATTTTTTTTTTCATAATTTTGTGAAAATTTAAGTAAAATTTTGTGCATGGTACATGGTTGCTTGAACTGGTACTGAAAACTTTTTTATGAAATATTGCATTGCTCTTTGATCACTTATTTTTGAGGGGACCTGCATCCAGTACTACATTGTGCATACATTTTTCACTCATTGTTATTGAAACTATTTTCTTATTTAGCTGAATATTCTGCTGACAATGCATCTCATCATTTTAACCCTATGATATATTGTAAATTACTGGTAGCTCTATCTATTACCTTTTTGCTTCTCTTTCTAAAATATTCAATTGTTTTACCATTTTCTTTGCCATGCGTTTTTTTCCATTTTCTTTTTGTACTAATGTTCTATATTCTTTTTTTAATTTTATTCTGCTATATTGCAATAATTTTATATAGTTTTGTACTAAGGATATTTATTGTTATCTTTACGTAGTCTTTGTTGTTGCTTTTATGTGTTGCTACCGCTGCTGATGATGAAAATTGAAATTAGCTTGTGTGGCGGTAGAAAGAAAGTGGATTATGTAATACAATAATACATACAAGCGGAATGAAAATATTCAGAATATTATTAGTCGTTGTAACTAAGTAAGAATTTTATTACTGCAACGTACATATGTAAATATGTTAAAATAATTACTTTTTATTCAACTGACAGGAGCTGTGCAGCAGCTAAATTAAAAATAAGAAATATTCCCAGACAGAAATATATATTTTTTTCCAACAAAATAGCTACATTTGAAATGGAATGGGAGTACTTCAACTTATATTTTTAGAAAATATCTTAAGCTTACTGCAGTTTTAATTGGCATATCAATCTCAAATGTCAGATTTTGATATTGATACAAAAGTTCTAAACTTACTAAGAAGAAGTAATAAGCAAATATTACATCCAGAAACTTTATTTGAATAACAAAAGTCTACTCTATAAATATATAGCTTAGCTGCTTTTGTACTATTAAGGCTATCTATGTTATCTGATTTTAAGTTTCTTAAATCGGAGCATTTCATCAAGTTATAAACAGATTTGCTGTTTTAGTTCAATAGGAGAAAGCGTTACGCTTTTTATTATATTAGATCCTAAGCCACGTGGCATAAGCAAATGGTCCAATTGATATTGATCATTTGGTTTTTAACTTCAAATACTTTTAAAATCAAATGCTCCCTCCGATCGAATAAATACTAGGTCATTACCATACAATAATGTGGCTGTTTGTTCAAAAGCCCCCAAAATCAATATATAAAAAGATTACTGGGCCGAGCGATTTTTAGAAATAAAAATTTAAAATATGATTTGTTTTTGGAAACTTTAGAATTTATACTTCATTAACATTTTCTTAAATTATCAATCATCATTATCTATATTCAATGAAGAAGTTCGGCCTCACCCAGAAATTGTCGAAGAATAAGGTTCAAAGGCAATTTTTTCTGATACCTTTTTAGTCGTTTGCTTTTCAGAAAACTAGAGCACAAAAGTTTTGTAGCCAAGATGTATTTAAGCAGAAATACTTCGATATTTTTTCGTAAGTGTTACTGTTTTGATGATGTGCTGACGAATAATTTTCAAAAATCAAATGTACTGAAAAAAGTACAATCGTACCAAAAATGTCAACACTGATCAGAACTGTTTTGTTTAAAGTTCTTCAAGGTACAAAGCTACCTGGACAACATTTTCGTAAGACAAATTGGTTGAAAGAAATATGCGCAAAATTTTCTTAAACCCATTTTTCTACACACTTTTGGAGTAATTGCTAGTTGCTAGGTATAAAGAATCCATCTCGCAAACGCAATTTTTAAATATGGCATATAGCTTCTTTAAACTCGATAACACAAAAGTAAAGAATGTTGAAAAAATTTGTAAGTGGCCCAGCCTCAGAAATTCTGTTTACTAAAAATAATAAATAAAAATTACACTTATTTCAAAAATTGGTAGGAAGGTGCTGAAGAAAATTCTCTCCTCAAATTTGTAGGCAATCATATGAAGGAAGTCTTTTTTGTACTAAAAAGAAAAATTCTGCCAAATCCTAACTTAAACATCTCAAACAATTTTCTTAACGACCACCTTATTATTTATAGTATGTACGGATGTGTACACCAAGAAAAAAACTCAGTGTAATAGAAAATAATACAACATAAGTGAAAACAATTCAGCAGAACATGCGATGCCTCAACAATTTATTACCAGAAGCACCATTTATTTTCTTTGTTTTTCTTTGAGAGCAAATTACAAAAGAATCTTCATTTCACTGGTTGCGGCTGACGTAAGACCTACCAAAAGCTGTTGTTGTTGTTTTCGATTTTTTCTACAGTGAAAATAAGGAATACAATAAATTATGACATGAAAGCAATGCAGCATGAAAGGATGTACTTGCAAGTACAAGAAAAGCTTTTAATACGTTCACCTGATATTACACTTAACGGCTAGTCCTGGCTTATTGTAATAACTTTTATTAAAGTTTCAGCTTCAAAGAAAATTCATCTATTTGTAAATTTTCAAATAGCACAAAATGCTTCATTAACTGTAAAGGCTTTTGATAACAAGCCAAATAGTTATAAAAATTTTAAAATATGTTAACGTTGCCAAATCGTTGCTATATCGACAACATTTTTGTACACAGCTGGTGATGCTCTGCTATCGACATGTTCTGTACGTGAATGCAGTATCATTTTTATACTTAATTGGAGCACTTACGACTGAAAAAGTATAAAAAGACAGAGACAAAAAATACAACAACAACATAAACTATAGCATTTATGTTCTTTATTGCTGCCACTTTTTCTTTGTAACACTATGCTCAGCAACTTTTTGTTTTCTTTTAGGCCAAAGTGACAAAAAAAAAATGCTGGCCACCACAAGTGTGTGTGTGTGCACAGCAGTGTTAAAAGATTCATTGTAGATAATATGATTCTGTTAAAATTGCTTCTGTTGCTTTGCGAAATTTTTCAAATTGTCAATATTGAGAAATATGAATTTTTTCATTTTCCAATTTATGTCTTAAGTTCTTGGAATAAAATAATCAAAACAAAAACCAATAATATGATAACAACAATATATATCCTGTCTCTAATAAAGACAACATAATCAAAGCAAAAGCTTGAAAATTGTTAAAATTTTGCATATAAATTATGATACTCTTTGTATGTGTATGGCCTCCTGCACTTATGCACACATCCTGTGAAAACGCACAATATGAGAGTCTTCATTACCATTTACTTAAGCTACTCATAATTACTGCGTGTGCATGTGGGTGTACTACTGCTTCGTTATTACTGTTTTGTATGTAAAATATACCGTATTGTTGTTCTTTTGCATATGTACATTACGTCAGTGATGGCATTTAGACTATGAGCAAATGTGCTTAATTTAGAATTGGAATGTACTTTTTGAAAATGGAGCATATGTTTTTCTCACTTTCTTCGAAATCAACACAAACAATTTTTCGAATTTTCAGCAATACAGGCAATGCAAAGACGGAAAAATCGAAAAATTAACTTTTAAAAACGTTAAGTTAAGTTCAAAACAAAATATTCTTTTGGCAAATGATTCATTTAACTCTGTTTTACAATTATTTTTATCAAGGAAAGACAGTTTCAGTCAAAAAGGTCGAACAATGTACTCTTCATGAAAACAAATTGTTGCGCATATAATTTTGGTATATGGTTTTGGTCATTCTGTACTCGAAATTCTCAAAGTGAATCTAATCGATTACGAAAATTTAATGATGATTTTTGTTTCTAATTTATAATTGCCAACTTTATTAGTGGTAAAATTAGGGCTCTAAATGTACTGCAAAAGAGTACATCTGTTTGGCATACTTTTCAAGATACGTATTCTGTGAACAAATACAAATATGTACTTAAAGTGCCATCACTGATGTATACATTGTTTGTATTGTAGCTAGAGGTCAAAGTTTGCTAAAACTGTATGCTGTATGAGCGTAATTCTGATAGGCAATGAAGAGAAAACGAAAACATGTAAAAACTGCCGCAACATGTAGCAAAAAGTTACAGCAATACATTAGCTTATACATACGCGTATGAATCTATGTACATATATATTTTATAAATTTATAACCCAACGGGAAAATGTAACATTTTGAAAAGTACTTTCGATGTGTTTCCAGAGAAGTTAAAAGCTACTTTCAAAGTCACGATAGAAACATCGAGGAAACACCTCTAGATACATCGTGGAACCACCTTTAGATTCCTTGGGGAGACATAAACATGAAAGCAAAAAGCTGTTGTGAGGGAGCACATGTCATATATCAATAAAAGCTTTAAGAAAAGTTTAATAAAATGCCATTTTTTGCCAGAGTTTTTTATACTTTGTGTAACAGTATTAACCGAAAAGTAAACATCTTATTTAGACTGTGATGTTGTGAGCTAAAGTTGGGATGCAGAAACTGATTTGCTAATCAGCTGATCAGAAAAATAGTTTTATATTTTAAGTAAAATGGCTTATTAAAAAGCTAAGTTGACAAGTGTGCGCAGATCAGCAGTATGTATTTGATCTTTTATATACATAATATACCTAAAGTAACCAAAATATCGTAATTAATATTCCTTTTAAGTTGGATGTAGATTTTGTAAAACAAAAGTATGCAAAATGCAAGCATGATATGCAGAAAGTAATTGGAAATGTTGATTTTGGGTCAGAATTTACGAACTGGGCCACTTTTAAAAAAAATTTTTAATGAAATTTTGTTATTTAGGTAGTGGTATGTGCTAGAAATTAAAATATGTTCATATTCGAGGATGCTGAACACGTTGGCGGTGCTTGGTTTTTTTTTGAAACTGAACCCACCCCCCAAAGTGGCCGAAACCGCCCCAACTGATCCAAATTATCATGGCATGGGGCCAGTTCCAAAAAAATTCTAAGCACCTCCATCGTGTTCAGCATCCTCGAAAACGGGGGGTTGAGGTGGTTTGGTTGCTGCTTTAAATATTTGTATTTTTCAAGTTTTTTTCCGAATCATAGAATCCACTATAAGCCCATTGTGCAGAGTTACAAATATGTAAATAAAAATTACGTCAAGAGCGATTCATTTTTTTCTCAACGGAATATTGTATGTTAATATTTTTAACATTTATACATTTTTTTTCGTTTTTCGATCGGACAGGGAAGGCTGTTTTTCATTATTATTTAATAAATAAAAATGTTTTAAACATTGAAAAATACATTAGTAAAAACTGAAAAAAATCTCACTTAAACTCTATTTCAATACGAATCGAACACCGTTAAATTTATAAAAATCGTCGAATCCGTTCAAAAGTTATAAGCTTTTGAAAAAATTTTGTCCCCGAATTTCAATTGTCTATAACAACAACAAAAAAAATTTAAAAAAAAATCACTTCATATTTTAATTTCTAGCGCATACCACTATCTAAATAACAAAATTTCATTAAAAAAAAAAATATTTTTTTAAAGTGGCCCAGTCCGTAAACTTTGACCCTTTTGTTATTTGCAAGGAAAATAGTACCGTGGCTTGGCAATGATGAAAAAAAAAACTGACATTTCGATTTTGGAAAAAAAATCTCCTGACCTCAAATGTATTTTAACGTGCATTAAACTCATGTCATTTCTCTCTCATATTAATACAAATCCACAATGAATTATTAAGCGTAAAAAATTGGGGTTTTTGAGAAAATCAGCCTTGATTTTTTTTTTTTTCATAAAAAGCGCTATAACTCCGCCAATTTTCAACCATTATCAAAATTTCTTAAAAATTCTGACCGAGAATCAGAAGCTCTATTAGAATCAAAAGACAAAAATTAATTATTTTGTTTTGGATGAAAATGCGACTATTCTGAAAAAATTTTCAACGGTTTTTCAAGTTTTGATACTAAAACTTTAAATTGGCATAACTTCGTATAAAATGTTTTTCAATCAATTCGGGGGAACAAGTGTTCCGTTATTTCCTTTGAAGTCAGTCCGACTGCATGGTTTGAAATGGATTTGGTCTATAGAGTTTATAAAATTTTGCTAGCGATAAAAAATCATTATCTACTATTGACGAATCGACGTTAAGTTTCACTGCTACTTAAAGCTCTGTGTAATAACTTCCCGTTGGGATGTTTGTTATTTGTTTGCATACGTACTTAAATTACGTAAAAAGTTGTTATTACTTTCGAGTGCCTGTCGTTTAGATTCATAAATGCTTTCCTTTTTTTATTAATATTTTGTTTGCTCGCTTTGAATATTTGATTTTCACAAATTGGCGCCAAAAACAATATGTAGCAGAAAAATATTTTCCTTTTCTTTTATTAATAAAATTAATAACTTACTGTTATCATCAGACTTAATGTTTACAATCGGAACAGCTGTAACATCGGAAGAAAACAGCAAAAAAATAAACAAAAGTACTTTTCGTAATGAACGAAAAATAAATATTTACATATGGATTTATTATACAGTGACTAAACTCTTACTCAATTCAATGAAATTCAGGAATATTATAAACGCTTAGACTACCTATAGTTCAATTAAGAATTTGCTATTGAACTTAATTTGACATTTTATGTCTTTTGAATTTATTTCGTGTCATTTGTCCCAAAGTAAATATTCGTTGAAATATTTTATCATACATTTTTTCCCAAAAAAAAAAAAACAGCTTGTGCAAATTTTATGGTAAATATTCTCCGGCCAAACTCACTGCCAAATATTGTAAGCAAAGTTATTTGTTTCCCAGTTAAAAACTTCAACTTAATTTCTAGCTACTCTAATGAGAGAAGATATGCTTAAGTCCACAGTATTAGTAAACTTAAATTTTAAATACTATTTTTGTTCTGCAATTCATTAAAATAAAGTTCGTAAAGTAATTAGGCATAAAACAAAACTACCACAACAAATTATATAAGTCTTTGTAATAAATAAACAACTCAAAATGAAAACTATTTGAGACTTTCCTTCTTAATTTATTGTTTTGTGGTTACTAAGCAAATACTATTTTCGACTTTTCAAATTCTTTGCCTATTTATATACATAACGGAGGAGAGCAGAAGCTTACATTTTGACTTAAACCAATGGCTTTTGAACACAAAAACCATTTTTCAAGATTTACAAAAGTTCATATCCATTAATTATGCTGGTTTTTGTTGGACATCACATATGTACATCCTCTTTTCTCGTATGATTTCATACTAAAGTAACTATATACATATGTATGTTATTTTGAAATTAACGAATGAACAGAGAAATTGATTAATTTCATTCACTTTATCTTAGCGACAAGGAAGATTGGCTGCAAGAGCAACATCAATAATTCGAAAAAAATGGCAATATAAAACAATTCAACGTTATGACATATTTGTTGCTTTCCTTGACAGAAACATCCTTCCGCATAAACAAATCTACGCACACATGCGAACAAACAAGTATAAAGAGGAGTAGGACGAGTAATAGGAGTAGCAAATATCATCATGAAAATAATAATAAAATAGCAATGAAGAAAATTAAGCGGAGAAAACGAAGAGAAGTTGAAGGATCCTTAGAAAAAGAAAAGGGAAATGAAAGCAAATAAATTAAGGATACGCTACGTGCAATTGGAGTTGCGTACATTTTGTTGCAAAATTCAGGGATGCCAATTTTAAAGGGTTATTTCGTAAAAAGTTTGTATTAAATATGTAGGAAATAAACTATTTTTTAGAGAGGTAAAGTTTTTGAACGTTTCAAGAACATCTTGAAGACATAAAAATTATATTTCTACAAGCTTGCAAGTTTTGCTAGTAAACGTAGAAAAAACGAACCATGATTTTCGCAAACACTAGGTATAGATATTCCCTTTCTTTTGAGAAAAATTCTACAAATAAAGTACTAGAAATCTATTCTTCATTTAACTTAATGCAAATTAATCGTGTCATTTCAAATCTATTCCTAGAAAACATTTTTAAAAAATTGCATACGTGATGCAGTTCTGGACACAATGTATTGTCGCAATTCATACAACTAGAGACCAATACTGGGTTGTATTACTAAGAATATAGTTAACCCTTTGACGACTATTGGGACACAGGTGACCCTTTTACCTTCGTATTTTTCCTGGAAAAACTATGGAATCGATTTTCGTCAACAAGGTATTATTTTATAGAGAAATAATGTGGCTTTCAGAAAGTACCTAATTTTTAAAGGTATATTTGTCCATTTACTTACCAGACCACTCGAATGTCGAAATATCTTAACTTTTTCTACCCCTTTTTCATACTGGAATATTTTTAAGGTGGGTGGAGCTAAAGCTCTAAAATTTTTAAACACGTTGCGGGCAACCTTCTTCTTTCCAACAAAAACAAAATAAAAAAGATTGTCTACTTTGGCCACCCACGCGACCACCCAATCTGTTGGGACCTATATGTCCCAATGGTCGTCAACGGTAAAAATTAAATTCGAAGTTATTTATTTGGAACAAAAGGAAATTTGTTTACCTTTTTGATCTTTACATAGAACATTCATTTAGGGGCCGTCCATTAATTACGTGAGTTGCTTTTTTTTGAAAATTCGGACCACCCCTCGCCTTGGTGAGATATAAATGTACTTTTGAACTAAAAAACTTGTATACTAGTGGATTTCAAAACTTTTTAATATTCTTTCAGATTATTATAAATTTTAAAATAAATCCTGGATTATAATCAATTCTTTTGTCGCTAATTCTGACTGACACGCAGGCATATTAAATATCATATATTTCCTATGCTTTGCGTTTCATCCTTGCGCGTTCAGTCAGTTGTGATATCTGCAACCCATAAGAAGCTAAACACAACTGGGACGTGTGATATCGTCCAGATATTTCCTATACGTTAAAAGTTAGTAAAAAATTGACACTTTAAAATTCATCACAGAGAAATAGAACAAATTCCATTTTTTGTCCGATTTGATCCAGAACCTAAATCGCACGTCCCAGTTGTGTTTAGCTTCTGAATCGATGTTATTGTGTTCAACACTAATTGTCGACATGCCAAACAAACCGAATTAATATGATACAATCTATTATATGCTATAATAATGTAAATTCTCTGCATTAAAAAGTTGACGTGAGGTTTTCCTTAACCCCCTCCTCCCCCTTGGTGAGATTTTGCCGGACCTCCTCCCCCATTTTGACTCACGTAATTAATAGACGTCACTTTTCATGAATTTAAGTAAATAAATAAAAGTTCATGCGTAATATAATACGTTTCAGTTCTGAAAACAGCCGCATACATTTTTACCGTTGACGACCATTGGGACATATAGGTCCCACGATTTTTCACACCTTTGCAGGTAAAATAATTTTTTTTTTCGCAACACTTTTGTTTAGTAATTTGGGGTCGTTGAACACGAATCCAGTGTCGGATTTTAAAATTTCCCCGCGGTTCAGGAGCGGGTTAAGATACATATATATTTCAGTGTAATAATTCCAGCCCTGGCTTTTTCTTTACACGCAAATATCCTATGTACATATAAACGTTTGCATTGGAACCATAGTATGTGATTTCCAATGTTCTACATAAAAAATGAAATTAAAAATGAGTATAGATCCTTGCTGCTGCTGCATTAAATTGTTGGCGAAAATTTCGTTAACGCTTCACTGCATCAACTCAACTAAGCAGATTAGCAAACGAATGCTATAGAAAAGTATGTGAGTGTGTGTGTTTTCATATCCTGCTGATTGCTTGCGATTTCTTAACAAAAATTGTGCTGCTGATTCCAGATGAGATGATGACAAACCAAACAAACATTTAGAATTTTTCAAAGAAATACAAATGGAATAAGCAGAGCAAAATTCATTTTAAAATGGAAATGCTTTGAGAGAATCTAACCTTAGTTGCACATTAAAGAGATATCTAACATATCAACTAACATATTTAATATTTACTTTTTGTTTCATTTTCTTAAATCGAAATTTAATTTAATCATGGTTTCAATACAATTCATATTATTAATTCTTTAACTTACCGTATGGTCCCAGCTGGGCTGCTACGCGTACACGTTCAATAACTACTGGTGGTTCACTGCGTCCTTTTGCATTAACGGCATAAACCAAAAATTGATATTCACGTCCAGGCTCTAGATTATTTAACCGGAATTGCGGATTTGGCTCTTGCATGCGAAATATTGGCGCTGCTGTTGCCTGTAAGTGTAAATTAAAATGAATATTAAAGTACCTTATAATATGCAATTAATTTATCCATTATATATTACTTTTAATAAATAAAATAACTTATATGTAAATAATATTTTGCAACTTTTAGGCGAATTATTCGAGTGCAAAAATATTACAAAAAAAAAA
This sequence comes from Meiosimyza platycephala, assembly GCA_963662105.1. NCBI lineage: Eukaryota > Metazoa > Arthropoda > Insecta > Diptera > Lauxaniidae > Meiosimyza > Meiosimyza platycephala. Next base: position 75,253,000 of record OY759209.1, on the reverse strand, counting down.
AAACAGCAGCAGCAAGAGTCAGCCTGTCAAAAAAATTACAAAAATCGAAAGATGAAAAAATTCTATAAAAATTTTCGCTTGACTAAGAAACGAAACGAAAAGATAAATTGAATCCCATGAAAATATCAAGAAGTAACAAAAAAAAAAAAAAAAACAAAAAAACAAAAAGGAAACGAATACAAAATAAGTAAAGTAACTTTTTGTATAATTATTCAGGCTTGAAAATTATAAAGAAAAGTTTTCTAACTAGGATACCCGATACGATATACGAACACAATACACATGTGCCAGGGAGAAGAGAAAAAAGTTACTCCTATTATGGGCGAAATTGCTGTCCAAAAAGTATTTGTTGTTTTGTTGTTTTGTTTTCTACTGGACAACTGGACACTTAAACGAGGCGGCTTCAGAGTAACCAACTGTCTAACTGGCTGAATGACTCAACGACTGGCCAAAGTTAGGTTGGTTACGCACAAACTGCTGTTCAAGTAAGCGGAAGTAATTTATGTCCTTTCTATTGTGCTATTGTCCTTTTTTCTATCTCTTTCTCTATATATGGCTTGTTGTAAGTTGTATTGTTTTTTATACAAATAAACTTAAGAAAAGTTTCGTGTTGTTTTTTTTTAAATGATTTTATTTCAGTTGTTCTAACTCAAGCGGAATCAAAACTATGCAAAGTTGTGGACATTTTTGGAAATTTAATTTATTTAGTTTTTGAATTTGAATTGAAGCTTGAGTGAGTAATGTATTATAGACAAGACAAAATGAGATAAAACTGACCGTTTGCTTGCCTTGGCAAAATTAGAAAAGGGATAATTCACTTATTGCCTGTAGGCAGATATTGTTTTTGCTTGAGTTACGCGCTGGGTTGAATAAGCAAATAAATTGGTAAAAATTATTTTCCTCTAAAATCATAAACTATGTGGTGACATTCCCCGAAACACTACAGTGTAGAAAATTTTATTGCTGTTAGTAAATAAATTTGCATAAAATTAAGTAGCAAGTAGCTTAATTTTAGAAGGAAACATTTATCGTATTGTCGAACATTTTCCAGCAAATAATGCAAACCAAAAATGTTCTGTTAAAAAAGACTAAAGTCTAGAGTCTTATAAGAAGAGAAAGGGTGTCCCCCCTAATAAGTTTCAGTCTTTCTTCATTGAGTTTTTTTTATTTCTGCTTAAAATGTGGAGCAAAAACAATAGAACCTTTAGTTTCAAAAGATGATTTTTATTCTCAATTTTCAGAGAGCTGAAAGATTTTCAACCTATCAGAGAACTGTTATTCCAATATTATTTCATTTGTGGTATGACCCACATTAGAAACATATAGAGAGCGGAAATATCACTAAATTATCATAATAGTTTGACATAACACTTCAAAAACTGCTGCGAACATAGCAAAAAGTATAATATTAAAACAAAATTGTTTAACCATCAAATCCAAATCAAATTTTCTATTTTTTGTTGCCTCCCAAGATCAAAAGGATATTCGACCAACAAACAAATTTATTCAAGCGAATAACTTTGGCTGTCATACTTTTATATTGCGCATAATTTTTTCTCTTTTATACACAGCACAGAGCATTATTCAAACCTTTTTTTTTTTGAAAGCTCCCTTCTCACTTACCTGATCATTCATCGTTGAAATTTCATTATCCGCAGGATTCGCCTCACCAAATGTGCGTGTTGTTTCACTCGTATAAATCGGTTCACCCCCAATGACTTCCAGTAGAAAATGCTGTGAGAGGCCACCATCACTGCCAGCTATGCAGACAACTTCAAGCATGGTATCGTTACGTAACTCACAAGCCTTAGGAGACTCCGGTGGATCTATAAGATATTTGAAAAAATAGTAAATGTGAGCATAAAATTGAAACAAAATTTATTTTAAGTAAAGCTTAAAATGTTTCCAATTTACTTATAGTAGAAGCTATAAAAATTTAAACAAACAATACAATTTCGGTTACCGCTTCATAAATTATTGTCAATAGTGGAAACAACATTGACACAATTTTCCTCTAACAACTAGCAAAAAAAAAAAAAAAATCTAACCCATTTAGTGCAAAAATGGTTTGCTACAACAACAACAGAATGCACATTTACAACCGCAATTGCAATTGTATTTGCAACAATTGACATTAACAGAGCAGCAATACAATTGGGTAACAGAACACAGTAACACAACAACAAAGCCAATATAACCGAAATCGCTACAATGGCAATTGAACTGCAGCAACAACAACAAATTAAACCAATTTAAATACAACAACAACGAGCGTCATTTGCAGTTCATATCAATATTTGGTGAAATTGAGAATTTGGTGTTGGGTTGCGAGTGGTGTAATATATACGGTGCATTGTTAGCCAAAACAAACGGAGCTGGAAAATGGGGTTTCCGATTTCGTAGTTTATTTTTTGTGTTGGGTGTAAGAAATTTCGTCTATTTTTTTTTATTTTATATATTTCATTGGCTAATTGTTATTTGATATTTTTAATATAAGACTTTAATGTTTTTTTTAACTTTATAATAAAAACCAACATAAAATGTGCGTCAAAATCAAAATAAAATAGTTTTCAACAGAAATAACATTTTTCAAAAAACTAGAAAAAACTGAACGTAATGAAACACCATTAAAATTTTAGAACATTATTTTGAAGCCTTTTTATGCCAATTTCAAAAATTAAATCTAAATTTTTTTTTTACAGAAATTTCCAGAGAAACATACAATAACTGATTGTTTGCCTTACAATAACTTTAAAAAATGTTGGAGCAACACTGGTTCGACTAATGCCTAATTGATTTATAAACCGACACGAACGATCAACAAAATCAGAGACTAAGAGAGATTCAACACCTTTCATTTTGGCAATCTAGGCTGTATATTCATAAGTGGAGTTTTTCGTTATATGTATAACTTTTTTGTGGTAGAATATAAATTCGAATATTACGAATGGTAAAAAGAGAAATATTTGAAAAGAATTGAAAAAGAAAATCTAATCAATCTTCAAAAAACTCCAAATCCAATTGCAAATTGATTTTTCAATTTAATTGTAAGTACTCTATTGAAACTAGCATATAGAGCAGCGATAGGCAAAATTGGAAAAGTGACCAAATTTTACCTCTTAACAACAAACATCTCGTTTTTCTTAACTCAGTTTCGGCCACGGCCACAAAATTGTAGTCATTTATAAATTTCTTTTTTATATAAAGGAATTACTTTCGTCCTCTTTTCTTTTTTTTAAATAAACTATGATATATGTGTGTATACGCTATTGTGAAAATAATATTTCGTGATTCCAATGTAATTCTTATACACTGAAAAAAATATATTTAAAAAATCCTTTTTTAGACACTTTTAAAATTTTTTTTTTTTAATATAAATAGTTATAAAATTTAAAAAATTAAATGCAGTTCTATTCACAAAAGATCTTTCTTAGTAAATCAGTTTTATTCCATTAATTTATTTGAAGTTAGTTATACTAAATTTTAATGAGTAATCAAGCGGTCGAAAAATTGACCAATTGCTGTTATCAATATCAAAATAGCAAGATTCAGTATGTCATTTTTTTTTGTTCTTGTGAGATTAAGAGCTAATTTCAAATTAAATTCTGAAATTTAAAGCAGCTAGTCTTAGTTGGCCATGCGTTTTTCAATTCAAAACGTTGGTGATACAAATTTTTTTTGTGACGTCATTCGATATTTAAAATATCAGTATGCCATGCTTTTTTATGCTTAAATAGTTAGGTTAGCATTTGGTGGCGGCCATAGCCTCACATAGACCACAGGGGTCCAAAGTGTTAACAAAAACTCTCTGCTACAGACTTATTAGTAAATTCTAGTCCTTTCATTGTAGTGCACGTCCAACATGAAGGTGCCTGTTGTTACAGCGAATCTTTTGATTTCACTCAGGTGGACTTTATTTAGTTCATTCAGGTATATAAAGAATGGCTGCCAGAAGTATTTTAGTCTATTGCTTGCTAAAGCAAGGCAAGAGCACAAAAGATGTTCCATGGTTTCCTCTTCCACGGGTTCATGAATATTTTTACACCAGTCGTTGGATACGATGCCCAACCTGAAAGCGTGATGCCCAATAAGGCAGTAGGCGGTCACAACCCTGGTCAATAGCCTTCAATGATTTCTAGTTAAGGGAAATAGATATCTTGTGTCCTTTTTATGGAAACGGGGCCAAAAATGTTTGGTAACCTTGCTAGTGGAAGAGCCACCCACCTCTTTTCGGCTGCTAAGAGTAGTTCTCTGTCATTTAGTAGGTAGTAGTACTGAAAGGGTACAGAGTTTTTCATGAGTTGTGCATTTGACTGAGTTCTTTGCTTTGCTAGTAAATCTGCCTTTTCAGGGCGAAAGATACTTTAATTTTTTTTTGCTTTTACAAGTTCTAAACGATCAAAATAGACAGTTTAAGAAAGGAATTTGATTTTCGATAAAAAAATTTTCTATCCGAAAATGAGTTAAGCACAGAAAACTCAAAACAACAATCACATCCACTCAGAACTGCTACAAAATTTTAGAATCTAAAACTGAAATTGGTTTTTCGGCCATGTAAATAAAATGCCGTAAATAAAAACCTATAAACTTCAAAAATGCATAAAACTCGTAGTTTCGAGATAAACCAAAAATAAAAACCGAATTCGTTTATTTTGTGTGGAAAATAATTTTAAGTTGGTTTGATGCTTCTACGAAAACCTACGGGTATGGGCACTGCACGATTTAAGACGAGTTCAGTCCATAGATTAATTTGTTTTACCTTCCTCTGGACAATATTTCGAGAACAAGGTAAGATAGTGACAAATTCGTGTGGCAGTATTTATGAGGATTCTAAGCGAGTACATAATAGTAAACTTGAAACCAGTTTCAATGGTCACTTTAAGGTCAACAATGATTTTTAAAATTGAAATTATCATTAACAAATTTAAGTCCAAAAGAACATTTTTTATACAAAACATTCATATTTTTTCCCATAGAATACAAATCTGCAATAAAAATACATAAAAATCCATTAAAAAATAAATCACAAATGTTCACGATTTAACCTTGAAAATTGGTTCCAAGAACAGAGGAAAGGTCAGTTTTACTAGATCTAAGAGAAACCTCATAACTTTTGCCTAAGAGATTTAACACTTTTTTCTCGAGATATTGGCCTATGTAAATTAAATTATATTACCCGGTATATGAGTAAAAGTCATTTTCCGCATTCTCTACTACAATGTTTGCTGATAAATCTAGTAAAAGCCTTCATATATAAAAAAAGGAAGAGGTAAAATGCTCATGGAAGACAATAAAAAATCGATTGGAAATCGAAACAGCTCTTTGAACGGTTCTTAAAAAATTGGCGTACAAGTAACAAGGCAATTTTTTTTCCCTATAATATTAAAAGGATAGCAACCTCAAAATCGTATGCTCGGTGAAACGCCTTCTGTTTTTTTCATTGCTAGGACGCCCACACCCATTGCTACTGCAGGGCGTGGAGTTTCTATTTAAAACAGATGATTTTTATGAAATCATGTATTGTTTTGATGAATATATATATATCAACGCTTCAAACGAAAATTTCTGAAAAACATGGAAAGTCTTCACATATGATTCGAGGTCCTCTCATCCCTGCATATATTTAATACCTTTTATTCGCGATATATTGTATATTAGACAAAATAACTATATAATGCTGATTTAATTAAAATTAATTTAAGAAAAAAAACAACTTAAGTAAATTGAATTAAATTAAATGCAAAATAAATTGTCAATTTAAATTGAATGATTCTCTACTCTCGACATAATGACAAAGATGTTACAAGAATCCTTGTTTAAGTTTGGATACATTTCAAAATCCATTGCAACAATTGTCAGTTAGCTTTGTTGTTGCTTTATTTCTTGTTATTGTTGTCGTTGCTATCGGTACTCGAGTTGAACGTAGAAACCACTCAATTGTAGCAAATCTGCCACATAATGCTACTCTAATGCAAAGTTGATATTGCAGTTTCACCTAGCACTTCTTTAGAGGCTCACATAGAACAATGTGTGTATTATACACGGAGAAAACTTTTCAATAAAAGCTTCTTTGTCAAAAGCTTGGATAATATAATAGCGCGTTATGCGGATATTTATTTTTTTTTAAAATGCTACATACTAACGATATTTTCTTGGAAAAAAATTAAAATTGAAAAACAAAAATTTTACTGTCATATAAGTAATACAAGTAGATCATTTTCTGCGTGTATATATATTGACAAATTCATGTCTACGTATACAGGTTTATTTCTATACATGGAATTGCAATTGCTTAAGTGTGGGAATTTTACGTAAAATAAATACAAACAGTTTATACTTACTTGCTGGCAGGATATGAACCAAACATGGTGTTGTTTGTCTACCGACCGCATTACTGGCCCAACAGGCAAGCGTTATTAACTCAGAATCTGTCTGTGGCAGATATGTGACCGTGCTCACCAGTCCATTCGATTGTATTCTTGAATTGAGAACCTGTATGTTGAAGGAATAAAGTAAGAAGAAGATGATGTAAAGAAAGTACGATAGCAAAAAATCTTTTAAGATGTAACCAGAATACAGCAAATATGAACATGTAGTACATAGCATATACAGCAGTGAATTGAATTGAAATTGAATACAATTTTACAAGCCAATTCAAATAGTCAACACACAAATAGGGATTATAGGTACACTAAGGTAATTGGAAATAGCTGAAGACAATTCACTTGTTATAGATAGGTTAAGTTAGGTTAAGGTAGAGCAAGAGTATAAAAAAAGGCTCACATAAATTGACTTGATCGATATTGCTGCTAGATATGTCTTTGTGACTTTTATTCATCGCGAGAATTTCAGATTTAAAATTATTTTTCTTTAAATTTGAATAATGATATTCTTGGAATCCAATTAATGGAATTTATTATTTCCTGACATTTTGCGTCTGACAAGTGTAGGGTAGTGGCAAAGTTAATGATTTAGCTTTGTTTCTTTGCAGCATCGACACCAATTATTAGATATTTAACTTATCTTGTGTGCAGCATTAGTGTTAAGTTCATCATGAGACTTTTAAGTTTTTGAGCATTTGATCAATGGCAGCAGTTTTCCGACACCAAGTTATTTGAGTAGTATAATCTTAAATAAATCTATTGTACACATAGTAAGGGTATTCACGCGATGGTGCATAAAAACAAAATTGCAAAAATTGAAGTTTGATTTCCTTTAAGTTCTTAGCTGACAACTTATGCTTTGCACTTGTCTCAAAATATTTAGCTGACAAACAGCTGTCAGTGAGTATTGTAAGCAATAAGCGCTAATGTCAAAAACAGCTGATAATGAAAAAATTTGTTGTTGCAGAGTGTGGGTAAGCGAATTCACTTACAATGATATTGCTTTTAAAGTGAGCCAAAATTTTGAACTTTAGCTCTTTTGCACCATTGCAAGATGTGTTTGCATCAACGAGTGAAAATCCCTAGTAAATATGATGAAAACAGTTTCATTCTGCGGTCAGATTATTGGGGAAGACTTATGAAAACGTCCTTAGTCCTTAGTTATTACCGAGAAAAGTTGTCGAGACTAAACTGTACTATAGCTTTCAATATTTAATTGACAGGTTCTCAATGCTAGTCCCAACGGATTTTTTTGGTTTTTATTTTTCATGTCTACTGTAGTTTAACTGTTCAAAACTATACTTATCCTTAGAGTAGTTCAATTACCTTTGAATCTCTACCACTTTCACTTGCCCATTGGAAAGTTTCTAGTCACAATTTGTAACTATTCAAGTTAGAGGGCAGAACCTTTACTAAGAACCCTATTGAAGCTTTTTTCTTTTTTGCTTGCACTTACATCGTTGCTACTGCTCCTATGATTCTCTAGTGAATATATGGTATATGAACTCATCTATTTTAATACTTTCTAAATAGAAAGTTTCATTTTTTATTCCAGACAATGTGTAGCATAATCAATATAAAAACTTAACAATTGTGTCCTTTGCAACGAATGAACACAATTATGGTTTTTCTAGGTAGTCCATTCTTTGCTTTATGTTGTAATTACTTATTGATAGAAAAATATTGCAAAATCATAAAAAATAAAAATGTTCCATTGCATTGTTGTAAAACTTGTGGATAAAAGCTTTTAATATTTGTGGTCGATAGGGTAGATGATTATTTGTGACAGCAATTCAGAAAGGTTATAAAAATTTAATGAAAATAGATGGTTCGACAACTTAGAGATTTGTTAAAAGAGTTTGAGTGTATATAAAGAATGTTGTAAGCACAAATCATAAAAAGTTCATGTTAGTAATTGCTATGGCATCAGGGATTACATCGTAGGTAAAAGAATAACTTAAACTATATTAATATTCTGTGCAAGTTTTATTCATGAAACATAAAGTACCAATACGGAATTAAAATTCCATTTTAAAAATATATCCTCTTACCGGTGAAACATTTCTTGTATTATTGTAGGTCCAACTGAATTTCACTGAATCTGGTGGATCTGCATCAACCTCACATTTGACTTGTACTGAATGCATATTGATGGCACCAATCGAAATCTGTTCTGTACCTGGTTTACAGCGTGGGGAATCTGAAAGTTTATATCAAAGAGAGAGTACTTGTAAAAAATTGTTTAAATATGCTAAAGTACGATATCGAATGAAAAAAGGAGCAAGAGTACATATACCAAAAATATACAAGCACACATGTGTTCACTAGACTAACCGTCATTTTTCAAAGATTTTTTATTAAATTTTAAGTTAAATGAAGAAAACTTGTGAAACAATAACGTCTTACATTAAAGGCGTCAATAAGTCATTTAACTTAAAAGTTAGTACATATATAAATATTCTTGTTTTTTAATAAAAGCCATAAAATTCTTATTTAAGCCCAGTACATATAGTCACCCACCGAGCTCTTACAGCGAGAGATTTGAAAAGTAATTTCAAAAATAACGGACAGTCTAATGTTTATGCACAGTTCAGCAAGTAAATTCAGTTCATTTTTGTTTTGTATTTTTTTTTTGTTGCATACTCTTACGATATCATGAAAACAATTTTTTGCCGTTTTATTTGTAAGCACTTTTTGTGGGAAAAAGAAGCCCAATCATGCAGCAAACATGAAAAACAAATTTGTTTGTAAATCATTAGCTACATCAACGTTGTTTAAACCAAAGGGTTAAAAGAGGAAGTTCAAAACAGAAATGGGCTGATTTGTGGAATTTTTCGATTTATGAATTTATTTTTCTTTTTTTGCAGCTTTAGTAGATATCGCAGTTTTTTTATGATGTTGAAAAACAAATCATCCGCGAGCGTAGTTGACTTATAATATCATATGGTTTGGGTTTAAATTTTAGTTATGTTGTTTCATTTATTTCAGAGAATTGGCATTTAATAAAAAAAAATGTGAGTGTAATAAAAATTTTAGTTCACGGTAGGGCATTTTATACGGGAAAAAATCAATTTTTCCTGGGATTTCTTAAAATCACAAGTTGAGCTATTTGTTTTTAGGTTTGCGTTGTCAAATTGTAATGCAAATTCATCACTTTTGTTGCCGTTATTTTATAAAGTTTTTCTAGAATTTTTTTTAAGGTTAAATGCTCGGATTCTGCAACCAAAAACACATTTTTTTTTGTCTGAAATTTATTTTTGTTGTTTTATTTACTTGTAATTTAAGATATATAAACTGACTTGATGGCAGCATTGCATGTCAAGGTTCCATTTACATATTTTCACATTATCACCAAAATATTATATATATTTTCGTTTCAGGGAGTTTTTTCGTGAAAAAGTAGCCAGTATTTCTAAATGTCTCAAAGGAGTATCAGCTCAGTATTCAACTGAATAGATGGTGAGGGCTTGGCTTATGACAAAGTTTCAAGGACGAATGAATTATTTGGAATTAGACTTCAATAGATTATGTCAGCTATAACACAATCAGACTGAGTCTTATGAGACTAGCAAAAGTTAAGAGTATTTTACTCTAAACATACTATATTGTACGTATATTTCCGATAGTTTAAAATAAAAGTTTTTTCTTTATTATGGATGCAAGCTCTTAATAAAAATAAGGTGAATTTCAAATGGACGGCGTGGCACTTTTCTTAAAAGTTTCAAAGCACTGCACTGCATGTTTTGACCGAACACCAAACAAATACAATGTTCATTTTGACAACAGGGCGCTAAATTGACTGAGTTACTTAAAAATTTAAATTTCTTATAGCACATAGCAACTTAATTTAAATTCAGTTTTTTTGTTTAACCAATTTTTATTAAATTTAATTCAGTTTAATTAAATTCCTATATTATAGTAACAACTAATTTTATATAACAATAAAAATTCAGTAAAATAAATTACCATAAACAAAAAAAAACACTGAGTAAAATTTAAAGCAAACTAATGACCTCGTTTCATTTAACAAGTAACTACTTAAATAAAACTACAGAATAACTTTACTTTTAAGCCAACTACAAAAAGTTTCACTAACTTTGAACTCGAATTCGCCAACGAGCCCCTGACAAGTCAAAGAACTGAAGTAAGTTAGTAAAATTGCTGGAGCCAAATGAAAACTTAGTCAATTGTATGCGCAATACGAGCACCCACACTATAGTTAATGCGACCAGCAGAAATCAATGTACATTGCCCGCTATGGTACGGTACCGCTTCCTTTTAATGCTGTTACCTTCACTCACACTGCTACTGCGAAAACTACTGCCTGAGTATATTAAATAGAAATTCTACAAAATATCAAAAAATTTGCGCCTTTTTAGCACAAGGGTTTTAGATGCGTTTGCAATGGCAACAAATTGTGCAACAGTCGTAACATAAAATTAAAATCCCTAAAGTTAAAATTCAAAAACTTTAACTTGGTATAGTTCCCTTTTTGGAATTCAAATGCGTTTTTGGCATAGTGCGGGGTCGTTAATTTTTTTCTTCTTTGTAATTTAACTGCGTTGCTCCGTTGGCAAAGCGCACTAGCTGCTGCAGGTGCGTTTGACACGATTTCCTTTAACGGTCTTTGCTGTTTGCAACAAGTAGCAAAATCATTTTAGTAGTTTTTAATAGAGTTCCTCGAGCACTTGGCTGTAGGTTTTATTTGTTATTTAATTTATAATTTAACTACTAGCAAAGTATTCAGATGCTGTTGTTAGAGAAATGAACAAATTTACTGGACAAAGTCACGCATTGATTCGGTGAATTTATAACTTTTTTATTTTCTAATAATTTTCTGCTCTTCAGGACTTTTAACATTTACTGAAGTAACTTTATTATCAATGTTATTTATGTACCGAAGTGTGTACCAAAATTATTGATTTTCACCTGACTTAACATTTCCAGTCAACTATCATAACGAAAGAACTTACTTTACCAAACCATCATACTGAAATTCGTAAACTGCAGTCAGAAATTCTTGGAATTGTACTCGAAAATCTTCTCGTAAATTTCAAATAAAATATTTCATTCCTCACGAAGAAATTATAACATTATTTTTTTTTGAGATTGAAAAAGCTATAAGTTATGCAAATCAATGCCTTTCTTTTGAGCCACGCTGTGGAAAAAAAGCGTGCTAAAAAAAGTTAAAAAAAAAAATTCTTTTGTGAAACATACATTCTTTTGTTGTATGGTATAACTTTGAATACATTTTCAGAATTCTTGATATTATCCATCATATTTTCATTTTGTATATTTCTGTTAAACTTCTATCGCAACTGATTACCGCAGGCTATTTTTAAAAACTCTGTCACTATACTTTCTCATCAAGTAAGTGAACTCACACAAAATGTTTGCTTAGTGCAACAAGGGTTGCCATCTTATCAGCTAAGTCCAGTCTTGACCGATTTTTTAATGTTTAGATTAATCTTGGCGCAGGATTTATTTAAAACTATAATTTGATTGAAGCTTTTGGTGTTCCGAGATTTATTGTTAAAAGTGCATAATTGGCTTATTTACGGGCAGAACTATGTCAAAACTATTTTTCATTCTTTTATACCTTGGCAAATACAGTCGTTAACACTTATGATATAATATAACATTATTTCACAAACTTATTGCTATCAAGAGCTACATACAATATATGTACATGCAGCTTACGATATGTTTTTAAGGAAAGAAAATACATGAAAATATATGTTACTTGGGTGCGGCGGTGAAGAGAAAGGAGACGATTGTGCAATTTTAAAATGGAAATTCCATAGCTTTCTATTATTATCAGGACAACTTTAAATTTTTTTCAATCTTACTAATAATCCGTTGAAGAGCTTTGTCAAAACGCGCAACGCAATCGAAAAAAACGAAAATTTTTTTTCTGCTTTTATCCGCTTTTAGATGTAAGATAAAAGTATATAGTCTTATTTAAGAAATGGCACATATATATTAGGGTGTTTCACTTTTTTTCAAAGGTTCCCCAAATTCAAACCTTAAACCGAAATTCGATTCATTATAAAAAAAAGTAATTCATGAAGTTTTTCAGATTTTTTTGAGGTCATTTACCACTCGCCAATCGCCATTTTAATAAAAAAATTCGCTTAATACATTTTTTCCTTTATAATTTTTATTCATGACTTCTAAACTAAATTTTTTCTTGTCTAAATATTAAAGAATAATAATATCTTTAGGTTAGGTATCGAAAAAAAGGTTTTTACCTATCTTCTAAGTGTGAAAATTGGAAGAAATGGACAAAAACTTGCCTAATTTTTTCTTTTTTCGCTTTTTTACTTAAAAATATTAAGCAATTTTTTGTACATTTCTTCTAATTTTCACACTTAGAAGATAGGTAAAAACCTTTTTTTCGGTACCTAACCCAAAGATGTTATTATTCTTTAATATTTAGACAAGAAACAATTTAGTTTAGAAGTCATGAAAAAAAATTATAAAGGAAAAAACGTATTGTGCGAGTTTTTTTTATTAAAATGGCGATTGGCGAGTGGTAAATGACCTTAAAAAAATCTGAAAAAATTCATGAATTACTTTTTTTTGATAATAAATCGAATTTCGGTTTAAGGTTTGAATTTGAAGAACCTTTAAAAAAACGAAACACACTAATATATATACATATGTATGTATAATATATTATTATTTTAAGATATTTGGTTTTGATTAGTAAATTTAAAAGAAATGAATGCGAAAACAAATCATAAAAATGTTCCTTTCATTCTGTCATAATTGTATAATACTACTTTAAATATCATTTTAAATATGGGTTTTTAAATTTTTTAATCTGGTAACTCTAAGTGCAACGACCTGCAATTACAGTTAAACAATGTTTTAGCCAGTAGAGCAGACACATTTTAATTGTTTTGTCTGGCGGCTATTTGCTTAAAATGATTGGCTTAAGTGTTTCAATGCTTGGCTGCTTCAATTGCTGTTGATGAGAGAACTCTTTTGTGTAGTAGAAACTGTGTTAGGTGCGCATTTTATGGAAGTTGCAAGAGCACGAAAAACTTTTGCTAGAAGTTTTATTAAAGAGCATTTTTCATTAAAAAGAAAACTTAACAAAAACGATTAAGTCTTACTTGAGTCATATATAAGAAGCATTTACAACTTAGAGATAAACTCACTGATTTTTTTGTGAAAATATTGATAATGTATTAGGGGCTCTTCAGATATATTTATCTTGAGAAATAAGCAGCAAAAAAAATGCTTAAACGGGATGTGCTACCACCACTTGTGCTATCACTACACTAATTGTCGCACCACGCTATGGTCCATTGCGTATTTGTTCTCACTACGAGTTTGAATCAGTGATAGAATTTTCGGTATATTAGTACTTTTTTCGGTACATTTGCGTACTGAAAAACTATCGTCAGTACATTCAACAAATTTTCAGAACATTCGGTACATTTGCCGCATTTTTAGTACATTTGGCGAATTTTCATCACATTTTTAGTACATTTTCGGTAGATTTGGACAATTTATAGTAATAGCCTTTCTGTATCTTTTAATAACTGAGAAAATTAAAATAATCGCAATGTCTACATTTGGAATTTAATGGGAAATATGGTATATATTAGGGATGTTATAGATATCCGTATCCGTGACCGAAACCACCGGATATCCGAAAAAAAACACTATCCGTAACCGTAACCGAAACCGAAATAAAGATTTTTTTATATCCGTATCCGTAACCGTAACCGAAATATTATATCCAGATATAAACAGTCATATCAATTTATAACAATTTCGCTACAGCACAACTCTTCTGAGTTTACCCAATAATCGATTTTGTAAATCAATAAAATGTCATATTTTGTAAAATCAAAATTCGCATTTTCTCTTGTATTCCTTTTAAAATTAAAAGTAAAGCATGCGTTTACTTTACTACGGTTTAATATTTAATTGTTTCATATAATTGATGTGATACCTAAAACGAGCAGGGTATGGAAATATTTCACTGAAATTTATAGTGATTTAGCAAAGTGCAAGCAGTGTGAAAAAAAATTGGGACCACTACCACTTCCCTTAAGTCCACCAAAATATCCGTATCCGAAACAGAAATAAAATTATATCCTTATCTGTATCCGAAACCGATACAAAAATATTTAAATATCCGTATCCGTAACCGCATCCGAAACTTCATATCCATAGCATCCCTAGTATATATATATCATATTGCTGGGGTTTTTTAGATGGCAAAAATGAAGAAGAAATTGGGTTTACAAGACAAAAAAAAACGTACATTCGGTCTCTAAAAAGTACATTTCAAGTCTTGATTCAGTACATTTTTACAAAACGGGTTTGAATAGTATTTTGTAGATCAAAATTTTTGTAAGAGATATGCTACGTTCACTTGTTCTGCCCCGGCCACTTTTAATGAGAAGTTAGACAAAAAACGCAAACAATGAAAACGTGGTAGTAAAGTATACAGGAAATAAAAAGCTATATATGTAAACATAAATTTATAAGGAATACTTTCATGTAAAACATTTTCACTAAGTCATACAGCATATTTGCAGCAGAGTACAGAATCTTTAGATGCTCGTAAAAGACGTTCGACGAACTATTTTGCATGCAAAAATGTATTGTAATTGTGCAATGATAATACAGTAAAACCTCATAAATTATTTATGAACAATGGATATGACACATTTGCCGTTTGGGCACATTTAAAAGTAATGGAATATAACTCAAATATTATCTATCTACAGATTAAAATAAAAAAATAAATTCATGCAAGGACTGGTCTGCCATTATCTAATGGCTATTTATTCAGAAATTATCCAATTTTCATGGCATAAGTCTGAACCATGGTATGGTAAAGAAGAAACTGATGGCATTGGTGGAACCCAAAAAAAAATCTATTGACAAGGTTGTAACCGAAAGCCATGATATCATAAGCTTTAATTCGTTGAAACTTATTCTACAGACCAGATGTCTGTCCGTTTATTGGTTGAAGTAACCACAGCAGATGTTTCACTAATCGATGATTTCATCGACAATTCCAACATCCTAAGGAATGCATTAGATACGCAACTTCTTATTATTTAACATCACTTTTCTGTGGAGAAGGCTATCATGCATACATCGCACATACGATTGTACTCAATATCATTTGGGATACTATCAAAAACATCAGAGCAATCGCTTTACCAAACCACGCAACAGACACCCTTTTAAGAGTCAATAATTACATTATTTCATACATTATTATTTTTCTGCATGTTATGAACAAAAATATAGCAGACCATTACTTTTAAATAGAGTTCTCATAGAAAACCTTTGAATTTCTGCAATCAAAAATGATTTGCTCAGAAAAAATAATTTAGATAAAATGTTAACTGGTATTTCGGAGTTTAGGTATTTTAACAAAATGGTCTTGAAAGTAATATCTGTTATAAAAAACTTTTTAAAACCAAAAATACTCGTATTAGTACAATACGTGCAGAGTACGTTACAACAAAGTGAAATCAAATTTTGAAACTTTATGAAGTGATTCTTTCACCATTCCTTTATGTGCTCTTGGCTTGTTTATTGAAATAGTTTCCTGTTACTTTCAATGTGGTCAAAATTGTATTAATTACACAGCTCAACAAAATTAACTTTTTTTTTGTTGCCCTGAATGTCTCTGCGGATTTCTATAGTTTCAGGTACCCAGTTTACGAATACATTCATGAAAGTACTGTATTGGCTCTAGTTTTTAAGATATTGATGGATTTATATGTATATATAAAACTGAAGCAAAGTCGGGTTAGTTACACTCTGTATGGCTCAAGAACCGCTGGACCGATTTTAATGATCTTTGAATTGTTGGATTTTTCTTTGCCCCAAAAATAACATGGGCTATAAAAATTTTATTTAAGGTGCATATATAGGGTGGCCCTTATTCAAAAATATTTTTAAAATAGCATTTTCACAAAGACCACGTAATCGATTTACACCGAATCTACACCACGTAGCTCTTATGTCAAGTGGCATAGCTTAGGCTATAAAACTTTTATTTGGGGTGCATATTTAAGGTGGTTCTCATACAAAAATATTTTTAAAATAACATTTTCACAGAGACCAAATGATCAATTTACATGAAATTTATACCACCATTTATATGAAGAAACATACCTTAGGCTATACAATTTTTATTTAAGGTGCATATATAGGGTGGTCCTCATACAAAAATATTTTTGGTTTGGAAATAGATTGAACCCTAAGGAAAGAATAGAGATGGCAACATGATCTTTATTTTTTAAGCATTCTATATAAAAATGTTATAGCTTAAGCTATGCTTCCTGATATAAAAGGCAAGCAGTGTAAGTTTTATGTGAATCGATTGCGTGGTATTTGTGAAAATGTTATTTTATAAATATTTTTGTATGAGAGCCACCCTAAATATGCACACCAAATAAAAGTTTTTTAGCCTAAGCTATGCCACTTGACATATAAGCTACGTGGTGTAAATTCGGTGTAAATCGATTACGTGGTCTTTGTGAAAATGCTATTTTAAAAATATTTTTGTATAAGGGCCACCCTCTATATGCACCTTAAATAAAATTTTTATAGTCTATGTTATTTTTGGGGCAAAGACATATCCAACAAATCAAAGATCATTAAAATTGGTCCAGCGGTTCTTGAGCCATACAGAGTGTCACTAAGCCGACTTTGCTTCATTTTTATATATATAAATCCATCAATATCTTAAAAACTAGAGCCAATTCATTGCTTTCATGAATATATTCGTAAACTGGGTACCTAGAACTATAGAAATCTGCAGAGACATCCAGGGCAACAAAACCACTGTTGACCAGTTTTATTCATGAAATTGGTAGGATATGAAGCGTAACAAATAAACGTCACAAATGAAGTTTATTACATCGTTTGTGAAAGATTCAAAAAAAAAAATACAAAGATATTTAAAGAGACTTTTTCAAGCTTTGCATTGCAGAGTTGTTCGTTTTTCAAGCCATATAACCCCTAACATATATAAAAACGTTTTTGTTAGTAGTTAAATCAAAAACTATAAAAATATTTGCTCTAAAATAAAAATCCTATAGCTCTTTTTACTGAAAAATTCATAAAATTAAAGTTTAACAGCACGATAATCTGCTGCTAAAATAACAAACAACGATATCAACGAAAAAAATCCCTAACCTATGAGGAAACGCACATAATTTAGCGCTAAATTTATGCAAGGAAAAATAAGGATAAACATTTTCGATACAAAAGAAGAAGAAGCGAGTAAAAGGAAAAAAAAATCAAAGAAAATCAGTTTATCAATTCGCATGGAAATTCGTGCAGCATTTTGACAGAAAACATTGATATGCAGATTTGTTTTTGTCCTGACTTTTGGGACTACTGTCGTTGGTTTCTGTGTTTTGCGTGTGAAAGCGATGTTCTGTTTTTTACCGATTTTCTAAGAAGCTCAAAATTTTCGGCTCGTTTTTTTATGCATATGAGCTTATTTTACTTTACACGCACGCAGGCAAGCTAGTATAGATAATCCTTTTGCAAATAAAGTCATGACACAGGCACCCAATTGCACTGTAAGAAATTTTTAAAACGTAAGGATTTATATATAAATTTGAGACAAAATTTTCGAGATATGTTCAGAAAAAATCTCATGTTCTAGCATTCTTTGGGAAAAATCGAAATTCGAAAATCTATTCATGTTCAACTCATTTAAAAGAAAAAAAAACTGCTAGGGTTACTACCAGAGCTGCAAAATTTTTATTTTTCGGAATTTGTGTTAAAAAAATGAAGAAAACCAGATATTTTTCTTATTTTAAAATTTTTTTTTAAAACTTTTTTTCGATTTTCCTGTGATGCTCTGATAGCAATTTTTTTTAAAAATTTTTTTATTCAACTTTTATAAATAGACGAATCTTTTCTTCAGTAACTTTTTAAAACGAATTTGTAGCAATTTTTTCGCAGTGCACAAAAATATCGACTATAAACGCTGTAGAACAAAGTGATATCATAATAACAACAACAAAAACGACACAAAAAAAAAATGAACACAAGAACAAACAAATAAAATTCCCATGATTAATGCGAGTTTCAGTTTCAGACTGAATTAAAGCGACTTTGAATACGCTTTTGGCATGGCACTGCATTAGTGTTGGTTTTATTTTTTTTTGTCTATGCATGTTCATGTATTTATATGCGACATACATATATATGCACACAACAAAGCTATCTTGTTCACGTAGCGTTGAGCTTTAGCCATCTTTGCTTTTACAATAAATCAGTTTTTAGTTCTCCCCACCGCCAAGGGCCAATACAAAATTGAGAACCAGATTGAAGGCCAAATGCTGTAAAAATCGTTATTACTAAAAGTAAAATGAAAACTGCTAGCGACATATTGTTGCTTGTGCCTGCAGGTATTTTTTTTTCAACTTTTTTGTTTTAGATTTCCCCAGCCCTCATACTGATCTTTTCCAACGAACGATAAACCTAAACATTTGCTTTGGTGTTCGAGTAAAAATTTATGAAATTAAAAGCGAAAACGTAGAATCGCTGTGAAAGCACAGAAAATTGTATTTTTTCTGCTTCAATACGGATTTAAACTTTGTTCCATTTCTTTATTTTGAAACCCATAGCATATTTCTGGGCGCAATAATTTATGCAGCTTTGGTGGATTGTTTTGGTGTTGCTCTTCTCGAGCTTTTTTCTCTATTCATTTTTCTCTGTTTGTTTTTTTTTTCTTCAGTTTTTGCTTATTTTTGTGGCCATCGTTTTTCATTTCAATTTCAAAGTTTTTCTGAATGGCAGCATGAATGAATAAACGAATGCTGCTTGACGTGAAACAACAAAAAATGCAAAACTTTTGACCAGCCGAAGGTCAACATCAGACATTAAGGATTGCGGAAAAGTGTTGAAAATTCGAAATTGAAAAAAAAATTTTAAAGTAAAGATTCATGCATGCGGAAATGATTTGTGAGGGAATGGCTGAAAAAAATATTAAGTGAGAAATTGAAAAAAAAAGGGAGGAAAATACCATAGTTGTACAGAAACAAAAATGTTGAATTTTCGTAAGAGTTTCTTCTATAAAGGGTTCTTTTGTTTTGAAGATTTGCATAAAATGAGCTGCAAAACTTTTGAAAAAACGATAAGCGTTGCTATTTCTGGCGCAATTTAACAGAGTTTTGCATTTTTAAGGAAATTGAAATTTCACTCAAGTGCGTGCAACAATTCTGAGCTGAGAGTATTAAGACTTATGACTTTTTTTGCTGATTGTCGTGGAAAAAATTATATTTATACACAATGTTTTTCACTATGAGATTAATCTGTAGAATATATTATGACATTTGCATAATTATTTTCAAATATACATATGTCGGGAATTTCGATTTGAAAGCAAAAAACAAAAAAGGAAATATTATGTCGAGAATATTTTAAGAAACACTTTTTCAAAATAAAAGTAAAAATAATAATATTTAAACTAATTTCTTTTCAGTTTTTATTTAAATTTATTATAAAATTAAAGCATTTTTTATTAAAAATGATTTTAGGTTTTTCTTTATCGTAATATTATACTTATAAATGTGGCAAAAAATCATCACTGAGATGACCAAAACACAATTTTTCGAACGTGCAATTTTAGCAAAATTGATCTCGAAGCAAAAATACCCTCTAAGTCGGAAAATTTTCCAAAACGATCTGGCCCGATTTGCGGAATAGTGGATTTGGATACTAAAAAGTATCCTTTAAACGCCTGCACAGTCCAAATTTGCTGTCATTTAAAATAATTTCTAATCTTCTTGAGGGGACTCGTGGAGAAGAATTCTTCAGTATAGCAGCTAAATTAGATCCGCATCATGCTGGAAGCTCTCAAATGGATAAACATCCAGCAGAGACTTAAATTTGTCATCTTTATGCAAGAGTATATGGCTAGGAATGGAAGAGTACCAAGTTATAACAGGCGATACATTTGAGGGTATTTTTTCAGGGGGACTTTATGACAGATCAAGCGTGAGTCGTGTCAAACTGTAATGGTATTTTTGTTAAGTACTGTTTGACATTTCATCGTGAAAAAACTCAGCCAAAGCGTCTGATAATTATTCAGCTGCAAGTATTGTGAAACTCAGCATTCTACCTGGAATGGATTTCAATTTACTTTCTTTACTTCAAAGATACGTCTTGAAAATGGTGCTAAAAAAATTAATTTGTAATACTTCTGCTGCATTTATATACAAAATTTGACGTTCAACAGGCATTCGATAGAGTATGGCATGATGGGCTTATTTATAAAATAAGGTAGCTTTTACCCCAAAATGTTTATAGAGTCTTATTTGGCAAATAGGCTTTTTAGAGTTAAACGTAAAACCTCTGCTACATCTGATTTTCCAATTAGAGCAGGAGTACCGCAGGGCAGTGTCTTGGGTCTCTTTTTGTATGTTTTATTACATCAGATATTCCCACAAATGACCATTTAATTACCTCTACATTTGCTGACGATACAGCAATTTTGAGTCGTCAAAAAATGCTGTAACAGCAACACTTCAGCTTCAATCCCACTTGTCGTCAGTCGAGAGTTGGTTGTCACAATGGCGAATAAAAGTCAATGAACAAAAATGTCTCCATGTTACTTTTACCCTCAACAAAAGTCTCTCTACAGCAATATAACTTAATGGAATCGTTATTCCACAAAAAGATAATGTCACATACCTTGGCATTCATTTGGACAAACGTTTGACATGGCGTAAGCACATAGACGCCAAGAGGTGTCAAATGAAACTTAAGGCTGCTAGCTTGCTTTGGTTTATAAACAGAAACTCCCCTCTAAGTTTAGAGTATAAAGTTCTCCTTTACAACCAAGTCATAAAGCCAATTTGGACATATGGCATACAATTGTAGCAAGTGCATCAAACATTGAAATTCTACAAAGGGCTCAATCTAAAATATTAAGAACTATTACAGGAGCTCCTTGGTTTATGAGAAATGAATGCATTCACAGAGATCTGCACATCCCAATGGTAAAAGTCGAGTTTGAAAGGCTAAAATATAAATACATATCAAAATTACAAGATCATGTTAATCGATTGGCCAGGACTCTCTGTAACACATTGCCATTTTCGCGACTGAAGAGAGCTGACAGAGCGGGTGTTGAAAATAGACACCACAGATGAGTCCTGTAATATCACAACCTAAATTCAGCTGGTTCATCGAATTACATTTGATCAGATGGGGACTCTGTACCGGGACCTAGATCGTCTCGGACACTGCCCTCTAATCATAATAAATAAAAACAAAAAGAAAACCAACCTCGTCAACCCATCATCACCAGCTGTTTGGCGCGGACCGGGACCTAGCTTGTCTCGGCTGCAGCCCGTTGAGTGGCGAGTGCGGCAACAGAAACGTTGGAGCAGCGTGCTCTTAGACCGCTTTTGGGTGCTAGACCGGAATCCAGCCCATCTCGGCTACCGCCTTAAAGTTGTTTTAGTGCACTGGTTCCCCCCAACGTGTTGGACCGGGACCTAGCTCGTCTCGGCTATCACTACACAATTGTTATCAAGGTACTAGTTACGTCCATGGTGGTAGACAGGGACCTAGCTCGTCTCTGCTACCACGCCAATACAGACCGAGACCTCGCTCGTCTAGGCTGTAAATAGATCAGAAGAGACGCAATAGTTGTGAACTGCACTATAGATGGGTTGTCATGAACCTTTCGCCACGCCACTGCTCCAACGGGTCATCCCATTCTCATCTACCGCAATTGCAGTAAACAGAAGTGATAAAATCTACTTTCAGACCATCTAAAATTTTTGGAGTCCCGCTGCACTTTTAGTTGCTTATTGTAATACATATATCAATTTGTATATAATTTATAATTTGTAATAGTTTTTATTAAAAATAAGAGCCTATAACTTATTGTTAGTCTTTGATTTAAAGAGATACAATAAATAAAAAGAAGAGTGAAAAAAAAATATACAAAATTTAATATGTGTGGGTTTAGTGTATTTTCTTCCCAATTTGTACAAAATTTCTTTTTCTCATCAGTCTAAACAAAATTATGCAATTACTTATTTGACTTTGGCCCCTTTTATGAGTGTCAATAAAAACAACTTGACTCGACACTTGTCAGTTTCAGTCAATGGCAATAATTGTCAATTGTCGACAATTGTAAATCAGTGGATTAAAATTGACTGCTGTAGACTATTGACTGAAATTGACAAGTTTCTAGTCAAATCGTTTTTTTTACACTCATAAGTAATAGAGGCCACTGCTTAAATATGAGAAATATAAGCAAATCTTTATCACAAGAGCATATAAGAAATGTGCTCAAATTTCTCACAATATACTGAAAATCAGTTCATTGTAATTTTCATACTCATCGTTTGCGAACAATTGTGCTGAAAGTGTCATCACTTACTATTCGTATCATTAAATTTGTAAATTTTCTTTAAGCAAAAACTGCAACTTATAGAAAAACCAAATTCAAGGTTCGCATTTGTTTTCGTAAACCTGTTGCCAAATTGAAAAATTGTACATAAAACCATAAATAGTATTATGTATAAGTTTGTTGTTGTTTTCACTTACATTGCACTTTTAACGTTAAGCTGGAGCTGCGTGTTTCGCCTTCAGTATTTGCTGCACCACACGCGTAGCTACCAGCACTCTCACGTTCCAGCTGCGTCAGATGCATGATATCCGTACCTTCACCAGACATTCGCATGCCCTACAAAAGAAAAAAAAAATTAAAAAAATACTTAATGTAAAATTTTTAAAAAACTTTAAAAAAATGTAAGCATTCTGGCACGTAATAAAACTGCAGGAGTCGCATAGTTTATGCGTCTTCATCACAGCGCGTGCATGAATTTATGACTTCTTGTGCAATAGAACGCATCTTTGAAGACAAAAATTAGTGTCGTTTAAAGAAAATATAACAGCAAATGCATATTTTTTGGAATGTATCGATAAAAGCTTAAGAAAATTTTCAAAATTCTTCAAGATTAACTTCCTGGTACCTCTATTTCAGAAAAATTTTGCATCAAGTACATAATTTTAAAAGTTATTACAATATAATTTTCTAAGCAATCAGCTTAGACTTAAACAAAATCTTTTACCCTTTCAGCGTCACTGTTATCTTAGTAAATGTGTTTATTATTATATCGTTTTGTGTGAGCAGCGTAACAAAATACAATTGCAAACAAGTAACATATGCTAACAAAATTTAATCCTTTAAGAATATCCTTATTTTCTGAACCAACAAAAGAGAAGGAATGAGTTAACAATTTTTGAAGAAAACAAATAACAACCTTTATAAAAAAGTTTCAAACTGAAAGCCAACACCAACTCACACACACACACACGCAAACTTGATAATGCCAATTTAAAGTGAATGAAAGAAAATATGAATAAACAGAAGCTTAATAAGCAGTAGCAAAGAAACAAAGACAGGAACAAATAAAGAAAGCATCTTAATAACACGCATAAAATAACAAACGTTCACATACATATACAGTTGCAACACATCCTTTGCGTTGATACAACCTACTAGGCAAATGAGTAAGCGTATAAGCGTATAAGGGGAAAATATGCCAAAATTTTTCAATGAGTCATGATTTCACAACTCCTCAAAATTAGGTTTCTAAGCAAATATGCAATTCAACAACAAGTACGCCAAAACTGATCCTATATAAGATTTTTTACTCATGCAAGATCTCTTAACTAAAAGCCACAAAATCTGTTCTCATTTTTATTTTTCATAATTTTTGTTACTTTTTATAGTTCGAAATGCGCTTAAGGGAGCTTTATTCACAGATAAAAGTTGCTTGAGACTCAAAAATTACTGGGTACTAAAAATATACTTCATCCGATATATGATATGATATGATATTGACTAAATATTAAGATAATGTCAAATATTGGCATTCAAATATGTTAAACATCAATTTAGAATTATGAAAAAATATGTGATAGAAGATCATGCAAATACTTTAATATTTATTCCGTTTTTCTACATTCCGTTCCGCCCACTTTGGAAGAACAAAGTATTTTTCAATGAAGCTGTAAAAGATTGCTCCTCCCTAAAGGAACTTACTTTTACCTACTGGGTAGCTCAGGAAATTTCAAATTCATTACGCGCCAAATTCACTCATTAGTGAAGAAGTATGAGTGGGTGTATGTGTAAATGTGTGCGGTGAATACATACATGTGTCTGTGTAAATTAGATTATGTCATTGTGTGTCAATGATGTCATGCGTCACGGAGCCATTTTTTTATTTATTTTATTTTTTGATTATCAGTAGCAACCTTGTTACCATCATCAGCAAAGCGTCATGACTGACTACAAAAACCTCATCATCGTCTTCATCAGTAATGGTAATAAGTCTTAAGAAATTCAAAAATTTGCGTTTACCTATGTGGCAAACATATAAGTTTTTTTTCTAGAACTTTTACGAGTAATGCTCTGTTCAGATGAAACAGAATAAAACCAATTTAATTTGTGTTAAGGCCTTACGATATTTCTTTATTTTTTTTAAGTTTTATTTGTAACCAGAAAAACTTTTAAGTAATATTGTGTTAGAGTTATACAAACTAAATTTTATAGAAATAAGTACGAGGAATCATTTCAACAGGCATTATAGTAGATAAAAATATATTGATAAAACCACGCAACTGTGAGAGGTACTAAAGTTAAAGTTATTAATCAATTAAATGGAAAGTGAATAAATAATAGACTGGCATTGGACAAAAGAAAACAATTTAAAAAATATATAAATATTAGAAAATTTACAGTCGAAAAAAAGGTGGGTAACAACAGAGCTTAAATTGTTTCACAAGATAAAAGAATAATTTACCGGAGTCTGCAAATAATCACTTCTGATATATGCACATAAAATATTTTCAATGCTTCAATGTAAAAAAGAGGTACAATTTTGTATTGCAGTATGTTGCTGTATTTTGTTAAAGTTAGCAATCCCCAAGCATCTTAAACCATACATTTATTTGAAACGAAAAATATCATAATATAGGGACAATTGCAAACCCTTCCTTAAGCTAGTACTGAATGCGAAGTAGAAAAAATTCAAAAACGCATTTCAAATACATATTGTTGAGGTATGTCATAGCGGCTTTGTAAATTTTATTTTCCCTGTTTCTATAGCTACGAGTACAACATAAATCTGTTCAGCCATAATTTTTACATTTTCCGAATTGGGTGAGCAACTAAAACATAAAAGAAACTCACGCATTTCAGTTGTAATTTTGTAATTTCTTTACATTTTTCTTATATTTTTTTACAATTTTACAAAAGACCACCCCACCTACCACCCCAACGAAAACAGGTGCCAATACAACCGGTTTCGGTTGCTGTTTCTGTTGTTTTATTTTAAAATATTTTTCGCATTATTTCTGCAAAAGTCAAACAAATGTTTTTCTTTTCCTTATTAATAAAATGAAAAAGAAGACATAAAAGTTTTTGTTTTTTTTTTTTGTTTTTTAGCGGCTTCGCAGGTGACTTTTACGACTTCTACCATGTGCATATGTTTGTGTTTGTGTTTACTGTGTTGTGTGTTGTATCACACGCTGTTGCGCAACACTGTACCTACCCGTTTTGGCATGTTGCCATTTTTTTTTTCCAATCCATTGTCTTGAATTAACAGATTTCAAATTCTGTACCTAATGCTGCCGCTTCTGTCAAGTTGAAAGTACGCTACGCGCGTAACTCGTCGTAACCGTAATTTAGTTGCTAGCAGCTTTTAATGTGACCGCAGGGGTTAACGAAAATTTTTTATGTTTGCCATCACTAGATGGGAATTGGGGAATAAAAAATTTAAATATTAAGTAAATTACATTCAAAAGTGTAACAAACTCAAGTTTATTTACATTAACTTTACTTTACTTTATTTTTGCTTTGGATCTGTTTTTGTGTAAATTGCGCAACTTTTTAACTGCCTGCACATTTTTGATGTCTTTAGTAAAGTTTTGAATTTAATGGAATCTTGATAAATACAGGGTGTTTGATTTTATTCTCCAAATTGATTATATTGTTGAGAGACAAATATTATTTGTATTTAAAAATAGATAACTACTAACAATTTATATTTTGTGAACATAAGAGGCTAAGACGTACCAAATTTACATAAGGTTTTTTGTAAATTGACAAAGCGACATCGGAAACTAAGGCTATTCATTGAATAGTAAGTTCACTTGAACAAAAGTTGAAGATAAGTCAGTTTTTCGATATTCAGTCAAAGAAACTCGACTCTCCAATTCCTTGCAACAGTATTACAAAAAATTGAAAAAAAGTTCAGATTTTTAAAGGAATCGCTTTTATCGGAAAGTTTCTAAAAGTTTCAGAGTTTTTTAGTGACTTTATCATTTACATATATTTACATATATAAACTATATATAGTATGTATCATTGACTTAGGGTATCGAGGATCAGTTATAAATTTTTCAGAGGAGGCTATCATGCGAGAGTCGTGTTAGCGCTAAGATAAAAACCATTGTTTTGTAATAAAACGTATCACTGTAGCAGGGCCTGAGTTCTTAGAGCACTAGAGTTTGTAGAAAGAGTTGCTCCAAACTTCCATATTGGAAGTGTAATACGTGCCAAGCTCGCTGCATCCTTGGTCTAATCGTAGAGTGCCCTCAGCTGGCCAGTCAACTACGCAGGGCGTGCAGGTTTTTAATATCTCCCGAGCTTGGGCTGATAAAAAAAATGCTCTCTTTCAGTGTAAGATATGTATATCGTACATATATCGCTTGGTCATAAAACAAAAATTTAATAAGGCATTTACATAGGCTGCTATTGCAGGTGTTCATTTACATTTCACTCGACCACAGTCGGTTTCTTTTGTGTTAGTAAATTTTAAAAACTTTGTAAATTTTTGGTGAAATAAGCGTTACAAAATAGAATGACTTAGATCAACATTGCTGAAATATGCAAAAAATAAATAAATTTTTTTATATTGCAAAAACTACATTCCAAGAATCGGTTCACTATATAGTAAAAAACCCGAATGCCACAACTGGTACAGGTTGAAAGAATTAGATATCTTGGTTCATTGTAAGCATTAAATCCTAAGTGAGTTAAGGATTTATCTTGAAAACTCTATGAGGGAGTTTAACAAAGTTGCTTTATAGTACTTAGTAGTTACAAGCAAAGATTACTTCATAACTTTCTACGTAATAGAGCTACTGCAATAAGGTCTCAGAGTTTCATAAGGTAATTAGTATACAAATTTTTTAGTAGTAAGTATATACCAATATTGCTAACCGTGTCTTCAGTTCAGAACTATCACTTGTTAAAATAAAGAAGAAATTTTTTGAAATTTTTTTTTTTAAATTGAATTATTCTTTTCATTTCTTCTTATTCTACAGAGGCGTAAAATCTTAAAAACATCAATTGAAAAGGATTAAACGCCTAACCAAAATTATACTGTATATCCACTGAGATGTCTCCTCTCTCTCAGTTGAAATGCAACACTTCAATGAAATCGTTTGAATCTCATCAATTGTTTCTTGAGAGCCGGCGCTCTATTTTTAAAATTTTTAATGATTTATTATTAAAAATGCAACTTGGATTTGACAGCAAGCATTTTTCAAGCGATTTTTAGTTTTTCATCTAAAAATATGATTTTCGGTCAGTGGCGATTTCCGGCATATTGTAATTTCTCAATACTTAATTAACGAAATTTTTAACTAATGTTTTCCTTCAATTCATAAATTTTGATGTTTTTCTAATTAGTTTTTGTTTCCGTTTGCATTGACGTTATATATTTAAATTTCTATATTTTGTACAACAATATTTCATTGTTTTATTTCTTTTTTTATGCTGCTGTTAAGAAGCTTTTGTTATTCCATAATCACTGAACTGTCAAAACTGCCAGTTAAAGATTTGTGGCAGCTGGAAAATTTGGC
This sequence comes from Meiosimyza platycephala, assembly GCA_963662105.1. Lineage (NCBI taxonomy): Eukaryota > Metazoa > Arthropoda > Insecta > Diptera > Lauxaniidae > Meiosimyza > Meiosimyza platycephala. Next base: position 75,224,711 of record OY759209.1, on the reverse strand, counting down.
AAACGTGCGTAAAGAAATTAAAATTAAATTAATCTAAATTAGTGAAGAATCTTAAGCCAAATTTTCTTGACAGCTAATTACACAGTCCAACAAAATTTTAAAAATTAACTTACTGGAAAATTTGTATATAATACAAAGTAATTGCAGTTACTTATATTTACGAGTATATACAAAGGCTTAGCTAATGTTCTCATCTAGGGTGAGCCACACACCTTTAAAACATCGTTATGATAGGATCCGGTTCCGGGCATACGTCGGTCGGTTTTCAGAGCATTTCTTGAGACATTGTCAAAAAAAAAAGATTGATTTTCAGAAAAAATATGTTTTTCGAAAGTTTTTTTTGAGGTGATTAACTTTGGCGAAAAACATTTATATCCGTAACATGAGATTTTTTTAAATTTATTTAAGGCTTAGGTTTTCTCAAACAGATCTACAGATTTTTGGGAGCATAAAATTAAGGAATATTTTAAAAAAATGCAATTAGTGTAAAGGCTTTTGATGTGCTGAATTCAAATCTATCCTCTAGTTTTCTATGCAATGTCAGATTTTGAAATTTATGCATCAAAATATGTCCTAAACTTTGAGTTAATTTTGAATATTAATTTGACGTGATAAATGTACACATTATTCAGAATATATAATAAGCGCAAAATAACATATCCAAAAATACCTATACGCCATAACTTTGGAAAATATGAGTTTTTATGAAGGCGCGCATCAGTCTAATTGTATAAATTGTATGCTATTTTCTATTAGTAAAAAATTCGTAGTTTCCAAAGTTATGGCGGAAATTTTGATAAGAAAGCACATATGGACACTTTTTGGATTGATTGTGGAATAACAATTAAAAAAATAAAAAACAAACACAAGATGCTATATTGAAAATATTTTGAGAAACATTTTTTTAGTTAAAAAATTAGTCTTTTAACAAAATTATTTAAGTTAAAGTATTTCTTAACAAAAATGATTAAATTAACTGTTAACTTTCTTTGCTCTACTGTGTAATTTATTTGATGCCTAGTAAAATTCACGTTAAAAAGAATTCGATACGTATTCGTAGGCTCTACTTATAAAATTTATTGAAAGTTTCAATGCTAATCGCTCAATCCGTTAGCCTAATTTGAAAAGATGACAATTTTATAATTTCATTAGACCTTTTGAGGTCCACAGGGCTTTGTTCAAATACCTGTCATTTTTGCTATAATCAATAAGTTAAAGACGCCAATGAACCTTAAAGTATGCAATTTAAAATTCAATCCAATTACTTAAATGTTGCGAAATTTTTGTTAAAACATTGAAAATTTGTCATTGCATATACCAAGGCTCTTTTGGTAAAGCTATTACTTCAATTAACTTTACTGTCAGCACTAGATTTCGTTCAAAATAATTCTTATTTGTTATTTTTAAATTAGTAAAAATCTTTTCTAAAATTTTCCTCAAAAGAATATGTAAATACCTAAAAAAAATTAATTAAAATACGTGTAAGGAAGAGCAAGAAATTCATTAAAATTCCGCCTCAAACTGTTGCTGTCTGCTGTTGACTGTGACAACAAAAAACAACAACAACCGCAACGGAACATATGTTTACGTATGTTGTAAATCCATTAAGCCAGATGGTATTTTCATGTTGCCAAAATGAAGCTACAAGTTCAGTAAAAAAAAAGTTAAGAATAAAATCTAAAAAACAAAATGAAAAGGAAAGCAACAACAAGAAACGTTCACCAAAACTAGCATTTATTTTTATATTGCATGCCATTTGGTGCTCTTCTTTTAGCTTCAAGGCAAAAATATAAGAACACTTTTTATATCTTTTTGGTAGTGCTTTATTTTATGGAACAAATTTTTTTAAATTCTACTAGGGCCAACATCAGCATTCACATGTGGGCGTTAGTGGTAGCCAACGCTTTTTCCCCAAATATATTCAAATAAGAGAGATTCTTTTTAGTTTTCAAATGTTAAAAAAATATAGAAATTTTTATTGTTAATTTTTCAGAACTAAATATTTTATGACTTTTTTTACTCCACTCATAAAACAAAGTAAATTTAAATGTTCCCAAAATCTATGTAGCTACTTAACGAGCGCATTAAGGCATCATTTCATGGCACGCACACACATACACACACACACACGTACACACGTAAGCCCTGCCACTCACGTACATGTACAAAAGTAATGTATCACTTTTTATTGCCAACTCATGTATTTAATTGTTTCATAACAAACACCCTGCACTCTGATGATTACTTGGCATAAATTATCACTCATAAATTATGGTCAAAATCTATAGGAAAAAACAAACTTATATTGTAATTGAAAGAAAAGCTGAAAAAAAATATCTGTATTCAAACAATTGGGTCTAAAGTCAAAACAACAACAATCGTAACCGCCATGCGCACACATTTCAGGCAATAAATTAAAATACCAACAAAGGAGAAGGTAAAAAGACGATGAATAAGCCTGAACTGTAGGAGATGCCAAGTAAATAAGCTGCCATTAAATTCCGTTTATTATGACCAAAACGTGATGATAAATAAATGAGATTGCGACATTGAAAATAATAAATTTTCAACTTGAAAACAAGGCAGCAGTTTTTATTTGTGACTTATTGACAACAAGAACAACACAACAAAAAAAGAGCACCAAACACACACATACATACGCACGCAAACAAAAAAGTTTAACTCAACAACAATAAAACACAAAAAGGATTTGGTAGGATATGCGTGAAAAATAAAGCAGCAACACCACTATACAAAACTGCTGTTCATCATATGTGTATGTGTAATAAATCCCGAGTAACAGCTGCAAATGAATGAGCTTAACTCAGCAGAGACACACACACAAACGCATTGAGATGAACGAATGAATATATATGTTATTTGGTAGGGTGATACTTTTTATCAAAATATTAAAACTCAGCTTTATGAATAACTTTTGATTGAGGAAAAATTGAAATAAATTAAATAAGATAAAACTTTGTTATTGATTTTTGAGGTTTTGTATGAATTTAAAATTTATAAATTTTCATGAAAATAAATTTTAAAATAATTTCAAATGCCGTCACTGGTATTAATTTGGTTAATGTTCAATATTTTTTTAAAAGTTTCCGTAGTAGGTACAAGTCACTTCAATCTCCAAATTCAGTGGTGATTTAAAACACCACAAAGACTATGTAGGGGTAAATTTTTGAATCGAATTCTTTCACCAAAATTATGAAAGAAGATGGGTTTGGTGGTGACAGAGCAATGTGAGACATAATTTTTTGGAATTCGTACCAGGAATAAATATTTGGATTTGAAAAATTATTATTTTATACCAAGAAAAAGAAATTTGGAAGAACTTTTTTTATTCTATGGAATAGGGAAATCATTTGTCTGTCGATTCAATTCCAGGAATCAAATTTTGGAATTATAAATTATTATTATTTTTTATTTAAATTGAAATTACAATCTTTAATACTAATACAAGCAACTATGGCCTACGGCTAGAAAATAGTTAACAAAATTCATGGCCTACGGCTAGAAAATAGTTAACAAAATTCATTTTGTAAAAACTTAAGCGTAAGAGATTTTATATTTCAAAAAATAGTCTACTTTCTTTAAGAAATCTAGAAAAAAGTTTAATATTCTCAGTGTTAACATTTTTAAGAGTATGTTCTAAGCTTGTTATTTTTAAGGATAAGACTATAGTTTTTGCAACTGGGCACTGGTAAATTATGTGTTGAACAGATATTTCGCTGATGTTACAAAGTGAGCACGAGATGTTTGCCGTAACTGCTGTATCGAACAGATATTTGTGAGTTAATCTAGTGTGACCAATTCGAAATCTTGTGTATGCGACGGTTTCTCTGCGTGAAACTGAAGATGAAAACTGAGGAGGATTCTTTTCCGGATTGAAAGTTTTGTATAAGTGGGAGTAGTTTGTCCAGTTATTGCGATTAGTTTCGGAGTTTATCTTTTCTGTAGCTTTACGGATATCTTTTTTATTATAGAAAAGTGATAAATGCAGTGGAGCTGCGGTAGCGTATTTGGCTACTTCGTCGGAAAACTCGTTTCCAGCGATACCCATGTGGCTAGGAACCCAAAGCAGTGATAAACGTTTGTTGTTTCCTATAATAATATCTCTGATTTTGTTTATAGTAAATTCTTTGTTGTTCGTATTCTTTATAGCTGTTAATACCGAAAGAGAATCGGAGCAAATGACAGTTTTAAAATATGAGTGGATCTCAAGAAAAAGTTCGAGTTTTAAAATTTCATAGCAAATTCTCTTGATTGATTTGATTTGACAGATTGATTGAATCAATATAAACATTCAAAATTCGGAAAATTTAATTTGATTCCAATGGAAAGGGAGAAGAAAAAATAGTTCAGTTATTTGTTGATTCTATTCCAAAAACAAAATTTTGTCAATTAAATGATTTTTCCTTTACTGAAAATAAGAAATGGAACTCGATGATACTTTAGAATTCATGAAAAAAGAATTCAATCAATTTCATTCACAATAAGAATTCATTTAATTTCAAGGAATAAGTTACTTCAAGGATGATGATGACTTTACATAATATCATTATTATTTAAAGGAACAATTTAAAAGTGCATATCAAATTTGTAAAATTCACTGAAATTGAACCACCCTACTGCAAATGCAAGGACAGAAAAACGCGAATAAAAATATATAATAAAATTGATGATGTTGGTGTCTGGTCTTCTGCATGATTGAAATTTTTATGATTTTCATAATACTCTTTTCTTTTGTGTATTCACCCTGTATTTGCATAAATTTTTGCGTAATTTTTTTTTATAATATATTTATTGGTTTCCAGTAAAACTCCACTAACGCAAAGCATTGGCCGTAAATCAGCTCAAAATAATTGAAATTGAGTATGTATATAAATAAATCCATATGTATGTGTTGTTGTTTTACAATATTCATTCTGTGACACATATGTTGATGATGGATAACAATATTTTGTATTCATCTCGGGAATAATATTTTTTATTTTAATTTTTTTTGTAGGAATGGCACAAATTAAAATATAAAAAGTTTTTACTCCTAAGAACTTAAATATTTATTATTTATGATATTTATCAGAAAAGTCAAAGTTATGAGCTTAAAATTATTTGAATCCTTAAAAATATTTTTATGGACAACAAATTGAACATTAAAACATAACAAAATTTTTGACTTATATTTCCCAAAACGACAAGAACTCCAGCATTATGAACTTTATTGCAATTGCTGGTTTCTTTTAACTTCCGTCTAAAGTACATCCTGGTGATCCTTTGAAAATGTTCTTCATGCTGGCAATACAATTACCAAACTGTGAATGTGCTTTCTTTTATTTTTTTATTTTTTATAATTTTTTAAAAAAAAACCTTTGGCGCCTATTACGAATTCTAACAAATTTTCTCAAATCTAGTTGGTAACACTGTAGCCAATAAATAAACTAATAATAATAAGTTATTTTGAAGAAAGTAAAGAGTTACTTAAAAATACACACCATATGCAACGTGAAAGCTTAGAAGTGAAATTGATTTCTGACGCAACACTCTAACGCAGTTTCAAGAGAGTGCGCTCGTATGGCGACAAAGTCTATAATTGTTTTAAAATTGTTTATAAAAATTGTTTATAATTTGTTTATAAAATTGTTTTGCCATTCAATTGAATACTTCATGCATTGTTTTATGGAGGATATAGAGGCAGTATATAAAAAAGTCAGGCTTAAGATTTCAGCTGTTTACTAAAAAGTTCCATAAAGGAACCACCTTTATATATGAAATTAAATCATTAATTAATATGCTTTTTATTAAAAGGAATGGAAATCAAAATGTATGTCAAAATCACTTGAATTCTGAATATGAACCAACCAACACAAGAAAGAAACAGTAATTGTGCTACGTGTAAGTGGATACAGTTGTAAATGCTTTATCTTACGCCGACGAATATGTTGAAACACATGCTACAGCATGCCTACTATTATGTCTTAAAATGCAGCACTTGCTGACAAAACTCTGACAGATGTAGCGCAACATAATTAAAATTAAAGTTACACCTCAGGCATGCAGGTGCGTTTAAGTATCATTGCATACTTTAAGGCGCACACAAACAAAAAATTTTACATGATTATTATGACACTTAAAAATAGTCCAAGAGGCAGCTTTAAGTCAAGCCATTTGAGTGAAATGAATCTTCATAGCAAGGGGTCATATCATTTGCTTCTCACTAATATTTTAAGGCTTTTCATTATTTGAAGTGATGTTGTCACTATCAGTAATTTGTTTTAGGTTGATGAGCACAGCACGCTTATAACATACGGAAAAAAAAGTTATCATCCTTTTTGTTTTTATAGGGAAAGAATGCAGTATGTAAAAAAAATTAAATAAATATAAAAAAACTTACGGAGAAAAAATCAGTATCTTGGATGGAACGTTGTGAAAAAATTATCAATGGGTGAATCGTTTAGAGCAGGGATTCCCAAAGTCGTCGATATCGACGCCTTGGGTTCAAAATCGTTATCCGAGGGGTCGACGTAAACGAAAACTGATAAGGTCTAAAATCGACCCCTATTAATTAACACAAGTTCTTACTTGAAACTTTCAAGATAATGTATAAGTTGTGTTACGTGTACCAACTTGTTATACTTGTTGATGTGTCTCATTTGTGAAAAAGTATTCAGTAACGATATAATGAAGCCTTCAAAAATGGAGGACCACCTATCAAGAGAAGGTACATGCTGATAAAAAATGTGAGCCCATGTCATTCTTTTAAGCACTTAAAGAAAAACTAGAGAAAAGGCAATCCGTTAGATCGATGTTTGCGTCATAATCTATGAAAGAAGTTGATGGCTTACGAGCGTCCTATAATATATCTTTACTAATAGCAAATTCGGAGAACTCCACACAATTGGAAAGCTGCTTATTGTATCAAACATTGCGGATGTCGAAATGGACTTAGAAAGTCACCAGGTTCATCCATCACACTGAATTTTTTATTTTTTATCTTTACTTTGCGATTTTAATGTTTTTTTCAAAAAATAATAACCTACTTAAATATTTTTATGTAATTTGTATTAATTATTATTAATAACACTTGATATTTACTGAATTTTATGTCTATTTATTTTTTTAAATTTTGATGAGAAAATAATGTCAAGTTTACTCACTTAACCAGCAGCAAAGTTTTTAAATTAGTAAGTATTTTGTATCAACAGGAAAAAAACTAGAGAAAGGATTTTTAAAATAATTTGGTTATGTGGGTTTGAGGCATCAGCTCATTTTGAAGAAGTGGTCTCTTACCCAAAATAGTTTGGGAATCCCTGGTTTAGAGAGTCACATCGGTTACATAAAAGCATGAAGTTTTGATAACATACAAATATTTTGCGTAAACATCTGAAGAACATCTTTTTTTTTTGATAATATTTAAAACACATTTAATGTATACAATGATAAAATAATTCTGAAAACTTGCAACAGGTGTGGCATTTTTCGCAAAATAACTTTTTTTAACAAAAAAAATTATATATTTAAGAGATTATTTACAAAAGTTTTCAATTTGAAGTTTTCTTAATAACAAACTATTATTGCTTCTAGCGACACGTAATAGAAAGTTCTTACTAACTATGTATGTGAATTCACTATATTATTATTGTATTGTTATAATTACTGAGACTTAAGTGCAGCTGTCAGCATGATGCACTTTCGTTGATTTAACTTTGTTTTAATTCAACACTTCTGCGTGTGCAACAGCTCATATCACGAAGAGATATTATGTGTCGCATAGTGGAGCAAATCGTAGTAATTGATGTGGTTTTTGACTGATATTTCTCTACAAGATTCTTCAATATTATTCTGACTTTCCATCTTAATACTCTCATTCAAAAATCTAAGTCTACAAATTTAATTTCAAAGAACATGGAATGTTGAAGATTTTTAAGCAGAATTTTTAAATAAATTGGCGATAATCCTTTTCCTTCGTTTTTGATGTGATGTCTTTAAGATTTTGTGCTTCAATAGTGGGTTGATTTTCAAATACTTTTTATATAGTTTGATCCACTATGACTTTCAAATAATAAATTGCAACCTTGTAGTGAATTTCTTAATGTATGTGTTACTCTATGATGGATATTGCATTAGTAAGTGTAACCCACTCAACGCGTGTGTCTTAAGGTTGCAAGCGAATTTATTACTTTTTAAGTATTTCCATTCCATTTGCGTTCACTGAAAGGTTTAATTTTTTCAACCTCAAATTCAATTTAAAATGGATTAAGTGCACATATCTTTGAAGAACTAAAGCAAAGAGGATGTTATGTTTAAAAGCCTTAAGTCACACGTACCTAACGAGAAAATTACTGCTTCTACACGATTGAAGAAGTTACTCAGAATATGGTAGAAACTAATTGTAAGATAGAAGTAATTAGGTATTGCAATCCCGGTGTGTTAAGGATAAAAAGTTTGCATTTCCGGGATTTTCGGTAGTATAAAATTTTTTTTGAGGTTATATTTCTTCTAAGTCGTTTTCTTTTCAATACGAATTTCAGATGAGCATTTAAATTCGGTTTACAACGCAAAAGAACTACACTGAGCTGCAAAATGTAACTTTTGGTCTAATGGGAAGTGAAAAGATATTTGCGATAAGTTTTCGTACGCTGAATACAAAACTGGGCTCAAAAGTTATGCATTACGTATTGAAGCATACGATTGAAGCCCCAAAAAAAGACTATTTTGGCAATTTTTGAATAAAAGTACCTACCAAACTAAAAAACCTTTCAAAATATCTCAAATTTAAGCTTTGTTATTTCCACTTTCAACCCACATATACCAAAAACTCCGTGCTTAGTGGTTACGGTTATTCAAATATGTATAGCCAAAAAACCTCTTTTGGGAAGTTCGAACATCTATTTTCTCAAAAATATGCGTAATGGACCAGTTTTGAGCACAGATTCGTGTTCAGCGTGTTAAAACCTATCGTAAGCATCTAAACACTTTCCATTAGCACAATCTTTGTTTACCAGTAATATATATCAAATGAAACAGTATGTAACGTAAAAAATGTTATTTATTTTTAAAACAATACGTTTCAGCAATTAATAAAGCATCAGAGGTTTTAGAGCAAAGTCGAGTAAAAGTAAAGAATTCGAAGTACAGTGAAATTCCCAATCACGGACTGCCCCCATAACCGGACAGATCCTATAACCAGACATATTTCGGCGACACTCACTTTTCATTAACTTTTCCATACAAAATCAATTCCGATAGCCGGACGCTTCAATAACCGGACGCGGACACTATATTCTATGTCATTTTGATCAAAATATCTCTTTTAAGAATTCTTTAAATTTGCACTACTTCCCTTTTTTATAAATTCTTATTCATTTTTGTTTTGAAAGCAACGAATTTGGTGGTTCCCCTAATATGTTATGCTAATGTACCTACACATTTATGTCAGAAGTGTTGAGTTGTGTTGAACTTTTTCGTTCATTCTGGTTCGCTGAAAATCGATCAAAGTTTATTAACTGAATATAACGATATTAAAGTACAATTTGAAAATCAGAGCGCCACTCCAGAGATAAGCGAGTCTGAAAACGAAGTTGATGAGAAAATTGCTGACCCCATAACTTCAAATGATAAGGCATTCAAGCAAGTTGCCCGTTTGAAGCATTTTGCAAGAGATGATTTTGTAGCATTTCATCACAACAAGAATATAGAGACGCATTTTGAAACCCAACATTGAGCCAATCGAAGTTAAAACAATCTACTCGCACTAGACTTTTTCAACCGAATTAGTATGTAAACATATGTAAAATGTCAGTAATGTGTGAATTTGTTTAACAAATTCAATAAAATTTTTTTTGTTCCTCCCCCATAAGCGGACATCTCCCATAACCCGATAAAAATACTGCGACGGTGGGTGTCCGGTTATGAGGAATTTCACTGTATTCGAATTTAGTAAATTCAATTTTTATGCCTGTTGGAGCAATTTTCATAAAAATTACATTTGGAAAATGACTGAAAGCTGAAATTAAGCTAGCAGCTTCTCAGACTCATGTGTCTGCAAGAAAAACTTGCAATAACTTTTGAAATTTTGTTAGCTGTGGTGTATAGGCCATCATCATGCATCATGCGCTAGTGCAAAAATTTTACAGGATGGATTCAAAAACTTAACCTCGTACACCGAACTCACTAGATATTGAACTATCAAATCACCATCTTCACAGATCTTCACAAAATTTTTTTGATCAAGATATGTACATTAGATTTGAGGGTATCCACATGGTACTAAGATTATTAAACTACCAAAACAATGGCAAGAATCTTAACAAATGAACGAAATTTTATGTCTGAATGAACTTTAAGAAAAAGTTCAAGCTGTGCTTTAAAAGAATGATAGCTACCAAAAACTGTATGTGCAACTTTTTACAGTTAACTTTACTATTCCTGCTTAATCGTTCGCAGATCTCATTTCCTGCTGGGTACACATAACCACATGCGGCATTACACATATGCACGCATTCATACTCAGAAGTCAAGTGCAGTGTTGTTCAAATCCTACCAATGCATAATAAAAATAAAAATTATTACCAAGCAACTACCAAGAAAGCACTCGAGGTAAAAGTATAACATAAAAGCAGCTTAACTAAATGCGCCTTTGCTTAAGTCACTCATTTGAATAAAATGAAGGTAAGTGTTTTTTTATAAATTTTTTCCCATTAAATGGAATTTAAATGGAATGCTTTTAACTACTACCAGGATTTTCTGTTATTACAAGAAATGTTCCCTTGGAAACACTCCCAATTAAAATATCTACTCTTTCTAGTAAGATTTTGTATTATACAGCTCATAACAACTGATTCGTGTGTGGTGCAATATTTTTCAAATGTAATTATATTTAAGTTGCCATAAAAAGACCAAAATATCTACAATTCACTAAAATTGCAATTTTTTGCCCACAATTCAATTCCTAAATGTTCCTTGTTTATTTATTTATTTATCAGCGGTTCAACAGACAATTTGCCAAATTAAATTACACCACAAAGTGTCAGCTTAAGCTGCATGTCCTGCAAACTGTTAATAAAGCGTCAGGATATTTTACGATGATAGACGACAGCTGGTTCTCAGCGCATCAACACAAAGCAAACAAATAAATAACCGCACAATGTGAGTAGAATGAGAAAATACAAAGACAAAAAAAGAAATAAAATAAAAAATATGAGGTCGGGTTATGCCGGGTCGGAAGCAAAAGATTTGCCAGAAAACGAAGTCAAAGTGTTGGTGCCAACAAATTGCTGCACCGTCCAAATTTAATAGGCGAAACAAAGCGCAACGCAAAACGCGTCCCCTATCAAAATCAATAAAATAGTCGGGGGGATATATCGTGTGGGCATTTCGGGGGAACATTGAAATCATGGTTTCAATTTTTTCCTATTATTTTCTTGGAAATTTGCCACAATTGTCGACTGACTCAATAACAATTATTTTATACGTTGAAAAGCAAAGAAAATTCATTCAATAAATGAATTGAATGAAGCAAAAGAAGTGGAGATATTAAGAAAAGGAAGAGAAGGAGTTTTACACTTACATTTTTAAACCATGAATAAGATGTTACGGGAGGACGAGCATCGGCGCGACATTTGAACGTGACATTTTGGGTCTCTGCTCTAGTTACAACGCGGCTGGGATCTTCGTTGGCCAAATGCACTGAAACAGTTGGTGGATCTGTAATTGAAAAATAAAAAGAGACAATTATATTAAAATAATGAGAAGAAAATTAATGGTAAATTTAGTGAATTAGGTATGGGGAACGTAACAACTGTTGAAGTTTTGAGTTCTTGAGTCTATTGTAAATATTAACTACTACACTGAAAAAGCAAAGAGTATCGATTTTTAAGAAAAACTTATTGAGAAATTTGAAAATTTATATTATAAGAAGAAAAAAATAGCATCGACTTTGGAAAAATTAAAAGGGATCAGGTCTCCAGAAAATGAGCCGATTTTTCTTCTAACAATATAGTGAGAAAATTATCATAAAAAAAAAAAAAAATATTAACTTACGTATTTTTATCATAATTCGGGACATTAGGTTAAGAAACATTTTTAAAATTTCAGTACTAAACTTTTCAGAAAGTGAGAAAAGTTAATTTTTAAATTTATAATTTTAGAAAACTTGTGTTTATATTATTATTCATAATGTGATCTTATATGATATATTATTAATATAATTAATTTAATAAGAGAAAAAAGTGGGCGAATAAAGTAGTAAAAATTCATCTTTTCATTCTTTCGTTATTTCACCCTCACAAACGATGTCATTGGGCATCAAGGACTGGCGCTTTCGCTTCAAAAGAGAAGAGAAACTTGTAGGTCGTGTATACTCGCTTCGAAAACAATACAAGTACGCGAAATTTTTAAATTTTTATTGAAAGGGTATTTTTTCCATGGTGCTAGGTGCGAACTAGTTTGACTAAACGAGCTCACATCGACATTGGCAACTACTTAGCGTTTATAATCTTATGCCTATGCCTCTATGCTTATGCCTCTTTTCCAAATTCATCAACTTTTTGCATGAAAATTGACTGAACCATTGATTGTGTTTGTGAAAAATTTAGTTTCATAACTTTAAATAATTCTATCTGAAAAGCATTTTAAAGTTTTTGTTCCTATTCAAGGTGCCACGCCCAAATTTACAAATTTGCCAAGGTTTTGTTATAGCATTTTGTCAAGTTATTTTTAGTATTTGTAAGGAATTGGGTTGCAATACCTACATATATCAAACCGTTCTCTCAGCATAACGTAAAATGTGTTATTTGTGTGGGTGGTAGACGTGTCCTCATGTCGCTTTCGTTTGTTTTCGATACGAAAAACCTTGCTTGAAGGTGTAACCTATCGAGTTTTATCCAATTATCTCGTTTAGTTTTCCCGTAATTGTAATTTCAACAGGCAGACGGACATGATTAAATTGATTCAGGTGGTGACGCTGATTAAGTATATATATTTTGCCATACTCCATTGTTTGTAATACAAACGGAATGGCAAAAAAGGATTTTTATAATTTGCATCAGGGAACAAGATAAGAAATGAAGTCGTGAGATTTTTTTTTTCATTAAAATACCATAGCTTTGTAATCTTATACAAAACTCATGTCGTAGAATGAATACGAATACATATTTATTATTTACCGAAACGTGTACATTTAATAATTTCAATATAAGTTTTAAAAAATTACCAGAATTCGAAATGTAATGTTTCGTTTAATAAAGATAAACTTGGTGTCTCAATTTTTAGCTACTCGTATTTAGCTGAATGGGCTGCATATGCATTATTAAGCTCAACCACTGATAGCTCCTTTCCGTAAACTAAATTCTAGGTTGTAGAACAATGTGTACTTCCCCGATATAACTTCTTTATAAGCCTTTATTCAAGCGATTTATTAAGAACTTTGTAAAAATTGAACTTTCTGACTTCCAAGAAATTGCAAAAAACAAACTTCAATGACGCTCGCATATGCTCATGCCAAATACAATTTAGTCGAGAGAAGAAAACAACCATATAATAGATGGAAAACTTAATACGATAATAAAAATGCCTAACAATAAGTAGTAGAAATTTAATGAGCGATGCAAATTACCACATAAAAGCTAAAATAATAAATCGAAATTGGTACATAAGGTGCTGCAAACTCACTACCGACATCACTGTCCTTACTACCAACGACACCGTACAGTACTAAAATTTTGCACATGCAAGATAATAGAAGAAAAGCCTCAATTTCAGTACGCATGCACTGCTCCGGTTTCTCTTTAAATCCATATATCCAAGAGCTTCTTCAATGGCATAAAAACTAAATGTGGCGATTAGTTCCGCCTGCGTTAGAGGGATAATGTGAAAAAACTGCTGACGGACGGAACTGAATTATTAAATTGGTGCCTTCTTTCTGATTCTACTACTGCGTTAGGCACAATCAAATTAACTGTTCCGAGTTGTGTGGATGAAGTTCTGACTTGACGACGTTAAAGTGAAACAATGGCAGAAGGACTAAAGAAATGAGAAAAAATCGACAAAAATTCTAACACAATATAATAAAAGTATTAGATTTTATTGTGAAATTGCAATTGAAATGAAGCAGCAAAAAAAAAAAAAAAAGAAACAAAGAAAACTCGAAAAAATTTTATTCATTGAATAGAGAAAAGGAAGAATAAGTAAATAGATCTGAATATATAGAAAGATAAATTCAATAAGAAGAAAGAAGTAAAGTAAACATGCATATAATAAGTATATAAAGCGTATTATTGAAATTATAATGAAAATAAAGAAAATGAGAAAAAAGCGCAATAGATTGAAGGAGAATGCTGGAAATACAGCATCGTTATTATTTTGTAAGTGAATTGATGATATGAAACTTCTGCTGCTAACAAATTAAAGTTAGGTATTGCAAATCAATTTCACCTCAAAGACTATGAACAGTAATTAAGAGAGTATTAATCATTTGTCCTATGAATCATCAATCAAATCATCCTTTTAAGAATAATGACAATTAACCGTTTGCTTTTGGCGGATAAAAGTTTAGGAAAAAGCCAACGATTATTTTTATTTGGTTTTGGGAAAAACGTCAAAGACCTGAAAAATTAAATTCTACGATCTTTCGATGAATGATTACTTTAATTTTCATCGACTTTCCTTTGTTTTTGGGAACTAATTCAATTATAATCGAGTAATAATCCTAATCCTTATCACCCAGCTTTGCCTAGTGTACATTGACTCAGTTTTGTGCATGATAGGCCATTGGACATGACCATGTCCATGTCTATGGCCAGCCACAAGTTCAGCACTTTTCGAAAGCGCTTTAAGTGCGAAAGATGTCTAGCAATCAATAAAAAGTTCGCGAACTGATTTTGTCCATTTACCTGCAAAAACCAGCACTCAAATATTCAGCTTAGCAAAAAAATCGATTCAGCAAAAAAACTATCCTTAGGATTTTTTCCAATTACAGAAAAACTTTACCATCCTGCGAAACAATGTTTCAAGTCAAAAGAAAAACTGAGTTTTCAGACCCAAAGTTAATGACGAAGTTGATAAATCTTTTTAAGCAATACTTTGTACGAGATATGACCGCTAGAGCTGCTGCCCTAAAATGAACTGTACACAATATATAAAAAGAAAGTAACTTGAGCATCTAAAGGTTTCAAAATGTATCAGATTGTTCCGATGAAAACTAGATGGTGGCTGAAAAGCACACCATAAAGTTATATGAAGGCTACCTACAAAATTAAAAATAAAAGCTTTTATTCTTGAGATGAAAAATGAAATTATGCTTGGAAATTGCCAAAGTTTTGAAGAAAATCCTGCCGTTTCTCGTTAATCTGTAACCATTATTACTTCTGCTAATTAAAAATTTACAGAAAAATAAAGCTGAGAGACACACACATTACTAGGTTTAGAAAAAATATGACACTCACAAATATTGTCTAGGATCAGCTATATGGCTTTATGCTAAGAAACTATTCGGATTAAAAAACTTTGTGTGGCATCATGGAAAATGCTTTAGAAGGAGCTGTCAGTTGACAACAAGAAACGGCGAAATGCTATTTTTTCTATGTACGTAGATAAATAAAAATTTTAAAAATAATTTTAAAAACTATGAACTTTATAAAATTTTATAGCATATCGTACCCACTGTACTTTAATCCTATATATTATTTTCAGCCAAATAATCTTAATTTTTGCAAGGATCATCTCTAATTGAAAAGGAAGAAAAATTATTGAATCATCTGCATTATTTTAGTTGCTAGTTAACTGATTTCAACAAGCTTACACTTTTGATCAATTTTCCCACTTATTCATATAGGATATAAAGCTGAGGCGAAATAAAATTTTTTTATTAACTCAAATTAGATTTTATTTGACTAACACTATACAGCCTGTTTGATAAAGACCATGCAGTATTCTTATTATAAGAAGTATTATTTCTCGCGCAAATCTGTTCGCTGTGTTCAATCAATTTTGAATCATATTCCAGAGCTTTAATAAAGGATTCAAAATCTTATTAGTGCTTTCCGTGAGAATAATTTAGGATAAACTTCTATTTAACCATAACAAAAACCCACCTCTTTCACACACACACACTTCTATGCTTAAATACCATTTTATGTAACTATTTACAGCTTAACGTTGACAAACTTATACTTACATGCTACGCGTATAACACGTTTGTCCTCCATGGCACCACCAGAAAACCAAGGATTTGAAGCACGACACGTTAACTCGGCATTATCATTTTCTGAGGTTACCTTCAGTGTCAGGATACTTGTGGTGATATTGGAATCCTATTAAGAAGAAACAGAAAAAAGAGAAGTAGAACAAAAATAATTAAAAATTGCTGCAGCAAAACACCAAGGATAACGAAGTAGATAAAAATTAGGTTGGTTGGTAGTATCTAAGCAGTAACATTGTGTGGAAAGAGAATAAATTACGACAAGTACAATGGTAGTTTTGTCATATGCAGAGCAAAAAGCAAAAACGTACAGGTATTTGATTAGGTTTTAAGTTTGAAACAGCATGAAGTTGGCAGCTCTAATTTGTTTGCGTTGGTCTTATTGTCTGTTCACCTACATACGTGTGCGTAAATGTGTGCCTTTGTTTGTATGAGAAGAAACTGAAAATGTTCCCTTACAAATACATTCCAGTGCTTTGTTTTACACAACATGTTGGCAGGCAAAGGCACACATTAGGGATGGCATTAGAAATTTTCGCGAATAAAATTTAATATTATAATGTACTTTGTGGTGGTCGAGTTTATTGTTTATTAAAATTTTCGGATAATGAGCAATATAAAAAAACGACTACAAAAATCACCACTAGTTGCATTAAAACATATTTTCCTGTTAAGGGCGTGATACCGCCCACCTAAAAAAAATATTTTTACTTAGTAATCAATCTGTCTCCATATTAAATTTCATCAAATGTTTTCCTACAAATTATTCCTTAAGTAGTAAAAAGAACAACACAGCTACTTAGTTAAACAGAAGTATCATACAAAGAAGTACAAAAGAGTACATTTGACTGTACTTTTTAGTACACAAAATGATGTACTATGCTCCCAAAAGGACTACAATTGATAACGTTACTCATACCTAATGGCATATGTACATACATATATCCATATGTGTATCATACAAACAAAGAGTGAAACATACCCAGTCAAGACATGGAAGATTGTTGAATATTCCGTCTTCAAAGCGGATGATGTAGATGAGTTAATATAACATATGATTTAAAATGAGCATATAGCATTTTTTAAAATTCATTAATCTGAAAGCATTATGGTTCGGTATAATTGTTTTGTTATTTGCATTGCAAGTATAAGACATTAAATGTAAATATATGATTAGAAGCATAAAACTACGTTCACGGCTTGGTCCTCTAATATCATTTTGGGTTAAGTTTTGTGTAATCGTTTTTAATTGAAAACGTCACATAGCAATATCGTAGATAAATTGAAATGTAAAATCCGACTTCAATGATGTAGTAAAAATCTTTTCGTCGTTATGATTCATCCACAAATCGCTTTGACGTGTCTTTACCACCGGACAATTTCTTCCAAACAATTATTGGTACTTGCGCGTGGTTGAAACCATCGTCTCGCTGAATAATATATGATATTTCCACAGTTGAAATTATTTGCTGGGTATTATCATATGTTGTACAAAAAGGAACAATCAAAAGTATTCACATACACACATTCTCATACAAAATACCCGGTGAATGGCATAATTAGGTAACCGTAAATTCTTATTTGTCCCCAACATGCTGTAAAAGTACATAGTTGAGCATGTATTGTAGGTGGTGTAGTTGTAGTTGTTTGTATGAGATACGAGACACAGGTAAAAGTATGAGAAATTCTCTGTTGTCATTTGAATTCTTTTGTTTTCATGTACCAGCAGCAGCATCTTTTATAGAAGCAGCAGCTACAGGATGCAAAAAAGCGTAAAAGTCGGTAAGTGGATTGAGTGAGTGTTTGTGCTCCCATAAATTACAATAAAAGTCAAAGCTAAAGATACTGGGTGATTTTATAAGTATCAGTTATTATATTTCCTATATTGAAAAGCATAAGAATTGTTAAGGATCACATTTATGCATCATTGATTTGAATAAACCAAGGAAATCTGCAAAATACTTCACTGAAACGTCAATTTATCTGATACTTCAAGAACGGTGGGCAATTTATGTGATCTTGATTTTTCAAAACCAAAAATAAATTTAAGTTCTAGAAAGAAAGCTGTTCACTTTAAATACGTTAAATTCTCAAGAACTCTTTCTTAGGTTTTTGAGAGACTAAACATTAAACATCGTGGCACTACTTTTGCCGGTGAAAAATAATAGTGAACAACATATAATTTGAGAGTCCGGGGTGATTCGGCCTCTTTTTCACTTTCATTCAACTCCGTATATATTTAAAGGCTAAGTACATTGTCATTGTCATTGTTAATGTCATACTTAGAATCATCAGATATGTACGATTAGATCTTGGAATTAGGCGTTGGAGTTGTACTAAAGTTGTTGGAAATCCTTCAATTATATTAAATGTTTTTGACATATTTTTATCACCACGAACCATTTTTTACGTAACTGAAATCGTCTGAAATAAATGTATTGATGAGTCAGGAGCTAAGACAGATAGAGCTCTTCGAAAAGTTGGTGGTAAATTTTCACTCATAAGTTTGTTATTTATATTTATGGAGTACATTCGGCCATGATCAATGCTTGGAAAGTCCAATGCTTATTGCGGAAAAATCTTTGCATGAAAAATCTTTCACATCAGCTTTTTCGCAAAGCAATTCCAATAAAATTAGAGTATATAATTAAATAATAAACAAGCTGTTTAAGACCACTATTAGTTGACTTTTATTCAGCTGTGCATATATTCCATTATATGTGATAAGAACTTCGCAACTTTAGACTATCAAGGTTCTAAGAACTTCTAACTGACATTGACAAATTTCAAAATGAAATAAATATAAGAAAAATTTATAAATCTACTCTGTATGTCAAATGCAACATTTCGCAGCTTTCAAGTTAACTGTTGAAATTTATTAAAACTCAATTTCTTTGTATAGTAAAAATGATAATGATGTGACAACCCTACAACTTAAGTTTAGATTACAAATAATTGTTTTTACTTTCAATTCCGTACTTGTACGAGAAATATCAGCAATGGATAGAGCATACATACATATACGTTTATATATTTGAATATATACAGTGCAACAATTTTTCACTCAAATTTTATACCTCCCTCCTGAACGCGTAGAGCCGACATTATTAGTTATTGCAATGATGTTACTTTCTTCATTTCAAAGAGCTCAAGTCTCAATGGCTGAGCTACGACATTCCGTGTGATATCACAAACGTACGAATCAATGAAAAAATTTACGAAGATGACAGCTTAAGTCGATCAACAACTTTCGATTGACATTAAAGTTCCTGCGAAGGTCCCGAGAAGCACCCGAACGAAGCACCCAATAAAACAGGTCAAATATCATCGCCTTCTAAGTACGATAGCAAAAATTTGGTGCATCGGAGTTTGATTGCAAGAATTTGATGGGTGTGGCCAGAATACGAAGATCACAAAAATTTGAGCTTCTTGCATGACAACGCACCTGCTCTCAATGTCATTTTGATGCACCAATTTCTAGGAAAAAATTAATTCTGCGGGCTTGACGACCTGCTGTATTCGCCTGATTTAACATCGTTCGACTTTTTTTACAAACTGAAGTTGATGCTTACAGGTAGATTGTACAGGGATGTAGACACTATCATAGCAGCGGTTACGCAATCACTGAAGGCAGCATCGTTTGAGGATATGTGCCACTCATTTGAGTTACTTTTAAGTCGCTGTCAATAGTGTGTAGATGCGGAAGGAGAGCACTTTCAATAATAAATGAAAAATTTTCAAAAATATTGAATTCTTGTCGCACTGTGTATATTGTCATATAAAGCAAAAATCTAAGCAGCATCAAAGAATACCTAAAACGTGCATTCAAAGTAATTGCAGACTAGGAAACTTTTGAAAAACTTGTTCTATGTCAGGTTATTGTAAATTTGTTGAGAGCTAGCAGTGCTCATACTTCTATTTATGTATAGAGGTAGATTGCTTTCTATACATGCATGCAAGTATGGGTATTTATGCTATCAAATGTCAAAGAAAGTCCTTGCTTTATGCTTCCTACCTACTCATCTGCATTTGTGAAAAATTTTACGATAAAAATAAAAATGAAATTCTGCCAATCCAACCAAGGTTTCATTGCATAGTTAGAATGAACTTATAATGATGGCTTGTTACTTTTGAAGTTTGAATAGTTTAGCTCAAATATCCTAATTATTTAGGAGACCAATGACAGCATACACAGTCAGAGGTTGACATATGACATACTGCTGTGAAGCAACAGAATGTACGAGTATGTATGTAAGAAAATGTTCATTCATTAAATATGTTTCCAAGAAGAGTAGCAAGAGCATTTAATAATGAAACACATTTTTCTTTGCTTTCATACTACCAATTTACTTTCCATCCTATGTATTTGCTTACTTACCTCACGATCACTGTGCACTGTTACATCAGCGTTACGTATTGGCTCCCCGTCGAGCAGCCATGTTATCTTTGCTGCCGGATATGAGCCCCATGACTCGCATCTTAAAGGCACTGGGTGTCCAGCTGTTAGCAGGTCGTTGGGTGTTACAATTTTCACCCGCACCGGTTTGACTAAAAGCAGAAAAAGGAATTGATAGAAATGCGAATAACCAATATGGGCAATAGTAAAAGAAGTGTTGCTTTTCATTGTAGACAATATTTTTCAATTACTTTAACTGACTTGCCGACAATGAAATGATTGTGAATTATGTGTGGAACTTACGATGCACTTGCACGGTGACCTCTTTTATCACAGGCGATATGAGCTTTGTTCCCTGAGCTCTACATGCTATTTTGGAGCCATAATAATCTCTGGTCGTTGTGCCAATCAACAATTGATTGACCATAACCTGTACGCCCTCTTCGACCGATGTATGACTGGTGCCAATGAGTTCGAGATCATCGCGCCACCATGTGACTTTTGGTGCGGGACGTCCTAGAAGAGAAAGAATATTAAGGAGTTGTATAATTTTTAAAGTTTAATAAAAGAAAAAATGGAAGAATAAGTTACGAGACGTGACTACTGAAAATTGAAATAAAAATTTTAAAATGAAGTTAGCAGTTTGATGTTTACAAAACAACGTGGAATCTGTGGTATCTACATTAGGGTGATAAAATTTTTTTTAAATTAGTTTAATAGGAGAGCTCCTCGACCTTTCTCCTTTTCTTTCCCTCGGTTTTCGTCTCATTTATGTAAAATTTTTCTGCAGCACTGATTGGTTTATTCTGAAATTGAATTTTAATATTTTATTATACACTAGTTCTATCTTTACTAGCACAAGGTATTCAGGAGCATGTGCACTACCAGAGATTATAACATGTTGTGATCACCTTGATGATGTGTTCAATTTCTTTTTAAAACTATAGATTTTGAAATAATAAAAATTTCACGAAGTTACAGAACCATCAGCTGCAGTTGCGAAATGCACTCTTTGGCGCGATGTTATGACAGAATTATTTCTTTGAAAATCAGGAAGGTCAGACAATTAGAATAAAAGGGGCCTTGGTTGAATTATGTGAAGAAAAAAAAAGTCAGCCCAAAAACAAATAAAAACGACCACTCAAAACAAATACCATTCTATCAAATTTCATCAAAAGGTGTAGCGACTCAACCGTGATAGCGTTTTTCCCATCAAGGGCGGTGTCATGTTCTCTTAAAAGAGTTAAAACTTTCAATTTATCTAAAAACAAAGTTTTATCAAAATCAGTGCATTAGTTTAGTCGGGAAACACATTTTCCTGTTACGGGCGTGCCACCACCTTTTATTTGAATAACCTTATGTTTTCCACTGCCCATCTTCATAGCCTTTCGAACAAAAAGAAAGTTAAGCGCTTATAGCGTGTTATGACAGTTAAAAAGGGATGGAACCGTTTTGCAACTCACCATTTATATTTATATTACATATAAGTTGTAATCGTAGGCGTTAATCGGGTAAGGAGCAGAAGACTACAGAAACCCACTTGTGATCAGCATAAGACAACAAATAAAGTAAGTTTCTTATAATAAAAAGTTGTGCGAATTTAAGTAACGCCTAGTTTAGTTGGAGATAAACGCAATGTAAAATCAAGATGATACTAAGAAAATTAATTTTACTTAAATTTTGCTGATTTATTTGCCACACATAATCTCTAAGGTAGAAATTTTCCCCAAATATTCCTATACATACTTATTTCTTTAATCTTTCCGTTTTCAATTAGGAAAAACTAATATACTTAAGAAATCAGCTTATTTTTATTTACTTGACTTTCATAACCTGCACATTCCTTTAACACTGACATTTAGACCTTTTTTTTATTTTCGTTGTTGCCTTTGGTGACATACACTTCTTTGACTTAAGCTGCTTAAACTCGAAACTAAAAGAATTCCCTAGAAAGTCCTCAAAAACCTATTCAATCTTATAATAATAACCACTCTTCTACGTGTATGCAGTCTCGCTAGTATCTCTGTCTCTCTCGCTATTCCCCGTCACTTATTTTCTTTCACTATAACACAGTCGCAGTCATTTTTATGACACTTATTTCAGCTCGTAAACTTCAAATGGCATATTAATTTTAATACTAACACATTCGCACCAACACAACGACAACAACGACGCGACGGTGACGATGGCCAATGCTTACCCAGCTAACATTTCGATGGTTGTTAAATTACCCATTTTTCTGGCGATGAATTTACAACTCTTCTGGTAATGGCATTTACTGCACTATGATTCAGTATAACTTTTTTGTTATTTGCAACGAAAAGTAACAATATTCACAGGTTCGTCCTTTTCATGTTATGTAAAGTTTAGTTTTGTGTCTTCATTTACAATTAAAAATTGTGAAACGTCACAAGAAACCTACCTATAGCAATAATTCTGAGTCAGATATCTCAATAAACTTTTATTGGCCACCAGCTGAATCGCTTGAAAGTCTTCGTTATGATTCATGCGCGAATGGTTTGTTAAGTCGTTACGCCCGGACAGTTTCTCATTCAAACGCTTGGCATCAGAATATAAGCTCGCGCGTGCAATTAAAAATGTTTGCTGGGTAGCGTTGATGCTTACAGTAGCGTTATCTATGTAGCGGCGCCGGAAACGGAAGTGGCGTAAAGTTCAAATAAATTCTGTCAACTCGATAAAAATCTGCAATTTTCTAAACGAGTTGTGATCAAGCAAAGAAAATAAAACATGCAACAACAACAAAAATATGTTTGTACAACAACATGTCGTCGTCATGTCATAATAAATTTTGCAGCTTTACCTCACACTGAATTTATGAATGTCATATAAAGTAAGCAACAAAATTAGAAGGCAAAAAAATATTGAGGTTGGAAAAAAAAATAAATAGAATTTAAGCACACATAACCTTATAAATGAACAGCTGTTTCCTATGTCAACGCAGGAAACACGCTAAATTATGAGTTGGTAAGAGAAAAAAAGAGGAAATCTCACAGTTGCTAAGTAAAGCAAATGCGAGCATTTGTCGCATGACAGTCGCTTGAGAAATTGCAACATTATGGTGAACAAATAAATGTAATGTCAGCGTTTATGGCGGGTAAAGTCGGCATTAGTGCTGCACTGTATGTAAGTAAGAAATATAGCATCATTACGCTGAAAAAGCTGATCCAAACCACACCAAACTTGAAGGTTTTGAAAATAGAGCAATTTTAAGTAAACACTGTTTGATGGTACTCTTGCTTTAGTTTGGTATTTGCATTCTGAATTGTTCTGGAAATTTGCAATATGTTTTGCAACCGTCAACCGTTTTCTTACTTTTCGGAATCATTTAGAACTACTCAAATTTGTTGATACTTTTAAATTGCTAAAGCTAAAAGCTAAAAATCATAATTTTTTTCAAATTTATTAATCGATAATTTCGTTTTTGTTCCACAAACATCTTGTGAACTTTCTTAGTTTGACATTTGTTTAAATAGTTTTGTGTTTGTGAAATTATTAAATGAAGAACTTGAAGTTTTAAGTAGTTTATAAGTAGTAGAAACGTAATAGTTGTTTTCATAACTTTTTATTTTGAAAACAACCTATTTTACATAGTCAGAAAAAGTACTTTAGAATCATGCGTTTTCTAACTTTCTGCAATTTTCTGTTATTTTGTACAGATATTATTTTGATGATTATTCTACAGAACTTACTAATGTTCAAAAACATATAGCAAAACAAGAAATCGGCAAAATCAATTCGTACTTGTTCCATGCATTGCTACCTGGAATCATCAGCAGCCTTTGAGCCGATTTGTGAGAATTTCCCTTTTGCATAGATTTGTTGAGAAGTCAAACAAAATGTAAAACAAAACAAATCTAAATCTCTTCTGTTCTGTTGTGTGTTTTGTTTTTGTAACTCATATGACATTACACTTTTCTTGCAGGCACTTCAGTGGAAGCTTTTTTGACGAGCCTTAAACGAGAAGCAGGCGCTACTTCCATCAATTAAGCAATGGCTTAAGCCATTATGACTAGCTTTAGCCATTTTTGTTGTTTTTTCTCCTTTACAATTTTTTTGGTGTTATCATCACACTGAAAGCGCTGTAAAATTGTATTGAACAGTGAGTTCGGTAAAAAAACTATAAAATATTTTCTGCTCTAATTTTCTCGCTATCCAACTTATTGTCGTACCAGTTTTGGCATAAGGGGTCATCCATTAATTATCTGAGTCAAATTGGAGGAGGAGGGGGTCCGGAAAAATCTCACCAAATCTCATCAATGGGGAGGAGGCATCAATTAAAAGCTTACGTCAACTTTTTAATGCAGGAGCCATTCATTAATTACGTGAGTAAAATTAAGGGTGAGGGGGTGCGGCAAAATTTCACCAAGGGGAGGGGGGACTGAATTTAAAAAAAAAACACACAACGTAATTAATGAACGGCCCCTAAACACTACGGGACTACCCATGGTTTGGTGCTAAAAATGATATCCGAGAAATCGGCTTCCAACGATCCCTTCCATGGTCCGGGTTGTTCTACTGATTCCCATAATTCATATACAAAATTTCCTCACCGATTTAAAATATATAAATTTTTTTTATTTTGATGTGGGTGAAAGCAGTCAATGTTAGGATCTGGAGCTGCCCTTAAAGTAATCGAGAATTAATTTTCAACATATCATAGTTGATTGGTGGAAAAAATATTGCAAGCATTTGGGCAAAAATGGTTATTTTCAGAGTTCCTTAGTTGTTTTCAAAATTGGTGAAAATTTCGTGAAATTCAAAATTAATCTTTGAACTTCCCCAACGATTGATGATCTATTTCTAAAAAATTTTATTCCGAAATGCATATGAAACCGTTTTTTCTAAGATCCGAGGCCACCTTTATGTCTAAACTTCATTTTCAATCTTTTTTCATAGATTAGATACGTTCTTTCCACAAAGGTAGTTACCCGAATTTAAGCATATATACGAACTTATTGATGACAACTTTGTAAACGAACTTTTCCAAATTCACATGTAGTATGTACTTAGTCGTATTTAAGATACACGTGAAGTTCGATATACAGAGTTCATGTATATCTTGAAAATCAGGAGAGCTAATTAAATAATGAGGTACATAAATCATTGAAAACTAACTCTTGAACTCTTGCAAAAGGACCATTGTTATAAAACATGTGTTACAATTTATGAAATATTTAGGTCCCTTGACAAAATTAAAAGCATTGTGAACAACTTTACCAAATTAAATATCTGTGATTAAAAACTGATATCTCCTTAAGGTCTTGGAAAAGAGTCCTAATGGAGAAAGGTAAGCTGACCCGTCATTCTGACTTAAACATATGGGATCTGAATTAATTGTATAACACGATAGCATTTGAAATTTTCATACCAAAATGATGAAAGTGCTAACCCTTAGTCAAAAAAGAAAATTCAATAAAAAAAAAATGAACGTAAGAAAAAAAGCCAGTTATGAATTCGTCACTTGGGATCATTTTTATGAACCTATTTATATTGAAAATTATTTTTTCTGATGTTGGCAAATGAAACTCACAAATATTATTCTTCTAAATGGAATTATTTTATACAAAACCAACAGCTTTCAAGTTCCTTCATATTTTCTATTCACTTCTTGATTTCTAAGCTATAAAAATAATAGACAATCTGTTTGATATATTGAATATTCAATTCCCTATTCAACATAATCTACAGATTCTATTAAAATTTTATTTTATTTTTTTCATCACACAAAATCATTTGCCCCCTTCAGAAACCACAAGCACGGCTTAAGCTTACAAAAAAAAAAAAAACCCAACCAAAATAAAAATTCACACCCTTACCACAACACCAACCAACGGCTTCACGCTGGCCAACAACAATAAAAGTGACAAGGGTTTGACATTTACAAATCACTTACCTCCTTTCACTTGACAGCATAAAAAAAGCTCATATCCCTCACGAAATGGACCCGCCATCTGGGATATTTCCTTGCCCTGTGCATCGAATATGCGAGGCTCCTCGGGAGGAACTGCAAATAAAGAGAGAAAAAAAAGAAGAAGTAGTAGTGTGAAGAAAAATATCAGAAAAATACCATTAAAGAAAGCATATAAAAACCTTGAAAAATGTTACAAAAAAAGAGACTTAAGCCAAAAAGTAAACGAAACTGAAAACGAAAAAAATTGGGGGAAGGGGGGGTAGGAGAATGGAAGCCAAGAAACAAATGTCGTTTATGTGAACAGCGTCCAAACTTTTTCCGGTTAAAATAACGAGCCATGTGTTCGATTGTGTGTGTTTGTGGGGTTTGCGAAAATAAAAAAATTACCCGCTTGTGGCTGTGGCTTTGTCACCAACATCGTTGGCGTAAGAAAAAAAGAAAAAAATAAAAAAAAACCGAAAATGTTGGTCCCAAGAAAAATGACTTCAAATAATGTTGCATTATTGAGGAATATGAGAAAAACGTTTTGTAATCAAATGGCAACACTGGACTATGACGTTGGCGACGATGACTACGACAAGGAATGTTTTTAGTTGAGCTACGCAAGGGAATTTTTTAAGTTGCTTTGGCAACATTGTGAAAGTTAAAACACAAAGTAATAAAGAAAATGACTAGCGACAAAATGCACAATAAAATTGTGGTGAATGAAAAGAACAAGCAGAAATAGTTGAGGATACGTTCTGCGGTTTTCATCGCTGAGTGTTTTTGGTGTGAAAAAAATTTAATAAAAGCGAAAAAGCATGCGGACGCAAGGACATTTTAAAACTTAATGACTTTGTATTAGGGCTTTTTATTACGATATTTAAAGTGTTAAGTTAACATCATAGTACTTTCAACGTCACACTGATGTCGGTTGGACTGTGTAGAGAAGTATTTTAATAAGTCATATTGCATTAAAAAGTTAATAAAATATTTGAAAAAGTTTAATTTTGATGAAAGTTTCCCTTTTCTTTTAAATATTTAAAGTGAATCTTAGCTTATTCTATAAGCAAAAGCAATGAATTTGTTTCAATTCCGTGTCTTTCTTTATAAATTGATGTAAGTATATCATTAAAAAAAAGTCGTTAAAAACTACACATGCTTTCAAATTATGGGATCTGCTTGAAGAGTCCTTATCTTGCCATAGCACACTTTCAAGAATGCGAAAAATTGGCGAATTGCTGAATGATGATAGTGCTTATCCACGCAGTACCCTTTCGGTTTAAGTTCAAAAGTCATATGCAAGAGTAGCTTAGCATCGGAACACATTTACTTTTGAACAACCCTATCATTCTCTATGTAAAATATTTCACTGATTCAGAAATATCAAGTAAAATAATTCAATTACGTCTCATGGTTTTCCGATATTTTTAACATTCTTGTGATAGGTGAAGCACAGTTGGATGTAATGCATTACTTATTCAATGGATCAGAGAAGCAATAATATATTAATGTAAATGGGAAAAAGAATATTGAATTTGGTATAGAAATAAAGATTATCAGTTTCATTGCATTGATTTCAAATAAGAGCAAGATCTATGTACATAGAAAAAGAAACTATTTAACTCCAAACAAAGGCAATTCCTGTCCACCGAAATGGAAGGTATACTGTGTAAATACGCATTGCGTGTTACAAACTTTCAAAAACATTTTTATATAAATCAAGGAAACCTGCAATTTTTGTCATACAAACGAAGAATAGCAGCTGAAATTTTCTTAAACGGTGTTTTGACCTCTGGCCAGAAAATCATGAGGAAGGTTGGTCTCTAGATAAATGATTCTTATTATTTTTCTCATGAATAGACCTGATTTTGACCTTCATTTTAAAGAATAAGTGGTAAAACTGCTTCAACATTCACATTCCTTTTCTTCGTGCCTCCGATCAAGGACTGTGTGACTTTGACAAAAGAAACCGTAGGAGGTGATGACACACAATGACACATAATATACTATTTCCTTGTTTTCCAGGAAAGCGCCAAACTAAATTTTTCCAAATTTAACAACTGATCAGAAAATGAGATGTTTCTAGAAAAATCTGTTATATTCTATAACCAAAAGAAATTAATGCGTAGGTAATTAAAGCTCTTAATTATGGTCAACAATTGAAAACAATCTTTACAGATGATCAGTTTTGAAACATTATGTTCTTTCAAACTCAATAAGAAGAAGAAAGAACATCACAAAAGTTATGTGTTTCAATGGTTTGGAAAGATTCAATAATAGAAAAAAGCGAACTTTCAGTTAAAATCTTCTTTTTTCCCACAAACAATGCATATGTTAATTTTGTTTTCGAGCTCAAAAAAAAAAAAAACGTCGAACTAAAGTAATTTTGTGAAACAAAAACTGAAATGGCAAAACTTTGTATGTAAGTATTTTAATAATTCAATAACAAAGAAGCAGGCAGTGGCAGCAGTTTGCGTAGTTATTTTCTTTTTTTTTATCTCTAGAGCAAATTACATTCTTGGCTTCTTATTCAAACAACTTTTCTTTTGTGACATTTAATTACTTTTTGTTTTCGTATTTTACTGCCTTATACTATTAATTTGTTTTTCCATTATATTGGTATTGGTACTCACCTACTAATGTTAAATTAATTCTAAAGTTTCGCGTTGGCGAATTAAAAAAATCTATTCTACAACGATAGACACCGCCATCTGTTGGCTTGACATCACGTATTTGTAAACGTGAATCCTTAGGATTGTCCCCAATCGAAAAGAACAACCGCTGGCCCAAATCGCTAGCTATGGCAGAGTGTGGTGCTAATTTGACATTTCCGCCGCGTGAGTCCAAACTGTAAAAAGAAAGAAGAAAACAATGTAGTGATTTGTTAAAAATAATTTGGAAAATTTACTGCCAAGTGAGGAATAAGAGAGATTTTGTTTCTTATAGGAGGAGGCTTAAATTGACAGAAAACACTTAAATGACTTATAAAAGTTATTTAATGCCTCAACTTCCTGTCATTTACTGCGGTTGCAAAATTGACGCAAGATATAAGAAAATTGCATTTAAAAAACAGGGTTTGCAAAATAATCACATAGTTCTGAGTAAACGGTTTTTACTCCCACAATTCAGCAGATTATGAAAAATCTGTATATACCATATTTTTGTACAGCTTTAATACCGTGGTGCGCAGCATTTAGAACAAATTGTAACAATTTGCATTTGCTGTTCTTGTTGTTAATAAAGGGTTGTCGTTGTTGTTGTTGCTATTGCTGTTATAATGTAGAGTACTTTGTTTTTAAATTAATGTTTATATCGTGCCACAGTATACTTTATTATCGCCATCGCCATCAACACAATCACGCCATATGTCCTGGCTGGCTGAGTGACAGCAGAACGAGCGCTAGAAGCTGCATGCAGCACTTAAGCAACTTCCAGCCGTTGAAAGTGAGTGGAACTTGATAAGTGGTAGTGAAACAGTAGAGCAAAACACTTGAAAAGAAATTGCTGCATTAAGGTATAACTTTAACATACAGGTACACATTTGCGCACGTATACATATTTAAATATGCACACACATATAGCGCGCCATAATCAAGCTAGGAAATTTGTTTAGCCCATTGAAGTTGTTTTGCATATGAGAGTACCCATTCAGAAATAAAATACAGCTGCACATTATTCTAAAAATTCTTCTTATATATTTTTTGGCTTAATGAAAATATTGAGCTTTAAGTCTCGCATGGGATACAATTTTCATCTGATAAAAATCACTTGAGATAAAAATCATCTAAGTAACAATTTTCAAGCAATTACATAGTATATAGTTGTGCCAAATCTTTCAAGAGATATGTGCTACTTGCAATAAAATCCTATGAATGGAATTGCTTATACGTATAATAAAAATCCCATAAAACGAAAATGTCATGCGACAACGACTAATACTTAAAATAACATGTGATAAGACTTACATGTTAAAAAAATACTTATATGAGATTATAATTTTATATAGCATATTTAAAGGACTTTATGAGCAATCTATTGATTTTCAAAATTTAGTGGAAAGTTAGATGAAATGCGCGTTTTAGCAAGTTACTATTCGAGTATTTGGAGATAGTAGCTGATGGTAATGAATACAAAGGCTCAAACAAAAGAAAATAACTTGGGACATTGCTCAAGTTTTACCGCATAAAAATTGACATCTCAGGACTCAGTGAATGGCGTTAGACGGGGGCAGGAAATATGCGTCAGTCAACAAAATTGTGGTTAGCCTGGTTGTGAGAGGCCGACAAAAACAAGCTCGCTCAATAACAATAACAATGAAAGTAAGCCTTAGTAGAAAAATATATTTAGACCAACGTTGTGGAGGTGATGAAAATACATGGATTTCATTGCCAAAAAATTTCCGTATGAGATGATCTTATCCACCTATCAAAACTATTCTAAAATTAGCAACGACCATATCCATTTTGAAAAAAAAATCAGTATTTTCATTAAAATTTTTTAATTAAAATTACTCGTTCAAGTCCGAAAAACGCATTTTTCGCCCAAAATAACGATTTTTGATCAAAATTCAGAACAAACTATTGGAAACTTTAAATTTTTTTACATTATAATTTTTAACTTTTTCCTGCTGGGTTAACAAACTGCTAAACGTTGTAGATCATTAGAGCAGGTCAGCAAGCATGTTATTAATATATATGTATGTGAGCGTAAATAAGTCTGTGCTTACATACATATATACAAACGTACGTATAAATGTGTTTGTGCGTGACTGTTTATGAATGTATATGTGCGGTATTTAGTAAATTGCGTTTGTGTTTCCAGCGGTAAGTGCCGCCAGGCTCATAATTAAGCTGCAATTACTTTCGTTTTTATTTTTCCTTTGAAATAAAATGAAAAAAACTTTCTGTGGTTCCTTTAGAGGCGTATTAGGAGTTTTGTACACCTAAAACGTTTACCGAATATAAAGATTTTTTAAATTAACATGTTTTTGCAGCATTTATGTTGCATTCGATTTATATTATGTACTTAGAAATAAATTAATATTTATATTTTTGTTTTAATTATGCAAATAAAAACTTTTAAATTTTATTAAAATAAAACCCTTTATTTATTTATAATTATTAAATAATCGTTGCATATACATAGATATAAATCATTTTTACCGTGAAGTATTATAACATAAAAGCTTGAAGATGGATTTGGAACTATAAAGTAATATTTTTCGAAAAGGTGTTGCGAAAGCCAGAACTGACTAATAACAATCTTCGGAAGAAAGCTATAGATAGGCTATTGAAACAAACTGGTCAGTATAGCAAAGATAAATCGCCTGCCATACGTTAAATATATATTGAACGCGATCCAGTATCGTGATATTTATAAATGCAATATTGATGTCCATATCGCAAAATATTTATATATTTTGAAATCCATCACTATGTATTACGATCCAAAGTCACAATAAATATTGAACGTGTAACGGGCGTCCAAAAGATGCTATATACAGATCTTAAGAGCCTTACGACTGGATTTATATAACCAAGACAGTATAGCGATAAAAATGAACGCTATGACTTGAGGTACTGCATTTTGTTGTTATACTGCAAAAGAGTTGTCCGGTATTACACTTCTTTATATTTTCAAACATAAGTTGACTTTTCACAAAGCTGATAACTTTTTCACATTTTTCGATTTTATTTACATTATAGATCTTTCGGTGTTTTCATTAAATAAAAATAATATAAATTTCTAAGATTTTTCAATACTTTTCAAGTTTTCAAGTTTTTACACGCACAAACAAGGAAAAAACGGGTGCTACAAAAGCTATTTATTTGAATTTTACACGTAAATTACGCATTTAAAATCATTACACATATGAATTTTCTTCTCTCTCAGTATTTGCATACAATTTTTTCACAATTTTATTTTTGCATTAATAAAAAATTTTTTAAATTTGCATACTCATAAACATTACTTTCCACGTATGCATCCAGCGGTAATAATAATCAGAACAGGAAGAAATCAGATTTGATATATCGTCATACTTCACAGGAATTTATACAAAACGGTAATAATGTTGCAAGCCTTAGTGATAACCATACTTTGTGTGTGACGTCGTCGGCTCAACTAATGTCTCAGTGGAAGGAGCAGAAATTTCTTGGAGACATAGTCGGCATCAAGTTTAAGCAGGCCTGATCTTAGACATGAATGCTTTTTAATAAAAATGACTATTTCCTCAGACTCAGATCTTAGGAAATGCTGCAATAGGACGTACTAAAGAATAATATAATCATTCGGAATCACAAACGCTCAATTCAGATCATTACAGTAGCGTAGTCCAAATCGTTCCACTGGGTGCATACTCATATGTTTCTTTAGAGAATACCGGATGCTATTGCAATTCCTTCAGCTATCCATAACTCATTCCATGTTAGCAAATTTGCCACACTTTAATACGTACCTAGCGGCATATAACGTACGTAAGCAATATAACGTAACGTTACGGTAATCGGATGTATATTACGTATTCGTTATACCAAAGTATATTACGTGTGTACATACTTACGTCAAAACAGCATACTTCCTTGAAAAAAAGTAGCTAAAGCAACAAATTCATGCAAACAGGATCCTTAAAAAATGGCTGCAACGTAAGAAGCACCAAGTTAGTAAGGCAAAAAGAGAAGAAGAAATAAAAAAAAAATAAAGGATGTTGACGATTATTTTGATGTTGATGAATTGCTGAAGTTTCCACTCAACTACATACAATTTTCGTATGCTGTTGCGTGTGTGTGTGCTTCTTTTAGTCAGCGTATGTGTAAAAATTTTATTGTCGTTGCTGTCTAGGCAATGTGTAAGAAAATATTTTAAGCGCGTTTTGTAGTTGCTTCCGTTTCCTCTTACATAGAATTAATTTTACTTATTAAATAATTGCGAAGTTAGAGAAATACACATAAAATTTGTTTGCGTAAGAATTAGAATTACATTCCTTTAACATTGGTAAATTCAAATACATAAAAAGCACAAATATATTTTGTAATATAAAAGTATCCTTAAAATATGTTAACAAAACTGTTAAGCATATTTCACGCTTCGAAGAAATGTATAAATAAATGAATTGAAGATAAGTTGTAAAAATATATTCATTGGTGCTAACTTTAATGGCTACGTAAAACCTTGTTACCACCAGCAAATGGACAGATTCATCGCCAGAAACAAAGGGCAGCAGTAACAATATCAACTGAAGCAGCAGCATTAATACTTACAATCTTAACAGCTGTATAGCGCTGAAAATCATTTCTGAAATAACGTAAATTGAGTGCAGCAAGCGAGTGGTAGGTAAGCTTTTAGCGCTACAAAAAAAAATCAAAATTCAGAAACAGGTCACGGCACCTCCACCAGGACACGCCATATCATCATGCTTACCACCACCATGCTATACAAAATCAATTTCCCATTTTATTATTTATTGCCTTTTGAGATTATCGCTGTTTGTTTGTTCATTCATTTGTGTTTTGTGCTCTGCTCCGTTCTTCTACTTCTTGTCGTTGTTGTTATTCTGGTTGTTGCTTTTGTTAATGGTAATTTTTTTTATAGCAAGATCGTTGCCACCGAAATGTGAGGAAAGAATAAATAATAAATAAAATAGATATTGCAGCGTTGCGAAATTGTAAGCGCAAATGTGTGTATGAGTAACCTTGCACTGTATGACGAAATTACGAAATCTTTATTTAAAATTATGAGTCAAAAACTTGAAAGGCTATCAAAAAACGATAAAGTTTCTTAAAGCTATTGGAAAATGTTTGATTAAGTTAACGCAATATTTAGTAATGCGATATTCGGATTTTATTTTCAAAACAATATATTTATTAATTATCAAAAAATTTTGGAAGACGCTACTATGCTTTTATAAAATGTTTATTTGAGTCGATAAAATGGATTTAATTAGATCGAATATCATCGGTAATACTTTTTTATTTGATTTTACGTCCAATTAATATGAATGCTATACAATTCTCAACATTTTAACCTAAATCGATTGTAGTAAATGTATACGTTATCGAAAATTTAATATATCTCCCTTCTACATGATATGGTGATTATCAGTATTTAAATGTTTATATCAAGAAAATATTTGTTTCAACCAAGTTATAATATAGTAAATATTACCAAATATATGATTGATTTATTACAGCTATGCCAATATAATTTTTTAATTATTACCAAATCTGGATATATACAAATAAATCGTTTTGTCTTTGCACTTATTGGGCACAAATGTTGTCTATTATAAAAGCAGATATGAAAAAAATATTTACTCGGGGAAAAACGACACTGTATTCTCTCATATAGTTGCAAGCAAGGACCTTAGGTTAAGACGGAACCTCAACGATCATGCTCATTTGTGGCATTGGAGAAAAGTCGTCGAAGGTAAGCCATATAATTTTTAAGAGTTATGCAAACCAACACTGCCTTGCAGTGTCCAAAAATCGTAGGCAAACATATAATAAATTCAAAAACTAATTACCTTGGTACCGACGTATTAAACGTGAACTTCTACAAAGTGAGGTCCAATCTTCACTCTCGACTCTTACATAACCAACCTGCTACCTCCAAAAAACATCATATCCCTTGCCCCATACGCTGACGACAGCATAATCTTAATAAATGGAAAAAATACAGCAGAGCATCAGGCATCAGACTAAAAACTTTCTTGACCATCGTCACATCTTTCTTCTCGACTTACAATTCTTCACAAAAAAGTAAGGCCACAATGTTGGAGAAAATACGTGACATAAGCACGTGTTATCGTAACCGAAGTAAGAATTATTCTAACGGTATTATACCCCAAAAATACGTCGTAAATACAAATATTGATTACCCGTAAGTGGAGACTCAACTACTTAACGACAGTTTACACAATCAATTGCTTTCTAAATACTTTTTGGTTGTTCGCCATCAGAACGACCATCCTAAAAGAGCACTAGTGGACAAGACCCTCCCCCACGATATATATTCAAAGGTGTGGCGCATTAAAAAAGAAAAATATACAAACTACTACGACAAAACCTTGTCGTATGTCTTCCACCAGTCTCCAAATGACGCGGCACATCTCTTCAATTTTCCTGCACTCAAAACCTGAAAGCACTCCACAGATGCGGCTAGTTCCCTGAAACTTTAGATAGCTCCCTACAAAAGTAATCTTTCGTGGGCGTAAAATAGCCCCGCCGGCCGAGATTTCGAGTGAAGGTTTTTTTTTTTCAGATTTCATGTTGGAATTAACTAAAATGTATGTATGTCATCATGAGGCTTTGAAATAAATTTTTGAACACATTTTCGCATAGTCTCTCTATTTTGCACAAATATTCCTCTATCTCCCTCTGAACTTAAAGTTTTTTTCTTTCATTACGATTTCCACTTACCTGTAGAGCGGTATACCAGTTGAGTCCTTGAACCACAGTAGTAACTTCACTGAATCCTGCGGTGTGGGCGGCGTTAAGTCGCACGGAAGTTCGACGCTTTTTCCCACAGCAGCCCAAACCAGGCGAGCAGGAACTAAAAGTAAAAAGAAACAAAAAAATAGAAAACGGATATTAGTTTTGTCTGCAAGAGATTGCAATAATTTTTGTTAACTGATTATGTAGGTGTATACGAGTGAGTTCATCTGGACTCTATACAGGATGGAAAAAAGGATTTTCTTCTACGTAAATACAATTGTTTTTGTTTCTGTTCGTAAGAAATAATGGTTTTGTGCACTTCCAACTAAATAAATTTTACTGAGAAAGTATGTTTTTTTTAAGATATCTTGTTTTATTTTTATACAAACTATTGTACTGGTAGTAGTTGCATTATCCTTTTGTTTTGCCTCAATGCTTTGTGTTTTACAATTCGATGAATTTCTTTACATCCGCATTGCGTTGGTTGTACCTCATTCATTCGACAAGATTGTTATTTACATTACTGTGTGTGTGCTTTTTCTGAGCCACGCCCTACAGTCAGCCACCCACCCCACTTGCGCTGTTTTATCTTTTCTTTTACAACGTTACAAACATTGCTTCTTATTCTTTACTTGCTTTTATTATTTTTATTTTATTTTAAAATTTTTATATCTTCCTTTTTTTTGTAAGGATATAAGGCAATGAATAGTACGGAGTAGCAGAAACTTTGTTCGACATATTTTGGGATTGGCTGACATGTATTTTATGTTTATTGTTTCCGTTGGCGTTGCTGTTTTTCCTTTTCACTCAATTAAAAATATTGCTAACAATTTTATTTGTTTTTTTTTTTTTTTTTTGTTAAGGCCAAACAATGGGGCGTCTATTTTATTACACTGTTTCCAAAAAAAAAACGCTCCTTAAAATATAAGCAATTTGAGACTGAACACTGTCAAAAATAAACGAAATTTTTTTAATAGGCCTGAAAAATTACAGTAGAAAAGCGAATATTTTAAGTTCCACAGAGTTTGGCCCACACTAACGTTAGTTTTTGACATTTAAATCCTCATTTATTATAAATTGCATAAAAAACTTTCAAATTTAAAATTTCAAAATCTTCCACAAAATGAATTATCAATTTAAGCTCAAAAAGTAAAAATTTAATTTGCAACCACCATTAGTACCTTACAGTTTGATATTTCATAAAACTCCCAAAAGAATTACCATGCTGCTCTTTTTAAAACTCTTCACTTTTGCATGACAATCGACTATATCCCTATACTCCAACATATTACGTTCATGCTGCATAGATTTTTGTCGGATTTGCATAGCATCAATTTTCAAAACGAATGAAAAATCTCTACAAAAATCTCTAACATAAATTCCCTAAAACAAAATGTTTCAAAAGCTTTAATCCCAAAAGTAACAAAAAAAGGATCAACTACAAAAAAACCTAACTACAACAATTTGCTTAAGCTGCCACTTGGTATGCAAACGTATATAAGAGGAAAACACAAAGAGCCCCATGTATACATACATACATATATATATTCTCATATATACAAACATAAGCAAATATGAAATGCACCAGTATACCATATACCAATGTGATTATTGCAGGGCCAAAGCGGATTTTTATGCCCTATGCACACACACAGTGGCAGTGGTAGTATCAGCAAAAAACGCAGCACCATCAGTCGTGATAGCGGCAACAACATAAAAATGCAACTGCAATAAAAAATTAGAAAAAAAATCGCTTATGTTTTGTTTACTAGCGCATTTGTGCTATGCGCGACAATAAACACACAATATTTGTAAGATTTTATTTTGTACATAACTTGACATATTAAAATAAATTTGTTGTTGGTTTTTTCGTTCTGTTTTGGTTGATATTTAGTTGGTACATATACTACGCAGCTTTAAAGTATGCAATGAATATTTTTGTTTAGTTTTTTCAGCAGTATTGAAGCAAATGCCTGGCTTGCTAAATGAAATAATTATAATAGAAAGTATTTGTAAACTGTTAATTAACAGAAAAGTCGGATTGTTTATTTCTATTTGCGCAAATTATTTTTTTATTTATTTTAAAACTTTCAAAACAAAATATCTGTAATATGTATCGTAATAATTTTCATTAGTGATTGAGACCAAGTGTTTAAGGAATAAATCTGAATAGCTTTGATCAAAATCAATCCAGTAAATATTACAGTTCATATACTGGTCTATGGGAGTGAAGGGATGACTTCTACTGGGTATTTGTACTCTACCAATAAAACTTTTTAGTCTGCTTGCAAAGAAAACAGAAAGGAGTCTATTGTTCTTATTTCAGTCTAATTTACATTTTCATTTCAGCCGAAATTTTTTGGTTTTGAAAAGAAGACTCGTTACCGCTGAGGTAAATTCAGCATGGTTTTTAAACAAAATTACTATATTTTGAATTGAATACGAAGTCATGATTTATTTTCTAAAATGTTTGCTATAAAATATAAGAAAAAAAGCACTACAGAATCATTTGTCTGTGCACCAGCAATTTACAATTACTTTTTACAATAATTCTACATAACGAGTCAGGCGTTTATTTCTGTAATGTTGATAAAAAAAATACTGCGTGGCTATTACTAAATGTAAACCAAAATAAAAAAGAAAACAGCGCTGCAGCGTAAGACCAACGACGAATTTGTTATAATTTGTCAAGTTATGTTCACAACAAAAATGAAATATTTTTAAGCCACAACAATAATATGAACAAAGTGTTGCAAATGTTGTGTGTTTATGGTTGTACATAGCACAAATGCGCTAGCCGCATAACATAAACGAATTATATATCATTGTATACTGCTGCTGCTGCTCTCTATAATGCCACTTCTGCTACCACTGTTTGCTTATGAAATACAAATACGCTTTGATCCTGCAATAAACATACTATACATATGTACGTATACAAGAGCGGCTCAAATTGTATCTAATTTTCAAAATTTGTGGGCACTTCAAAACACGAAATATATAATTCATAAAATGCAGTTTTAACAAGTATACTACTATAAATAGTTAGGTGTAAAGGCTCTTTCAAAAAATTAAATATTACATAGTTAATATCACATTGAAAACCGTTATAACTCAAAAAATCTAAATTCGGAGATAGATGCATTTAAACATTGTAATATTTTTACACAAAGTAAAACATGAACGGACGCTTATTTCTGGAAAAGATGAAACATTGTTTTATGAGATTTGACAGTCTTCAAGCAAACTAGCGATATATTTTCATATAAGAATACTGTTAACAAGTTTCACGACTTGAAAGTTCTAAGAAATCGCACATATTTTTTGAATTTTGGACCACTCTAATTTACAAGTTTATAGCTACTTTCACTATTAGTATGCACAATTTCTTTTCTCTAAACAAAAATATAAAATTTTATGGAATTTACTTTCTATCAAAACATAGAAAAAAGTGGAAGCAGTTTAAATTGCATCTCAAAATAACAACAGTTGCAATTTTGTTATATTTGGTACATTTACGTACTTATTCGAAGAAAAAACTCAAGTTAAAATTGATATGTCTCACAACATTTAAATAAGCAAAAAAAAAAAAAAAAATACTCCATTGTGCACTGGTTCAACTGTGCAACACTAAAACGTTAGAAACTGCTGCAAGTTTGCTCATTCTAATAATATTTTTGCCCCCTCTTTCAAAGCAGCAACATAAAGTTCCATTTCGTTACTAAAATAAATCATAGAACAGATAGAAGATGCCGCACGGTAGCAAAAGATCAATGCATTGCATGCTGCATGCTACACATGACATATGGCAGATATGCCAGGTACCTACGTTCACTATGTTGCAGCAGCAGCAGCATATCTACAGCATGCAACTGTGAGGTTTTCAATATTTCACACTAATGCGTGCATTAATCAACAAAGCAAAATTGATGGAAATCTTTTTTCAGAGAAAAACTCTTAGAAAAGTTGGAATTTCCTGTTTTCTGACTTTGTGTGTCAAAGTTTTTTCCAATTTATATTTGACAACAAAGTGACGCATACATATAATTTTGAAGAAAATTTATGGTAATTGAAAATGTTCATTTCAGCAAATGAATGGTAGGTAGGTGAGGTATATGTAGGAATTTTTTTTTATTCCAAATAAAATCAAAGCGCTGTCAGCATTCAACCACTTTAACAAAAATAAAATTAAATTTTAATTATAGCGCCAAATGCTTTGATGATATTCTGTAAATTTTAGTGATAATTTTAGATGACATCAAGCTTTGACTTTTAAGGGGGAACTTTGCTGAGCATACTTAAAACATGCATTTTAGTATAGAGTTCAGCTGTGTGGAGTTTTTCTTCATAGAGATAAAAGCGTCGAAAAGTATGTCAACATAAAGTAAATCTATAATTTGGTGGTGATGATTACGAGTTTGTGAGAACCAATTAAATTTAACCGAAGTATTTGCGTCACCAAAAGTACTCTACAAATAAGTGAGGTTTTTATATCAATTAGTTTTTATTATTTTGTTTCCTAAGGTTTTTCGATTTTAGAAGAAACAGTTCTTAGACAAAAATAATTTTAATGAATGTACTTGAGATTTTATTATTAAAAAAAAGGGCCTCTTTTATTGCAATAAAGTACCGTAGAAAAAACTTTAAAAAGTTGTAGATGAATTTGTTGTCGGTTATATTTCTATAAAAAAGAATCCGGAACAGCGTTCCGAAATACAGGGCTGTGA
The DNA here is from genome assembly GCA_963662105.1 of Meiosimyza platycephala. NCBI lineage: Eukaryota > Metazoa > Arthropoda > Insecta > Diptera > Lauxaniidae > Meiosimyza > Meiosimyza platycephala. The sequence goes on along the minus strand of OY759209.1, from coordinate 75,184,039 downwards.
CGAGAAATACGGGACAGATGGTCACCGTAAGCATAAGCAACGAAAAATCAAAATCAAAAATAAAATTTTTGTATAAGGTTTTGCAAAAACTTAATCCCAAAAAAATTAACTTTGAAAAATGTTCAAAAGTATGCAGTAACCTTTTTAAGCAGATATGTTATTTTGAAAAAATAATTTATAAAAATTATTTTATATAAGCAATTTTATATAAATAGTATATACATATACATATATCACTGCTTTAAGAATCTTTTTAGATTTTTACTAGGAGAGGACAGATCTTATTTTCAAGCACATTGTCACTGAGCGACTTTCTCTTACTTTACGCGTCCTCTTGCAAATCTGGGCTTTGCTGTTTCTAGTAACGAATTGTACGAAAAATTCTCCTCATATTCATTCTAAGCCCTCGTCTTTGAGTGCTTTATCTTTCACCTCAATGCAATGGAAAATTTCATCCAAAAGATGCGGCAAAGAAATTTGGCCTTACACTTCAAATGACTGTGAATCCAGCACTGAGTATGCACAATTTCATTCTCAAAAATGTTGCTCAACTATTTATTAAATAAAAAAAAAATTTGCAATTTTCCTTAATTTAGTTTAGAAGAAGTAATTTATCATACAGACAGTTTTTACTATGTTGGGTTTAAATTTTTCTCCCTTCCAGTTTTATTGTTTTTCGTATACCAAAACTATAAATTCCACACCAAAAATATGATTGTGTGTATGAATTGCAACTATGAATTTGCAACTAAGACACGCTTGAATGCCGTTGGCGCCATTTTAAACACGAACGTCGGATATGCTGCACATAATAAGTATTTTACAACACTTTTTCATGTGAAGAATTTTTTTTTTTGCGAAAAATTTATATTCATTTCAAAGTACATAGTATACGCAATATTATTTGCTTCGAAAAAATTCATTGCATTCTTATTGTTATTATTTTCCCTATGCATAAAAAAACATTTCTGGAAATGTAATAAATTTTTAAATTAACTTCCGTTCATTTCAAAAAATAAATAAAAATTGAAAATAAACGCCATCATTGCAAATATGGCGTTTAAACTGGTTTTTTATAATTGTTCAAAGTCGTAATGAAAAATGGAGTGCATATTCCTTTAAAGCGAGAAAATTTTTAATTTTATTTGTTAAAATTGTTTTTTGCGATGTTTTCATTTTTCCAAAGCCAAATAGTGCAATGAGCACACACATACACATATGCAAATATATGTACATAGTATGTAGATATCATAAGTTTGCAGCTGCAGCCATATTTACGCTACAGTAGCTGCCATAAAAATGTGCCACAAATAAATTAGCACAGATTAATAAATAATAATTGCTCCTCTGCAGTTGAAAAATAAAAGGAGTGCACAATCATAAAAATTTGAATCGTAAAAAAACTTTAAATGCTATTTAAATAAAATGATATTTAACTTTTTATAAATACATAAGTGTATAGCAGAAGCACTTATTCGTGACTGTATGCGTGCATTTGTTTGTTATGCACATACATATATTTGTGCATTTACAGTTTGCATAAATTATTCAATTTTGCAAACGCGTTAATCTGGAAATTGTGCAGATAATAAAATTTAGGCATTGCTACCTTAGAAGCTAGCGGAACGTATTTTACGGCTTTTTTTTATTTTTTTTTTTAAATAAATAAATTATAGATGTTATGAGTAAAGCAAAAATTTTCCAAATGGTTGTGCAAAAATAAAAATATATACAAGAAGATCAATAATGTGGAGTTCATTTAAAATTAAATGCTTAGAAAGGATTTAAGGTAAATTTGAAACATTTTCAGTATATTCAGTATATTTTCAGTACATTTCGAATATTTATAAAAATTATCATTTTTTTTAAGTAAATTACCGCGAAATTTAACTTTTGTTTAGTAAAAATTTAAAATTTCGTTGTTTTACGCTGTCATTCCGATTGATGAAAAATAATTTTTTATCATTTGTTCTCTGTATTTCTTCAAATGCTATACCCATTCGGTTCCACCATTTTAATAAGCTCAGTTAGATTGATGAAGAATTGGTTTTTTGTTACAGCAAAAGCTAGTATAATTATAGCATAGTAAGGGAAGTAAGTGATGAACAGAACTTAATTTCCCAGTCAGGTCAGATATGAATCCAGATCCAGATATGAATCCTAACGCTCAGTGGATAACCCCTGAGTGATTTGTAAGAAAAGGAGAAAGGTTAGTGGCAGGCAAAGAGGATAAGAAGTGAATCAGTTTTTTTTTTTTTTTAATCTATTTATGTTAGAGCGGTCAAGAAAAACACTCGCAGGGAGATTGTTCCACATTTTAATGGTACGGCCAAAAAAACGGAATTATCATGATAGTGCAACATTTTATCAAGCACCGTCGTGACACAAAAGAAATGAGACGTCTGAATGCTACGAGATAGTACACGAACTGTAAGGACCAGCTCATAAGTTTCTCAATAGTACATCACACATTGAAATATCTACAAAATTGAGTTGAACACCCTACGTTATGACGGTGCTGAAGAGAATCAGCAGAGGAGGCGATATCAACATGCCATCAACATTGTATATTGATTCATGACACCAGCAAGTGTTGGTTATTTAGAGAATTTGTTGGGATCATACCGAATTGTCACATAGACCAAAGGAGTAGTGTAAGTAAATCAGATGTGTAATATATGTTAAAGATTCACACATACAATGACTGCGGCTCATGTAGAGAAGCACTTATGTATACAAACCTTTTCCAGGACAATAAGATAAGTGTTACAAAATACTCATAGATCTCAGAGATGTGCTGATGTGTAAGTTTATATCTTAATTTAAAGTATGAGGACACAACATGTCTTAAGTAAAAAAAAGCTGCTATAAGTGTATGAACAACTTTCTTCAAACTTGTCAATTATTGTTAATGAGAACTAAAGGAGTTTTTTTTAATTCGTTAATGAAATAACTGAATTTTGTTATAACGTATACGTGTTACCTTTTGTAATGACCTTTCGTAAGGCATTGGCAACATATCAAAAGGATAACTTTCCATGAAAAGCTAATTTAAAAATTTTTATTAAATTTAATATTTATATATAACGATTTTTTTATTATTTACTTAAGTTTCATCAAAGTAATGCTGATGTATGTACATTTGTATGTGTTTGCTCGTTTACACACATAAACTTATTTATTTAAAAGTACATGTATGTGCCGGTGTCAGTCGTTCTTCATTAGTGACCGTCGAGGCGATTTACACACATTGCCTTCATTACGTATACTTGTTATGTTGGATGCTGTTTTTTAAATATTTATATGTATTACACATTCACACACACACATTTCATTGCTTTTAAAAAGCGTGTGCAAATAGCCATTAAAATAAGTATGCATGTGGCTACGTCTGTTAAATGTTTCACCCACATTTGTTGATTTATCATTAAAACTGTAAAATTTTTATACTTTATATATTCGAGCACACAGGCATATGTATGTATGTGTGTTTATGTAAGTATTTTTGTATGTATATAGCTGTGCACATAAATGAGTCTTAAAAGTTTATGAAAACATATTAAAAATATGCATCTATAAGGTAAGGGGAATCGGATTTTTTGTTGTATGAAAATTAACGTTTTGAAATTCATTACCACAGAGCAATTAATACCGCCAACCATATTTCTATATCACATATGCAGATTTTAAAGTTTGGCAAAAAAATTTCGTAATAGCTTGTAATGTTTTGGAAGCATCTACTATTTGTTACCAATTACGAAAATATTACCTTTTGCCTTACAATAAGCAGTTTCAAGCGCTTTATTGCAGAAAATTGTTTAATTACTATTTTTAACATCCATCGTAAATTTCAATTACGTTTATGTTTTTTTTTCACCACTCCTACACTTAACTTGATGAATTTTCAATGAAATTTACATATTATCATAACAAATTTATTGCTATTTATTAAATCTTCATACTTAATATCCCATTTAAATTAAAATTCTTGCGCAAACATTTATTTCATGCATGGGCGAATACTTATGATGTTATGACTCTTGATTTCTAGAATAACGTGCTTTAAAATTATCATAATTTTCAACATAATATTCTACACCAGACTCTTTTACGTTTTATGCAGTTTCTAATTCAAATTTTGATTCATAAGACCAAATTATCCACTTCCAGACCTATCGTAAGGTATAAGATCACTTAAAATCAAACCTTATGCAAACTACCGTCAAACACGGAGATAGGTCTGTTTTAGTTTGGAGTTGTTCCAGGTATTGGAAACTTGGTAAAAATCGATGGAAACATGACTGAAGATAACATTTAAGAAGAAAATTTGAGTACCAGCGCAGGAAAAATGGGCTTGGCGCTATTTTTTTTCTTAACAAGACAATGGCCCCAAGCATACTTTATGTATTGCAAAACAATTTTGCAAATTGTAAGAAATTCAATTTATAAATTAATCTGGGTTGCATAATCACCAGATCAAAACCCAATAGAATATTTGTGGTCAACCTTCAATAACAGCAATGGCCCCGAACGAATCATTACGAATTCGGTACAAAGTGGTCCAAAAATACTTCAAGGCAAAAAAAAGTGGAAATGCAAATTACTAAGAAAAAGTTATTTTTAAGGCTAATATTTCAATCAGCGTAGGAGAAGAGCATGTACCTTGGACCAACAGCGATATTTCATGTAGCTAAACGCATTCAGAAACGCTGCACAAGGTCTATTTTAATTTATGTTCTTTCGTCAACTGAAGAAGGAGAAATATTCACATGATTTGTAAATTTTTTGCAAATTTTCAAGGTCGACGAGCTGTGTATTTTGTTGTGTTGGGGATCAATGACGAAATAACGGTACCCAACGTTTCTCTTCAAGTTAGTTATCTTAATATCTTATTATCTCCTAGGATAAAATTGTTTTTGAATATTTTTCGAATTTTGTGCTTAGCGTGTACTTTGGACCAATGCATGGAATGTCCTTGAACCGGTCCAAATTGCAAAGTTTTTCTGTGTCGTGAAATGTATTACGAATATAATTCAGAAATATTCCTCGGACAAAAATTACGGTAGAGGTAAAGTATGAAATTTATAATGATTTAAGCGGCAGATCTGCTGCTAAAAAGGACAGGATTGGAAATGCAAATTTAATTCGCCATTTAGCTAAACTTTTATCAAAATTTCCCAAAAACTTATTATAAAACGAATGTTTTAAACTGAAGGAGAGTATTGAATGTACTAAAAATTTTATAAATGAAAAAAATAAATGTCATCATACTACTAGCTACATATAATTATTCTAATTTCCCCCAAGACTTAATACTTATATAGTTTTTTTTTTGTGATTCAAATGTATTTTTTTCTTTAATTTTCATAAAAGAGAATATTTAATTTTAAAATAAACTCACACATTTAGCAACACATCACTTAAAAATTTATAACACAAACAAACTATGCAATAAAAATCCCGAATACGTCAAAGTGACGTACTAGATATCTTGTTGCTTTTGGCCAACTCAAGTGTAGTGTTTATTTTATCTCCATTATTTTAATTATATTTTTAGCATTTTTGGCACATGTGAAAAGTAGTTGTTGTTGCTGTTTTGTTTATTGCAGCGTTTATTAACCCCTTCAATTGTTGGCAAAAAGCCGCATAAACAAATTTATACATTTTTTTTTATTTTTAGCACTCAATATGCGGTTTGGCTTTAAAGCAGGACATTTATATTTAGTATTGATGGAAAATTACTATAGTAATTTGTTTCGCAAATTAAAATTTATTAAGTGAATTTTTTAATATTAAACTTCATTTAAAGCATTGTAAAAAACCTTTGCTTTACTATAAAAAATTTCGAAAAATAGAAGCTTTAACCCACAAATATTATAGAGTGTTACAAAAATATAAAGAAAAAATACGAAAGAACATGGATAATTTTTAATAAAATTTAATACAAAACTTTCAACTTTCCAAATATGAAAAATCTCATAAATTGAAATATAGCACACATCCTTCACGCCTGTCAGTCTAACAACTTTTCATGTCCTTGACAGTTCTTCTGCAATACACTTCATTACTGTAATGAACACAAACTAGGCAACGTGCACGCATGTGTTTGTGCATAGAATTTTTTATCACATCATTAACGCAATAAAGCGCCACTGTTTATGTTGTTGGTTTTTTTCTTTTTTGTGCATTTAATATAACCACCATAGAAAGCAAATGCCGCGATCCAGTGTCCTTGCTACCACGCGCTGTTATAATCGCTGTCGATATTGTGCCAGTTATTTGCATAAAAACATAGAACGTGTAAATGTGTTACTGTGTGTGTGACATCCGTGTGTGTGTGTTGACACACTAAAGCAACACGCATCCACTAGGAAGTCAGCAACATAAATGTTTTAATAATTAAATTTTTAATAAGCGACGCAACTTTGCAGCCTTGTTTAAATTTAAATGAAAAGTGTTGCCACAGCGGTAGCAGCAACAGCAACAGCAACAGCAATAATGGTAAATGCTGCAAGGTTAACAGTGATTTAAAATTAAATAAAGTTGTGTTTTTTATTTGTATGCTCTTTATTTTAATGTGTCTTACGGCAAGCTATTGTCTCTTGATGTTTATATATTGATATTACTCATACGACATGTTGTACTTATAAATCTTATAAATATAAATTAAAGTCTTTAAAGTTAAATTTTTGTTACACCAGTTTTTCATAACAGTCCAAATATTAAATAATTAAAAAAAAATAGTTCTACACACTTTCTTACTTCTGCATCAAAAGCGCGCTTAAGCAAATATATTTGTAATAAATAACAACACTACAACCATAAAAATGCAATTTGCAGTACGTAAAAAACGTTTTGCAACTTTTTCACTTTTATTGCACCCATTTTATTGCAACTTTTCTCCGCTACTTTTCAGCAGTAAGTAAATCTGCAAGACTTATTGCAAACTCAAACAAAGATTCACAAACACAGGCACTTGCAGTTTAAGAAATGCTGCAGGATTTATTACGGCCTACCATAGATTCTCATTGCTTTCGCAGGTATGCACTAGGCCTTGCATAATTTAAAAGCTTTGTGGTAGAGCACTTGGAAATAAGCGTTGTGAGTATAAATAAATATAAGAACAACGTTAGAGGCGATGAAGGAAATGCACGAAGTAGTAAAACTTTAAGAAATAATACCATAATGTCTGCAGTCCCGGCTGCCACATTTTCTAGATGACGCGTCAAGTAAGTAAAGTTTTAGCATTGCTGCGTGTAAAATAAATCTTGCTTTCCTATAAATTAAAAAATGCAACTTAAGCAAATTTTAAATTAAGATGAGATGCATAGCATCTAGAAAATTGTAATGCAGACATTTGGCAAGTTACAGGCATTTTTTTGTTGTTGAATGTAGGCTGATTCGTAGAATAAATACTTTTAAAACAAAACATTGCTAGCAATAAATGATAGTTTTCATAAATATATATGTTACCGGCCGAACTAGTTTTTAGGATAAATTAGTTTTTCCTAAACCAAACCCAAGGGTCCAAAAGTACATAATTACCCTCAAAGCATTTGATTTAGAAAAATCTAGTTAATCCTAGGCCAAACTAGTTTGTCCTGAAATGGTAATTTTTTTTTATCAGGACAAACTAGTTCGTCCTTGGCTAAACTAGTTTATCCTAACATGCATCGGATAAACTAGTTTGGCCTAGGAAAAACTAGTTTATCATAAAAACTAGTTTGGCCGGTAACATTTATACTTTAATCATAAATATGTTGTATTTTACGCCAACTAGCGCCATAAAATTAAGTTTGATAAAAGCTATGGTATTATATTAAACAAACAAAAAAACAAACTAAAGTAAATTTCCATAAAATGTTTTTATTTCTTTAAAACATATGTATGTTATCTGCTCTTTAAAAGGGCGTGGTACCGCCCCTGGTGGGTAGAAGCACTGTCACGGCTAAGACGCTATATAGATTTTCATGCATTCGGTATTAAGTTAGATTAATTCCTCGGAAAAATATTTGTTTTTTTAGTGGGTAGTACCACGCCTCTAATAGAAACAAACTTTTTACTGCTAAACTCATAAACCGAATTTGAAAAAATTTTGTGTGGAAATGATATGTACTCTCAGGAGAGGTATATGTTTTTAAGTGGGCGAAGCCACGCCCGGAATAGGGTAATATATTTTCACAGCTAAACTAAGCAATCGATTTTGATAAAGTTTGTTATGGAGATGTTTTGAACCCTAAGGAAGACATGGAGGTAGAGATTGGACGACATGATACCATTATTTTTCTTTTTGTGAGAGATAATATTTAAACATTAAATGGTATTGAACTGTTTTGTATAATCATTATAATGGTTAATTACTAATATTAATTTGCCCAATAATATATTGAATCAAATTCTTACCTCAGCAAAAAATATTCAAGTTGTATTAGATCAATCATTCAATAAATAGTATTTATGGCAAAGGATCGACTTAGTTGAGCCTGCAAAATTTCATAAAGTGTTCATTTATGTGAAAAAAAAATTATATTATTGCAAAACGATATTAGAAAATCAATTTAAAATATCGTTTTCAAAATGGAAAAAAATCCTTAGATTGACTGAATCATTCTAGCAAGACAAGAGCGCTCACTTAATGAGAAAAGACCTTAAAGATTTTACTGCATTACAAGTAAATAAAATGAGATAATTTTATTTTCTTTGATTATGACTTTATGATTATTTTTTTGTTATTTCCTTTGAATGCGTTTTTTTATATCAAAGTAATAAAAGGAAAAACAGACGCTAAAGCAGTTCAACTGCAGTCAATTAAACACAGCAGCATTAAATCAAATTTATAACTGCGAAAACGCAAAAAACATTCTACGCGCAACAAAACGGAAATAAACATTAGAGGAACAGGAAGTGACTACAAGAAATAAAAACGTCAGCGAAAATACACAGACGCTTGCATCATAAAAAAAAACGAATTGAAGCGCAAATTACAAAAGTAAAAGAAAGTCGAAAAAAAATTTTTAGCTAAAAGAAAATAAAAATGTTTATGTATTTTATATTTCGCTGTGAAAATTTATTGCCAGGATGAAAAATTCATTTTAATTTACAATATTAATGTTGTTTTCGTAGGTGCGAAAGAAAATGAGAAAAACATTGACATTGAAAATTATGCCTTTTGCGGAATTGGTCAAAAAATTGGACAATTATAAGATCTGGAAATAATGACGTCACAAATTAAGTGACTATATAGCGTCATGCTTGGTGATAAACGACACATAGCATACGACACATATCTAACGTCAGATGTGACTCAAAATTTGCGTATAAATTTGAAAAAGCTGCAATTGAAAAAATATCGACGAATTAAAGAATAAATGCTACCATAACAATGATATTTTTTGGTTCTATTTTTAATGTATTGAAACAAATTGTATAATTTAATAACAATACTTCATCAAATAAATGATAATGTATCGAAAAGTAGCTAATTCATAAACAATTTCATAATGCTATGTTCTACAAAACGCGCTAATTCTGCCGGAAGTGATATGGGAAAAGTAAAGCGTCAAAGCTGCTAATGCAAACATTAGGTGCTACAGCAGAAACAACAACAATAATAACAAAAGTTTGGCATGTTACCCAACACGTACACACATTAAAATGAAATTATGATATTTGCTGTGCATTTAAACGATAGAATACGCACCCACATACACACACACACACACACACCTGCGAAGACGCGTTGACCGTCAATGTGTGTGTGTATTTTATTTAAAAAATAATCAACCAACCAACAGTTACAAATAACAATTTGCAGTAGCAACAGCGGCTAAAAGGACGTGACTACGTAGAGCTTGCGGCATTGTTGAATAGCGCTATCCTCTTTTATCACTGCATAAAGTGTCTGCATGTGTTTGTGTAAACGCTTGCTTGTGTAAAGTTGCTTGTCATTAACACTAAAGCTAAATATTTGACTGGTGGACCGTTCAATCTTTCTACTGCTGCTCAGCACAGGCTGCCTTGGCAACCGACCACATTGTTGTCAACGTATCAGCAGCAACAGAAGCAACATCAACAACAAAAGCATAACAGCAAATTAAATTAAAAAGTTGTGACGTTTAAGTTGTTACATTTTAATTAGAAAAATTTTTAACTAAAAAAAAATACTTTTCAACAATTTTATCATTAGAATATGCATGAGAAAAGTTGTAAAGATTTTCATAATCGAATTAAAACAATAACATAACTTTGATACGTTTACCTGCATATTGAAGAAGAAAGAACACTTACTTTTGGAGTGATATACTAGAGTCATACTGAGAAAAATCATAGCATTTGATCCTTCGTCTATAATTTTATGAAAAATTCCATTCCAGTATGTATGCTTTCGAAATGAGACTTTGCCATTTCTGACGCATACAAAATGAGATTTAACTATTCAAAAACTAAGAAAATTACTGAATTAAACTAATCATGCAGCTTTGTTCCACTATGTGAATATAGCTAAAAAAAATTTTTAAATCATTTTCTTGGCAGTTTTTTGATAAAAAAAAAACAGCAAAAAGAATGTTGTCAAATGTAAAACAATCAAACGTAATCCCTTGATTATGAAAAACTGTAACAAGAGCCTTCATCAAATCAAGTTCGCCATCCTTCGCAAGAAAGCATATTAATTTCTACCTGCATAACTTTTCAGATTTATACCATACAACATAAAAAATTCATAAGGAACCTCGCACAAAATATATGGAAAAATCCATTCGGTCTAATAAACAGAAATATTGGAAATATTCCCAATAAATATTCTTAATGCTGATCAAAAGTCGCAGTGGACGGGAAAACCAAAATTCTTTCTTTTGGTTGGTCCATACATTTGCGTCCTGAAAAATCGTCGTCAGCACATTTTCAGTACATTTTCGGTACATTTGGACAATATGAAGTAATGACCTTTTTTTGTAAGTAAATGAAAATAATCGCAATAAGCAGATAATCTTTTTTTTTAGGTAAATGAAAATATTAATATAATTATACTCGTATATCTCATTTTGCTAGGGTTTTTGAGATGGGAAAAATGAGAACCTTTTTTTATATTTTGTTAGTAATTTGTTTGGAAAAATTTCGTACGTTTTAGTAAAATAGGGTGTTCGCGACATAAAAAGTACATTTGGTCCCTAAGAAGTACATTTCAAGCCACGATACAGTACATTTTCACAAAATCCAAATGCCATCACTGATTGCACGCCGTGTCACACAATCAATGAAACAATTGACCTATTGCTGCGATTCGACTCCGTTGGTCTATCATATGTGGAAAGCTAAAGTGTAACGATAACCAACTTGGAACGATTGAGGCACTTAACCCTTTGACGACCATTGGAACACCGGTGACCCTTTTACGTTCGTATTTTCCTGGAAAAACTATTGGATCGATTTTCATCAAAAAGGTACTACTCAATAGAAAATGAATGTGGCTTTCAGAAAGTATATAATTTTTAAAGGTATATACGTCCACTTACTTACCAGACCACTCGAAAGTCGAAGTATCTTAACTTTTTCTTCCCCATTTTCATGCTGGAATATTTTAAAGGTGGGTGGAGCTAAAGCTCTAAAATTTTTGGACACGTTGCGGGCAACCTTCTTCTTTCCAATAAAAACAAAATAAGAAAGATAGTTCACTTTGGCCACCCATGCGAAGACCCAATCTGTTGGGACCTCTATGTCCCAATGGTCGTCATCGGTAAAAATCAAATTCGAAGTTATTTATTTGGAACAAAAGTAAAGTTGTTAACCTTTTTGATCTTTACATTGAACATTCATTTAGGGGCCGTCCATTAATTACGTGAAGTATTTTTTAGTGAAAATTCGGACCCACCCTCTCCCCTTGGTGAAATGTCAATGTACTTTTGAACTAAACAACTTGTAAAATAGTGGATTTCAAAGCTTTTTTAATATTCTTTCAGATTATTATAAATTTTAAAATAAATCCTAGATTATATAATCAATTTTAATGTCGCTAATTCTGACTGACACCCAGGCATATTTAATATCATATATTTCCTAATCCCGGGATTCTTCGATTTGAAACATGTGCCGTACAAGTGTCAAATATCATTCGGGAACTTTCATCCTTGCGCGTTCAGTCATTCGTGATATCTGCAACGCATAAGAAACTCAACACAACTGCGACGTGTGATATCGTCCAGATATTTCCTATACGTTATTAGTTAGTACAAAATTGACACTACAAAATTTATCACAGAGAAATAGAACATAATCTATTTTTTGGTCCGATATGATACAGAAGCTAAGTCGCACGTCCCAGTTGTGTTTAGCTTCTAAATCGATGTTATTGTGTTCAACACTAATTGTCGACATGCCAAACAAACCGAATTAATATGATACAATCTTTTACGTGCTATAATAATGTAAATTCTGTGCATTAAAAAGTTGACGTGAGGTTTTTCTAAACCCCCTCCTCCCCCTTGGTGAGATTTTGCCGAACTCCCTCCCCCTGTTTTGACTCACGTAATTAATAGACGGCCCTTTTCATGAATTTAAGTAAAGAAATAAAAGTTCATGCGTAATATAATACTTTTCAGTTCTGAAATGAGCCGCATACATTTTTACCGTTGACGACCATTGGGACATATAGGTCCCACGATTTTCCACACCTTTGCAGGTAAAATAATTTTTTTTTTTCGCATCACTTTTGCTTAGTAATTTGGGGTCGCTGAACACGAATCCGGTGTTGGATTTTAAAATTTCCCCGTGGTTCAGGAGCGGACGTCAAAGGGTTAAGAACGAAATAGCTGTAGCCATCCGTCAGATAGTGCTCCTGCCAGTCGAAAATGTACTGACAAATTGGGATTATCGCTTTGATTCTGCAGGATGTCATTGAATAAAACAGTGCTATATATACATACATATAATCAACCGGATGGATTATATTTTCATTTTGTTCACTTTAATTATTTATTTCTTTTTAAGAAACTTTCTTCCAGGTAAAGGTACAAATCATTAGAGCAAATATTTTCTAAAAGAAATAGTTACGCTTACGTCTTTTTGCAGAAAGTATGCAAGCCGCAAGAGCATATCGACAACTAAGATCACTAGAATAGAGGAAGTAAACCGTTCAGAGAGCAATGAGATTGAAACTGCATAGGCAAATAGATAGTGCTCCTAGAATAGGTCAGATTAACTTAATGGGCTTAAAGACCAAATGTACCAAATACGAATAGCGAAAAGAAAGAAAGAAATGTATTTTTTTTAAACAAAAGTACGAATTTATGTGAGATTTTCCATAAATATAAAGCCAATAATGAAATATTTAAAATCTTTTTGATCATTTCATTTTATTACTCTACTTTTTTTCGACATTGCAATATAATTTAATGCAAATATAAAAAAACTAATTCAATTGCTAAGTATAAGATTCAGATAAACAAAATCTTGTTACGAGCATTTGTTCGCACCAACAAACACAAAGGCACCCACACACTTACAGACGCATATTTAAAATGCAAAAAAGATAAACGTAAACATGACGTGTTATTTGAATGCTTCAGCAAAGCGTCTCTAATGTCAACATCAAATTGAATAAACGAAGAAAAGGCAACACAATCAAATTGCATGCATCCATAGAGCAAAAAAAAAATGCATTTGAAAGAGATAACTGAGTTTTCGCAAACACACACAAACACAGGAAAACAAACAAATGCATACATTCGAAGGAAAACGGAAGAGATATACTGGCACGTAGGAAACCATGTTAAAAACTGCACACATTGACACGTTTAAACAGCAAAATTTTGCTTCTTTTGACACAAGCGACATTAATGAAAATAGCAGCAGCATTGTTATTTATAAACGCATACATTTTACGTAATATGGTAAAAGAATATTTTTGACATGGGAATATTAGGGTGTTTTTTGTACTACTTAAAATAATTGAAGGTAAACATAACATAGAACATAAGCCACTTCATGCGATGCGCCACTTCATAAGATATTGCATTCAAGTTATTCTTCGTCAATAGCATAATTGGCGGCTGTCTGGTTACTTCCAATTTTTAGCTAATGCCTTATCTATATGCAGTAGTTTTCTCAAGTAACATTACTATATATGAAGTATGACTTTTCGCAGAAACACACATAAAAATCGTGTGTTTCGGGAGCTGGTTACAACAACATCAGTTTGCGTAAAACACTCTAAACATTTTTAACGAAAAAAAATTTGGTGTTGACAAAAATTTTTTTTTTTATTAACTGCGGCAAGCTAATTGCTTTAAAAAAAAGAGCAAAAGCTGAAAGAGCAAGTGACTTGAAAACCAAATTCACAAGCAAAAAAGTGCGTTGAAGACAAAAATTAACGCAAAAAAACGCATAAGATGATAGCGTACCAAAATGATTTAGCTCGAGTAACAGAAAGAGCTCGATTTTGTTTGTTTTTATTGTAAGAGCTAAACGAGCTTGAGTTGTGCATTATGGTGGTCCATAATTTTTTTTTTGTTTTTCAGTTTCGCCAATCCGTAAATTTGTAGCATGTTTCCATAATTTCACGTAGCTAGCTTTAGCGGAAGAAGGTAATCAACCGAGTGCTCATTTTGAGATTTTTGTGAAAAATGCTTGATCTTGATTTTTTGTTACAAGTGCGTTTCTTGTGTAAATTTCATCGAAATAATCGTAAAATTATCACGGTAGCAGAAATTCCAAGTTACAGTTCTTTTACGTTATTTTCAGTCTGCCTTACCCAAAAAAAAATGTTTGGGGCAGTGTTTGGCAAGGCAACCCTATATATTCTATTAAGGCTCTTCGAGCTCTATCATTTGATAGACATTTCAAGCTTTTATCTTCATTAATGAAAATTTACCAAAAAATCGGTGAAAAACCATGTTTGGGACATGATTCAACAATGCAACCCCAGATATTATATTTACGCCTCTTTGAATTCTATCATTTGTCATATGTACATTTTAATTAAAACTAGTTCTTTTTAAGAATTTTGATAACAAAATTGAGAAATTTCAATGTCCATGAGCACCCCTTGTGTATAAGATAGGGGGATGAAATTTTGAACATAGAATGAGATTGGTGAGTGTAACAAAAAAAGGGGGTGGCGTGACTTCCACTTGAAAATTTTTTTTCTCTATGGAAGCATATACCACACTACTGTGCATCCTTGACTTATCCATATTGAATTTTTATTAAGAGTTGTCATTCAAAAAATTTGGGATTTCACCAAATACAGGCGAAGTGGGATATGTTGAAAGATTGGAATTATATAGTGGCACACTTAAGTATGTCAATACATTTTGCTTAAGCCAAGGAGGTTCAAGCAGGTCTGTGCAGACCTTTTTATATAAATATGTTTATAACTTTTTTGTTTTGCGAGTTAGAGACGAATCCTTGCATGACTTCCTAGAAGCAACTACGGAAAACTATTTTTCCTAGCATTTAACACATTTACACACACTTTTAGAATACATGCCTATACAAATCTCATATACATATGTAGGTCTATGTCAGTGATGGCATTTGGGTTTTATCAAAATGTACCGACTTGAAATGTACTTTGTAGAGGCCGAAATTATTTTTTGTCTTAACACAAATTTTACTAAAGTTTACGAAATTTTTCCAAACAAATTACTATCAAAAAAAAAAAAATGTCCTCACTTTTCCCATCGGCAAATGTACCGAATATACTGAAAACTGGTCGAATGTACTGACGACGATTTTTCAGGACACAAATGTACCGAAAAAAGTACAAATGTACCGAAAAAAGTACAAATGTACCGAAAATGCCATTACTTGTCTGCGTAGACCTGGTTGTACCAGTAAGCGCCAAAAATCGCTGAACCTCTTAAAAAACTTTCACGATTATAAAAGCCCATTCTGAACATAATTTTGGATTGATATTAACTATTATCTATTATCTAAAATATAAAATTAATTTTAAGTTTGTCACACAGTTGGTACATACAAAGACATCATGGTGACAATTTCAAAACAGATGTTTTCAGGAATTCCGCTTACCAACCTTTCTTGTTAATTTAAGCTGATGAATTTTAAGCATAAAAAACACAAAATAAAGACGGTATTCCTTTAAACGCGAAAACGCCATGAAAACTGTGAAAATGTTTACGCAACCTTCGAATACTTTCACGGTAAATTTGATGAGAAAGTTGCCTCGAAAAGTCGCATAAAGAATCAACGTTACCGTTCGTCGACACAATTTGCTACCAAGTTGGAATTTCTTTTGAAATATGCACATAAACTTCACATTACGATTTTTAAATACATATATTAAATGCGCGATTGCCAGAATTTCTGTTTTATTTTTCTTTCTTTTTTTCCCCTTTTTATGTATTTAATTCTATCTTGAGTATTGTAATATGATAAAAGTAACTACGCCAAAGAAACATAATCTGGTGTCTCACGCTGGTGATTTGAGACAGCACTCTAAGAAGATATTTTGTGTTTGTTTTCTATCGAAAATTTCGCCCACTCTCAGAAATTTTTTCAAATTTCCAATAGAAATCTAAGAAAATCTGATTTTAGCGCTATAAAATTATACCGTGTGACACCGCACATGCAAACAAAGTAAACTGATCTAAACAGCGACGTGACATTTGTCAATCTGAAGCAAAAGTGAAAATATAATTAAAGTTTAACATAAATAAATATTATAAAAATTCCATTGAAATAAATTCTTTTTGTGAAATGTATTTATTTTCTCATTCGTTTGTAGCAAACATTCTCGGAAACTTTCTGGTTTTGCACGTTTTGCGAGTTTTCGCATTAAGAATAATATCCTTAAGTAAAAAAATGCTATTTGACAAGATTTGGTGAGAAAGTAAAAATTTAAAATTTCATTCACAATAAAAGAACAAAATCTAAAA
Organism: Meiosimyza platycephala; assembly: GCA_963662105.1. Lineage (NCBI taxonomy): Eukaryota > Metazoa > Arthropoda > Insecta > Diptera > Lauxaniidae > Meiosimyza > Meiosimyza platycephala. The sequence goes on along the minus strand of OY759209.1, from coordinate 75,167,144 downwards.
GAATAATTTCGGGTGAATTTGTTTTCAGTATAGGGTTGATAACGATGCACTGCTATAAGAGATAAAATTGTAAATTCTTTTCTCTGTCCGTTGCTTATCTCAATTTTCAAAGGATTTTCAGTTAAAAAATTTCGTAACTTAAAAACCATCTTACACTTACTAAGGAATTCATTTCATATTTTATATTTAAAAGACTCAATTTTGCAACATAATCGTATATATGTATACAAATTTATGTTTCCGTTTCCGCTATTAAATTCATAGACCGCAAGAAGTTATTTAAGAAAATTATTTATTTCTGTTGAGTACTTAGCAACGTGCTTTAAAATGAGCTTTGATTCTAAAGTTTTTTTCTTTTTTATATTATCTATTACTTCACCCATCATTGCCAGAACAGTACATTTGCACGCTCATCGGAGGCACCAAAATAAAAGGAAGAAAAAAAATGGTAAAATCCATATAATCAGTATTTCCTACAATTTCTTTCTAAAGCAAAAAAAAAACTCTATACCAAATCCAAGAAAAGTTCAAACGACTACAAACAAATACTGCTGTTACCACTCATCGCCTGGGTTGATCATTTTCCCACAATCTCATAATACGGCAGCATCAACAGCAGAAAAATTCGCAGAAATTGTTTGTGCTTCAAAGTAGAAATAGGACTCAACTAAAAGCTATAAACAACACAAAAAAAAAAGGAAGGAAGAAGCAAAATAATTTTCTACGTGCCATCGTCACTGTGTTGCGTTTAATGTTACGTTATTAAAATCATTCGTTATTTGTTTTTCTGTTTTTGTGTCGAGTTCTTCTGCGGCTTTTTATGCCTACAGTCCCCTCTATCCCCATTATCATCATCTTATTTTAATATGTTCTTGTTTCCATTTTGTATTTGTAAATAATTTTCTTTTATTTTTATAACTCTGCTGCGTTGTCTTGTAATAATTTAGTTATTTTGGCGCCGTGTCGTTGCGCCATATTTGCTAATTCAAATTTGCTTAAGAAGGAGCAGTACCAAAAAAATCTTTGTATGGGACAAGTGAGAAGAAAATTATGAATTTTATTCTTGAAATTTAGAAGCAACAGATGGTTTTATAATAAATAATTTTCGTACATATTGAACTGAAACAAAAATAATATTTCGTTTTTAAGATTTTCGATAAGGTCTACTTAATGAAATTGTTTAACCTTAAAAATTAAAACTAGAAAATGTTGATATCTTGTTACCAATATTATTAAATATTTGTTCTTGTCAGTGTCTTTAACCCTCAGATGCAATAAGTAATTACCCGGGACAAGATGAGATTATAGGCGACGTGTTCAAATGCTAAAACTCTGAGTTCAATTCAATATGCAATCTGAAGTGAATAAAAACTGCTAGATGACTGGCTTGAAGTTAAGACCCAAATAAACTACACAAACCGTCTGCGCAAATCCATTGTTTTTCTTGTCGTTGTAACGTCTGCACAGACAAAGTTTGCACAGACAGAATTTTTCATATCTTTTTGACAGAATTTCAAATCATAAAGCACAGACAATTTGCGCAAATCAAACAAAAATTAAAAATTTTTGATTTTACGCAAACGGTTTGCGCAAACACGATACCAGCACCTCAACGGGACAGCAGTCTGCCCAAACACACATTTGTGCAAACGGTCTGTGTCGTCTATTTGGGCCTTTATGTATTTCTGTGTTTGGCCCGATCCGAATCTTTAAAATATTCAATATTCTTTTAAGTGGTATAGAGATAAAGATTGGCAGAACAACAAGAAACTTTTATATTTGAGTCAAGGACACTGCTTCTTTTTACCGATTTTGTTAAAGTTATAACACTTTTTCAGTATATTTGCGTCGGGAAAAGTCGTCGTCAGTAAATTCGTTAAGTTCTTAGTACATTCAGTAAATTTAGCGCATTTTCAGTACATTTTTGGAAAACTATCAGTACATTTGGACATATGGCATAACTATTTTTTTGTTTATTTTTTAGTATACTATACATAAAAACCAGGAGAAAAAAATTTTTTTTTAATAAATTTTGTTTGAATTTTAATAATTTTAAGTAACTTTTTTATGTATGTGATGAAAAAGTGCTTTCAACATCTAATAAGTAAAGCCTCGATTCAGTATATTTCTACAAAACCCAAATGCTCATCATTGTTCTCTGCTTAATATCCTGTAATCAATGATTAACTACAAATATCCTGATTATCTCATTATTGCTGAAGATATATGATATCCTTCAATCAAACATAATGACATGTAAGGTAAAATCAAAGATCACTTGACAGTGTCAGTATAAGTAAGGGTTAAAATTTAATACGGCCAAAAAAGAAGCAAAGGAAATTATCACGAACCCCAGACAAATCATTATTTTTCAAGAATAACTGAGAAGAGATTTATTGCAATATTAAACATTTATACACAGGAACAATAATGAAAAAAAGGCTATATTAGGTGTTCGGTCTTCTGACTTCTATGGAAATTGCAGGAATGTGAAAGAGGAAAAAATCCGATAGCACACCGGATCAGTATTTGGTCTAAGTGAATCGGTTATTAAACTGACTGCATCTCTCACCTAACCTAACCCAAGACTGAGTTGAAGGGATCGGTGCTAAAGATGTTTGCACCATGAATTGAGAAAACCATTTCATTTTACAAGGATATAATTTATTAAGCCTCTATGCTGGAAGGTGCATATAGTGATGATAATGATGATGGTGTTTCGCTTATCTTCTGCTGGAGCATTAGACCACCTGTATAGGACATGCTTGGTCATTAGCAAGTTCTACTCTTGTGCTTGGGTATATTACAAATTATGTTTGTGAAATTGATTAGTAAAGCCGTTAACTATATCATCAACAAGTAGTATTAAAGAAGGTAAAAGCAACTCATTTGGAAATTCTCCTACGATCATTTACTCTCCAGTCGAAAATTGCTAATTTCAAAAAACAAAAAGCTTATTTTTTTAAAATGTATATGAACACTCGGTGTTTATACAAAGATATAAATAACTTTTTCAAATACAAGTGAAACCTTGCAGCTAACTTCATAAAAGGGGAGAACTGTTTCTGATGTGCTCGTATGTGAATTTTTCTTTTTAATTTGATTTTTATTTTCACTAGCAATGGCTTTTGAAATATTTTATCCGGTCCAGTGGGCTGAACATTTCAAACATTCACACAATGGAACATACATACATACATTCAAATACTACATGTACATACATATATGTACGTTGCACAAGATAACGCACTAGTGGCTCGCTTGATGCTACACGCTGCTAGCATACACGTATCTATCCACATCATTAGGAGTAACGCACAAACTGTGATTTCTTATGCTGAGCGCATGAGCCGCTCTTGTACTTTTGCTTCCTCAGAATATGTTACATTTGTTTGTTTGTTTGTTTGTTTCGCTCTGTTTCTGGTGGTTGGTTCCCTCTGGCGCTAAAGTGATTCTTTTCAATTTATTCAGATTTTTATTCAATTTATTCAGCATCAGCGAGTATTATGGCAACTGCAGCGCCGGAACGACGTGAGTCCCTCTTTGTCGTCGACGTCATGGTGAAAAGCGAACGCGCTTTCATTCAAAAGTTGCAAAAAGTATGGCAAACAAGCACGTGATAGCCAGGTTTTGCATTTAAATCTCTGCATTCGACTGTTGCTACTTCTAAGTTGCAATAAAAAAGTTATTTTTCATATTTGTTTTCATAAATTTTTATTTTTTGGTATTTTTTTGTAGCTTATAATTTTATCTTTTATGTGAAAAGTTTACGTATTATTTGTAAGTGACATATGTACGTTGCTTTTATAAAAGTTACAATTTATTTATGAAAAAGACATCGTGGCGGAAAGTAAAAGATAAACTTGATCATACCCAGTCTTACAGATAGCTCCGGATTTACATATTTGCCGCCCTTAGGCCGTTCACAAATTGCAGCCCTTCTTCACTGGGAAAAAAATATTGATATGAAAAATGAGGACCATTTTTTTTTTTGTTTTTGCTTCGCAACATTTTTTAGGTCGCTTAGGGGGCAACCATTCCAAGTATTCGCACTTTTTTCCCCCTGTGTAACTCTCATCATCACCAATGCACTATCACACTTAAAAAAATTTTCAAAGTTCCCAATATTTGCCGCCCCTAAATACTTGCCGCCTTAGGCACTGGCCTAGTGTGCCTGTATACCTTACATCCGGGCATGCTTACAGAATAGACTTCTTCTTCTATATCATATGAAGATAGCTGCAAAACGTGTAGGAATGAAATGCTAAATTTATCATAACAGAATATTATCTTTGTCTATTCAAAATGTTCAGATAAATTCAGTATCATCTTTTAATTGTTGAATTTACATCGAGTTATAAGTTAAAAGTGTGGGCTAAAAGTGTTTAAACCATTTCGTTAAAAATTTGAAACTAATGTTGTCGTCGAAAACTCTGAATGTTCTATGCAAAATCGATCGATTTAAAATTTTGAACAGGTTTACCTTAGGGACCTCTCCCCGATTTTGTTTCTTTGTCGAAAGTCGCGTATATGTGCTTTTCAAGAAATCTTTAAAATTTGAGAATGCTTTGATCGATTTTTAAAATAAGGGTATTACGTGGCATTTAATTTGATGGGCTATAATATCGGTATGTAAATATTTCAAATGCGCTTCATAGTCGTCGGACTTTTCAAAATCTCTGAGCAACTTTAAAAAAGCATTATTTATTTCAAAAAAATACTACTAATATACATTTTTATTCAAGTAGTTAGAAAGCTGTTTTTATGTCCCTTTAATCGGATATTTTTCTGGAAAACATAAATTTTGGAATTTATTGAACTTTTTGTCAAAAAAAAACATATTCGATTAAAATTGCATTTTTTATATTCTGAAGAAAATCTTTCCAAATATTTATAGTATCCCAAAGCACCATAAAATTTTATTTCCATAAATGCAGTTATAATTTAATCAGCAATCTGGATTAAACTTTTATGTTATTCCAACAGCAATAGAAGGCGTTTTCTAATTGAAAATTGAAATCGTGCCTTGTGGTAAACTTTGTTTTGCAAAAACTGCAACAATAACTTTAGTCACAACATTTTTGCAAGCGAAAACATATAAATTACTTCTGAATGCAGAAAGTAATTTTTGAATTTTCTTGTGACAACAAGAAAACCATAAAAAAAACTCCTTTAAAGAAATTCATTTTATTTAACAATTTCAATAAAAAGGCGCAATTTTGTTGTAATAATATACGCTATTATGCATAAAAATCAAACAAAATGTGACACATGACAAGTAGAAAAGAATATGTACACTACGATTAAGCAGCAGAAATTTTAATCCAAAGCCATTGAAATAGAAGATACAACAGCTAACTAACTTAGCACATGAAATAAAATTTTGCCTGTATAAGGTTTTAGCTTTAAATGCATCTTTAACATTAAAAGAAAACAGTCGTTAAGAATTCTTGTCAGTTAGTTCTACAACTCGTATTTCAAATATTTATTTCTGTAAAACTTTTTTGAAGTCAAAAACAAAAAAAAAAACCTTTCTGAATTCCTTAAATCTCTTTTAGCCCAAAACATGAAAAAGAAAAATTTCTTGAATTACACAAAAAAAACCATGACATTTAACTTTTGGTGCTAGCTAAGTCAACCTTTGTCTATAAATTTTTATATCCCATCACTTAAGACACATTTGCACAGCAATAATTAAAGCAAATAAAAGAGAGAAAAACTTTTAAAAACTTTTGCGTTGTTGCCAAATTTACACCAACACACAATTTTTTTTTATTCTGCTTTTTCATTTTGGCCTTTTTTGCCATGGTACGCAATTAAAATTCCTTTACTGTCACTTAAACATCGTTTATTTCATGATTTCTTTCATAAAATTATGCCAAGAGCATGATGAGATTGAGAGTAGCAGCAGCAGCAGCAACAGCAATAGCATTGACAAAATTTTTAGTGGGTGTGGAAGTGGGTCATTTTTAAGTTTCACTGTTGCTGCTACTGCTATGGATGCTTCTGCCTGTTGGCGATTGTTGCTGCTAATGAGCGACTTGTTCGCATTGCAACAACACACCATCAACAGCAACAGCAATAATAATTATGAATTCCTGGCACATTTGGCACAAGACAAACAATTCTAGTCTCTTAAACCCATTGTTTGCTAAATTAATTCAACTTTCTTTTCACATTATATTTTATTTTCAAGAATTTGGCAAGAAATCCAAGCAAGGAATTATTAAATAGAAAGTTTTCATTGAAATAAAAGTTTAAGTTTATTTATAGTAACGAAGAAAAAAAATCCCTCACACTTAAAAATCAGCTTTATCCTGAGCTTCGTGTTGATATTGTTCACCCGACCTTGTTAGTTTCGGCCGAGTGAGATTTCTCTTCGAATCAAAATTGTGTTAATTCAGATTTTTGTTCGCCAACAAATGACAAGTGATATACAACGTTGAATTTCGCCCGAAATGTATACATGCATGTAAGTATGTATGAATTTTTTTTTTGAAAATGACATCTTTTCGCCCGAAACTCATGGTATACCATAATATAGGCGAAAAGTGAAAAGAGAACAATTTCAGGTGAAATTTTGTTCGCTTGAAACTCACGATAAGGCTGAATAAATAACTTGCTTAAGGGGGCAGGGGCAGTCATGATTTTAGAGAAATCGATTGCATTTTGTTAAAGTTTAATATCTTAAAAATATATCCTGAAAATTTCAAGTCAATCCGACAATTACTTCTGGAGTTATTCGGCAATAACCAAAGGGCTCTCGGTAGTAAGAGTACCGAGTGTAAAACTTTAAATGCATTTTTCTCAAAACTATGTTTTCGGAACTAGTGACCACTAGACAGTTTTTGAAAGACATAAAAAGCTAGTCCCTGATCGAAGGATTTTGTCTTTTTTTAAAAAATCGATTTTTTAAGAACAATTAGCTGCTGGTTTTTTTACCGAAAATCTGGAGGTAAATATTCATGAGGCCGCCATTTTGTTGATTTAAAAAAAAAACCTTCGATCAGGCACTAGACTATTTATTTAACTAACCAATTTTTCTTCTCCAATTGATTTTGGATGATTTTCCAAGGAATTGTGATGGTCAGCGCAAGACACACTGTATGGGACAGGGTCCAACATAGCCAGCTATAACTTTTTTTATTTTTAATATTTTTTTTTTAAACTTTCGTCAAGTCAAGTTGAAACATAATGTAATAATTCCATATTATCACTTTTATTAAATAAATTAAATTAATACTAAAAAAACTTATTGAAAATGCTATAATTTTCACGGCCTTGAGTGCCCTTGCCCCCTTAAGTCCTGATGAATTCATGAGAAAAGTATTTGCAAATTTTATTTTTTAAAGCATTTAATATATATAAAAATTTGAATCAAAGTTTATCTGCACTTCTTAGGAATAAGAATAAATGAAATCCAAATAATTGTTAAATAAATTTTAGAAAAGCTATATTAAAATCTTAAATATCAAAATAATAATGCTGACATCCAATTTAGTAAGCAATTTAATCATTTATTTAAAAGCAGCTTAGCTCCAGTTTTCGAAGTAAAACTTCTAAGTTTAAATTTGTTGGCTACATTTGAAACCGAATCTACTCTGATAAAGGAGCACATAAACATTTAGAAATTTAAAGCTCCATAGTGGCAGAAATGATTTTGACAAATGAAGTATTATCCTGGTGAGAAGACTACGAAGATTATTATAAGGATATTAAAGCTTTTAAGCCTATTCAAAACAATATTTATATAATATTTAAGTACTAAATATATATAGTAAAGAGAGGACTGTATGTCAGTTAGGCCCTGAGGAGCTTCAGGACTTTTTTCTGACCATTGGCAGCATTGGTAACATAAATATGGTCAATTCAAATGAGTTACCTCCCTTTTCAAACAATTTACTTAATACTTCTTTGCAGCTCTCCGCTGAAAGTCAAGAAAATGTAGCTAGATCGCTGATTCACATGTGTGTATCTTCCTGAATTGTTAAAAGTTGGTATCAAAAAAGCCAATGAGTTGCTAATTTAGATATATATGTAAGTATAAACAAGTGAGCGGATTATATACAGTTAAATCTCCGTTAATTTAAACTCCAATAGGTTAATTAAATTAAATTTTTCTTGAATGCATTCGTTTAAGCAAATGCTCCCGTAAGTTTGAACAAAGTCATTATTTTTACAAAGACATTTCTTTTTTTATTTCCAAACTTTTTGGGTGATTTTTCCTATGTACATTCGCAAAAAGCATTTATGGGATGTAGCGAGCTTGACTTTTTTTTTCAAGAAGGACATAAACTCTGCGTTTTTTCTCTACTAAGATTATTTCTAAAATGGATTGATTTTTAGTTGAGGAGCGTCGGAACAAAAACCGATAAATCACATTCGTGTTTTTTTGTGAGAAATTGAAAAAATATTTCTAAGTTCATGGTTTTCTAATTTGGAATTGAACGAAATCTATCAATTTATTGATGTTGAAATCACGGTTTGGAAACCTAAATTCTGCATTTGTGTTCATAGTACTTTCTGAGATATAAAAAAAGGACATATCGGTTTTTGACCAAACCAACTGAATATATCGGTTTTTGATAAAACACTTTAGGATATATCGGTAGATTAGGTAGTTTCCAATCATTCAATAGCTCCGTAAAACATAGTTCTTCTTGCAAAGATGCAAGCATAGCCATGTACTCGGTTAACTCCAATTTGTAATGACTTGTCCCTTTTAAATACCGAAACATTCTCTTAACCCAGTGCACTTTTCCTGGATTGTTGTTATATTTGGATAATGCACCAAACGGAAATGCTAAATCTGGTCTTGCCACTTGCGCTGCATACATTATAAAACCAATTGCTTCTTGATATGGCATACTTCGCATACGCTCTTCATCTTCTTTGTCTCTTGAGCAAAGCTCTTTAGAAAGTTTTTGATTTATATCTAATGGTGTAGATATTGGCTTGCATTCCTCCATGTTAAACCTTAATAGTTAAATAATGTGCCGCACTACACATCTATAGATATGACAGTTTTTGACAGAATCAAAAGAGTCAACAATGAAAGATGCTTAGGATTAATCACTTTATGTTCAGCTCCGGGTATTTTGTGGAAGGATTTGAAGCGGATTTATCAATTTCCGACCAGGATACATTGACGATAGAGAAATATATGTAGGAAAACAACCAATTGACATAATTAACAAAAAAAAAGGTGAAAATGTCATTTATCGGTTTTTGTTCCGACGCTCCTCATTTATAAATAATTTAAATAAATACACGGTTGAAAATCTATAAAATCCTTAATTGAAAAATAAATTAAATTTTCACATTGATCTATTTTAGTCATTAAGTTTATTTAACTTTAATTACATATAACATATCTTATTAGTCAGATGTAACATGGGTTAAGCTTGTATGCTGTATGTTACATGCAAACAATACAATATAGCGATTCCAGTGTCTCTATTATCCACAACTGTTGTTTAAAATTTAATTATGCAAAATGAGCGACCAAAAATAATTTGTAAAGATTTCTTGCTTGATTTATTATGCCAAAAAAATTTAATAAATGAAAATAAGAACTTTCGCCAAAATTTCAACATTGAACTTGAAAAGTTTGCGTGGTCATGGCCTTTAGCGATTTCTGCTTTTAACGATTTTCACTAAAAGTTTCTTGAGAGTGTTTTATTATTCTTACTGTTTTATGTTGAATATAGAATGATATCGTTGCTGCTGCAGCTGTTACATTCCAAGTATTCTGCTTTCGTTACTGCCCTTGTCAAAGTTCTCTGCTGTTTGTTAACACTCGCGCGCTAAAAGCATTTCAATTAGTTTTCCTAATTGTGATGAATTCACTTTTAAGCTCTGACCTTAAAAAATGAACTGTATAAATAAAACAACAACAAGAACAAAAAATGCATTTGTTCGTCCTTTACACACCATTAACGCGCCTCATGCACTTAAGTGCTATGCGTTTTTCTATTTCATTTACATAATTCAAGTTAAATTTTATTTCTTCGTCATTCCGAACAGTGAGATTTTATTAAAGTGAATGTGATGCGAAGTCTTAATTTCTTTCGCTGAGCTTTAGTTTTAACACTAACAACTTTAACATATGTCAGTTTCGAACAACTGACATCGGGAGAATTTTCAAAATGAAGGTTTTACTACCATCTATGTATTCTTTTTCAGATTTTTTTCTTTTGTTTTAATGTTTCAAAATGTTACGTTTTTTATAAATTTTTAAAATTTCAACTTGTTTTGGCACGAATTCTAGCTGTCAGTCTTGTGCAGCAGCATTTTACGTTTCTCTGAAGTGCATTAAAAAAATTAAAAATGTAAGTAGAGACAGATAATAAGTCAGTGTAATTATAAAAATTATTTAGTCACTCAGTCAGAAACACACATTTACTAACGATTACAAATGCAACTACACTAAACGCAGTTGAGTGCACAATTACAATTATGTACATGGAGCAAAATTTTTTATTTTTGCCTTCATATTTTAATTGAAACGGAAAAATTGGGTAGGCTAGAAGTAAGAAGTGCATATTGTGACAATCAAGGTATTATGTACTATATATATCCAGACAGATTATGACCTGCTTATAGTTTTTTCCAAGTAAATATTTCGCGCTGTGCAACAATGCATATCCTACCATGAAGCTGGAGGCTGGCTGGTTGGCAAATAATATGTAAAATGGAATGCAACTTTTGTCACACAAGGTTGCCACATATTAAATTTTATTCATAACCTACTTTCTGTGTCTGTTAAGCTGCTGCTAAAGCAGCTCATCAACAGCGATAGTGGTTTTCACATATTTTTTTTCCGACCACTCTTGTGGCAATAGTTACACATTTCTCTCCTGTTTTTTTCAGCATTACTTTCACAATCGCAATTGTGCTGCCAGCCAGGTTTAATGATTTATTTGCTCATTTAAACAAAGTTCATTTTCGCATTTTCTAAATGTGGCTGGTAAATCCGTATAAAGTGTGGATAAGTGTGAGTGAGCATTGTAGAAGTGTGTAAAAGCTCGTCAATGTGTTTGTGTATGTATAATATACATACGTTTATGCTTGTGTATGCAACTGTAAATGTAGCTGTTAACGTCGGCAAATTATTTTGCATTGCCATACAGAAATTGGGTCAAAAGTAATTGTTTGGAAAATTATGCTGTTTTATGGTTAAATAATTTGAAAACGGTTTTTTGTTTAAATCATGTCATCAAAAAGCATGAGCACTCAGCAATGTCTCCTTGCTATCTTGTAAAATTACCCGCCAAAGTTTTGTAAAAAAAAAATCGAATGATGGCTAAAAAAATTACTTAATTACAATAGAAAAAAATTTCTCTATCATATAAATGCATTTAGTTGTCAGTTAAAAACAAGATATGTAAGAGTTGACAGTTGTCATCTATAATTCGAAAAATTTACCATGGGATGCTGTAGAGTGAAAGAAGAATCATTAAATTCTAAAATACAGGTTGAGTTCAAGATATAAAAATACCGAAAATACTTCGCATCGGACTTTCAACTGAAAGTATCGCCGCAGTGAAGGAAAGTCTTGAAAACGCCCCATACACTTCAATTCGTCATCAAGCTCAAGAACACCACCGTACTGCGTTCACACTGTGAATGTTGACAAGAAGATTCGGCTATGCATTCGTACAAGATCCAATCAACCCAAGACAATCTCTACTTTCAACACGATGTTGCTATATGCCATACCAAATCCAAAACAATCGAGTTCTTGAGCTCCAAGACTAGGGTAGCGCGATTTCGCGTTTTGGAGATACCAACTGACCACCAAGATATAGCGATTTAGCAACGTAAGACTTCTTATTTTGGTGTTATGTCAAAAATAAGTTCTACGCCAACCATTGGCAAACAATTTCCATTCTAATAGCGAACACTGAAGGTGCCATCACCGAAATAGAGCCCCAATTATACGAAAAAGTGATCAAAAATTTCAAGCTGAAGGTCTGCAAACAAAGCCGTGAGAGTTATTTGACAGAAATTCTATTCGAAACATAATCCCCATGTTTCTGATTTATAAAAAAAATTAAAAATTCCAAGGACGTCGTCCAAACATTTGTTAATTTTATTCAAAAAACAAATCCGAAACCACGTATTTCTACAGTCTCTACAATTGATAAATTTTTATATTTTTATTGATATGTTCTTAAGGAAACTTCGACCGTTTGTTTTCGAAAAAATGTGCTAAGGTAAGTTTGATTGAAAACGGATCAGGAAAAAATATAAGTAAAGATGTACATATTTAAAAAAAAATGTCATATAACTTTTACTACAATATTAAGTGTGCTATTGTCCAGAAATGGTACTTTCAATACAATAATGTGTAACCATATAAAAAATCCAAAATTAAAAATATATTTTTATAAAAAAATATATCACTAAATATAAAAAAATTTCTAATTCTTAATTTGGCAAAACTCTTCAATAAATATTTGCATTTTGTATTGAAAAATATGCAACTAATTTTATTGCAACAATATAATCATAAACAGGCAAAATAATTACCCCGAAGCAAAAGTTTTAATTAAAACTCTAAATGAAATTGTTATAAGATCATTGAAATACTACTAATACATGCATTATCAAACATCAACCCAATGAGAAATAGAAGCAGCTCAAAAATATTTCAAACGAGTTAAAACAGTAGCTGGAAGTTGCTTCCAATGCATATTCTTTTTTCATACAGCATGTCATTATTTGCAGCACGTATGGCTGTGGTGGCGAAGCAAGTTTATGGAAACGCTATATGCGTAACAGATAACCCACGCGCCATATAACGTTTCATAAATAATACATAACGTACCAGAATCGTTTTGTTTGAAATATTGCAAAGGGACTGTATCAGAAATCTTTCAATATATTTCAAATTTAATGTTTCACATGTAATCGTTGTGAAGTGTTTCTGAGAGATTCCAAGTACAACGTTTCCTGAACCTTTCTAATGAAATCTTTCTGACATCTTGTAAACGAAATCTTTCACACGCAACTAAACTGAAGTGTTTATTAACCCTAGGAGGTTCAACCAGGTCTGTGCAGACCTTTTGCATATAAATGTGTGAATAACTTTTTTTTTTGCGTGTTAGAGACGAATCCGTCCATGACTTCCTAAAAGCGGCTACAGAGAACCCAATGATCACAAAATCGGACTGCTTATTTGTGTTTGGTTTTATTCGTGTTTACAAACGAAATGGTTCATACGTACCAACTAGGTCTGTGCAGACCTATGTAAATAAATGTGTGTATAACTTTTTTTGTTCTGCTTGTTAGAGCAGAATCCGTCCATGACTTCCTAGAAGAGGATACGGAGAACCTAAAGAGCACAAAATCAGACCGCTTATGTGCTTATGTTCGGTTTTATTCGGTTTTAAACGAAGTGGGTCATGTTTAAAAACGAAATGGTTCATACGTACCAATCAGGTCTGTACAGACCTTTATATATAAATGTAAGCATAAATTTTTTGTTTTGCGTGTTAGAGACGAATCCGTTCATGACTTCCTATAAGCGGCGACGGAGAACCTATTTTTCTGAGCTTTTAGCATATTTACACATACTTTCAGTACACCTGCCTATACAAATCCAACATAGGTCTGCACAGTCCTAGTTGTACCTGTTAGCGCCAAAAAATCCCTGAACCTCCTAGGGTTAAAGGTTCCATACATGATGTTTACTGAATTTTTCTAATAAAATCTAAATAAATTTTAATTAATTATTAATACGATATTATTATCTGTTATCTGTAATGTATGTATGTATACGACATCAAATCTAGTTAAACGGGTAAAATGAATCAATAATTCAGAGTTCGATAACGTAATAAGTTATCAGCGCAAGTGGCACAAAAAAAAAACTATGCCGTAATAAAGTTTTTGTATTTTCTCCCTTAATCTTATAAGGTTCTGTAATGTTTTAGAAACGTTTCAAATCAAATCAAAAGGTGAAAACTAACACATTGCCAAACGTTTTCTGAAATGAAAATCAAAGATTTCTGAAACGTTGCTGAAACTTCGTAAGATTTTAGGTGAAAGATTTCTAAAAGACATATGGAACAATAAATGCCGAGTTGGAACCACATGAAATACATTCTTAAAGATTTCAACAAAATTTAAAATAAAATGCCAAATATTTTACAGATAAGATTTTGATCTAGACTTATAAAGTATATATGTAGTTCTTAAGGAATCATCATGTATTTATTCCCATTGGGAATGTATATCTACCAGCACGCATACATATAAAACTATAATACGCTTAATACATTACCGAAATTGATATGGTTATATCGAAAAATGAATTTTCAGATTACAAAGCAACCGAACTGACAACACACTGTTAGTTGGTTAGTCAAATAAATTGCCACGAAAATGACTTAGAGCTTTAAAATACGATAATATTGAAAACTTTTCGAGAAAAATGTTACATATTTCAAATGTTTTTTGTTATTTGCTCTGATATTGTATTACATTTTTTGTTTGTAATGAGCTCCAATTAAAAGTTGACTAAAATATTTCCATATTATCTACCCCACCTACAAATATTAACTTCATTTTCATTGTAATTATTTTAGCTGCTGTTGTTGAAATTTTCAAAATTTTCGCAATATTTCCATCAAATTAGTGTTAATTTCAACCATAAATAACAATGTTCTCGTATAATATAAACAAATTATTTGCACATTAATAGTGTTGATGATAATTTAACTTTTGTAAATTTGCAATACAATTTAAGCCGCATTTAGATAGTTCACAGAACAAGTATAAAATTACGAAAATAAGTTTCTGTTTGCTTTAAATACTGTAGCCAATATTTTTCATTAAATTTAGACTGCAATTTATAAATAGAGAATGTGAATTTGCTTATATGTGAGTGGAATAACTGCATCAATCTTTTTAACTTTTAGCAATTTATACAATAGTTCACATACTAAATACATAATAATATAAGACTAAAATGTTATTAGCTGCACAAGCCGTGGTATATTAGTAAAAGCTTACAATTCTTAATGTGCATGTGTGATCGTTTTTAAAAAAATGAGCGTAACACTACACAAGTATTCTAAAAAATAAGGATGCTTCAGTTGTAGAACTATTTGGGTAAAAATTATTAGAACTGATGCAGACATAGTTCCGAAACGGGCGGTACAGGAGCGTTATTCAGGTACGTCACATATAAATCAACGATGATTTTCATTTAAAAATTAGATGGAGCAATAGAATGGAGCTACATGACGTTGTGCTTTTGAAAAATTGATTTACTAATATAGAACTTTTACGACAGGTCAATATTCAAAAATAGACTTGTGAATTGACCTCTTATATCGTGTAGCATAACGCCGATGGATAATTTATTTTGGTATTAGGTAAAATCATTGTCTTATGCAAGTAAATCAGTAACGTTTGCTTCCTTGAAACCAAACACAGTTCGAGTTAGTTCTGCCTCAATACTTGAAATTCCTTGAGAATACACTTCGTGTGAAGTAGTCATTGAGCATTATTGTTTTATTTGAATGAAACGTTCAAAAAACGACTCATTTAAAAGTGAATATTTTACAGACCTTTATTAAAATATTAACTGTTCGACTTTGATCGAACATTTTGCGCAATTTTCAGCTCCCATTGGAGCTTGCTTCGCCACGGTGCGTTTTAAATGATTTAAATGAAAATCTTTTGTCACCGAAAATTTTCTTTTGGGTATTGTTTGTTATTCCAAAAGAAACATTTTCGCGTGAAAATGAAAATCACTTTACGTAGAGATTTTTTTTTATCTCAATTTTTAAAAAAACTTAACTTTTTTTTACGTTTTTAGGTACTTTTTTGATAAAAAAAGGTAGGTAAATAATCATATATATATAAGAAAATTAAAATATATTTTACATAATTAATAATGAGTAGGAGAACCTTTTTGTTTCATAAATGATGAGAATCGGTTTGGCATGCTGCCTACCAGGCGTGCACATTGGTCTGGAGTAATTTTATGCCAATTCTCTTGATTAACTTGCCACAAGCTGCTTTTCTCGCGGGTTTTCGTGCTGCTACGACCCATGAAACAAAAAGGTTCTCCTACTCATTATTAATTATGTAAAATATATTTTAATTTTCTTATATATATATATGATTATTTACCTACCTTTTTTTATCAAAAAAGTACCTAAAAACGTAAAAAAAAGTTAAGTTTTTTTAAAAATTGAGATAAAAAAAAATCTCTACGTAAAGTGATTTTCATTTTCACGCGAAAATGTTTCTTTTGGAATAACAAACAACACCCAGAAGGAAATTTTCGGTGACAAAAGATTTTCATTTAAATCTTTTAAAACGCACCGTGTCGCGTGAAGCAAGTCAAGAACAAATTTTAATAATTCACAATTGCACATCCAACATCAGTCCTTTGATATATTTTTTCGATACACGTAATTTTTTGCATATAATTGAACGGGAAATTCACTTCATTATACAAAGGATTTTTCTTTTTAAATTAAAGAGAAAAAATTTAATAACTTTAATTTAACAGAAAGTGAGAAACATTTTCTTTTTCCTTTGCACTGCCTTTTTGCTGTACACGTCAAAGAAATCATTGATTGCATATTACGTCGTAACTGCTACTGTTGATTTTTTCAAAGTAACACCCACATCCGCTACCTATTTTTTCGTCATCAATTTCATATCCTTTACACGAAAATTGTCTCATTTTAACAAGAGTGGACTTTAATTGTTTCATTATTATATTTTTTGTAGCATTTAATATGAAAATTTTCTCTGAATTCATTCATTGCTTATCAGCAGTAGGAACGACAAAATTAATTCAGCCTCAACATCAACGTTTTAAAGAGAAAGTCAGTCTTCAAATACGAAAAAAAAGTTACAAATAAAATTTTAAAAGAATGTCAAAAGGTTCAAATGAACCATTAAAATTCAGTTGAAGAGAAAAGAAATGGATTTTTCATTGCTGTTAATGTTGACATTTTTAATAATGTCAGCATCAATTCAGTTCTTTTTCCTTTTTCACCTTGTCACGTCCTTTTTGTGTTCTGCTGTTGTTGCTGCTTTTGCTTCGTTGTCCCTGACAAATAGAAGCAATTCCAGTTTAAATTTGATTTTTAATTTGTGTTGTCTTGAATCATCTACCTTTTTTTTCTTTACTTTGCACGAATGTCAAAACATAGTTAAAGGTAGAAAATCAGCAAAAAAATTGAACTTTTTTACAAAAAATTCGCTTATTGTATAACGAATTTAATTATTAATGTTTGGAGAAGATAGCTTTGGCGATTTTTAAATGAAGGTTTGTAGAGCACTGGCTATTATGGGTAACAGGAAATGATGGTTCGGTATCAATAGAGATAAGATATTTTTTATTACATCGAGTGATGACTAAAAATTGTCATATTGACATTTATATTACGAGTACATCGAGCGATGGCGAACGTTTTTTTTTAAATAATTTTGCTTAGTTTAAGAAGACGTATATTTTTGTACGCTGAGAAAAATTTACTTCGCTTCAGAGAGAGCTTTAAAAAACAGCACTAACACTAATTCCATGTCCATAAAATCGCCCATGGTTAAGAAGTAGTTAAACGCCCAATAATTTTGGGCGATTGTTTATAATAAACAAGTTCGAACTCTAATCTGGACATAATATACCCCTGAGTTTAAAAAATGTGGAGAGCTTTATAGATTTTGTTTCTTGGAGACAACTTTGATCTCTTAAAAAGCAAACGAAATATGGAAAAATTCATTAATCATGTGATTTATTTTTTGAAATAACGTTATTTACCTTCGTTTAAAAATATTCTTTACAGCTTGCATACTGAATGCAAATTTCATAGAGTATTATTTAAACTTTTCAACTTGATTACATAACGTGAAAAAATAACCCATATGACATTTAAATCAACAAATCTAAAGTTTTCGCTACCATGCAAACGAAAATAAAATTAATAAAAAATATATAGAAAACTTTACTGCATGCAGCATCATATGCTGTACTTTACAACAGCAAACATACACCTACAAGTTGAACCATCATATCATTAAAATTTTACAATATTTATTTTACTAAAAACTCTAATGAAATCTAAATATTTGCAAATCATTAAAAACTCAAAAGATGAGCATTTAATGAACGTTTCCAGTTAAATTGTATCTAAATTAAGCAACAGTAATCAAAACGAAGCAATAGTGCTGGCAATGCAATTACTTTGATGGCACTACATTGAAAGAAATTTAATGGCAACAATAACGAGAAAAATAAATAAAACGAAACTCTCCCATCCAATTGTAGCAATAAAAATTGATTTTGCAATATCCACATGCAACGATTTAGTGGAAAAATCATTAAATTAGGCATCAGAGTACATGTTAATGACGAATCGTAAAATTTTGTATGGGTTTTTAAAACAAGATAAAAATTATTTTCTCTGTTATGTTACGTATGTATGAATATGTTTAAAATTTAGTTAAAATATTTTTAATTTTGAAACTTTGCCAACTATTTAGATATAACACTGCTTGGCATGACTAATGTGAAAACCCCTAGTTTACGTATTTTTTTTTAAAAAAGAAAAGCAAATTCTTCATTCAATGCTATTCAGTTCTCATAAATTTATGAGTGGGCGTAAATTTTAAGCGCCTTTCTACGTCAAGTTATTGAATGCGTATCTTTTAGAGTTCACAAGTGTGACACTTAGCTAAAAATAAATTTTGGGAAAAACGCTTTTGGCTTACTTTTTGATTTGTTTATGATTTTGAAATACTAATGGCATATTTTTTAAAATGTATACAAGTATATATTTTTAGAACATATACAAACGATATTCCTTGAGTTTTGAGTTATGCTGCGTTTTGATATGTTATTAGCCTTAATATTATTTTGAAATTTATAAATTAAATTTTTCTGTTTTCTAATGATTTCGTTACTTAAAAAATACAGAAAAGTATAATTTTACGTCAGAACTATTCTAGTCTATCAAGTCAATCGTATGATTCTGAGTTTATTTCGTGTTGATGAATCCGTATATTCAAATCTAAGTTAAAACTTAGCCATAATATTTAAGAAAAATAGAATTTACAAAACATTACAATACTTGGAAAGACATCTTCTTTCAAAATATTAATATGGCATCAATCTACTTCACACATAATTTTGCGCTTTATAGGTTTTTGGTTTGAGAAGTCGTGTTTAAAGCTATATGCAATATACGCGTATATATCACATTAAAAGAAATACATTATAACATCTGTAGAAGTTCAAATAATAATAATAAATTGCCTTAAATTTTTTCGAAAAATATGATATTAAGTGTTTACTATGAGCAATGATTAGCAACAGTCATTATTTATGTGAATTAACATCAATCTACTTGATGCTTTTTATTTAACAAACCAACTGAGCAACACCGTATTACGTCTACAAAGTTGCCAATGAAACGGTTATACCACCAGATCTGATATTTTCAACTACGTGGAAAAATTTTCCAGAAATTACAAGCAGTTTATTCTGTCTGTTTTTTTTTTTTGTTCTGAATGTGAAAATAAATAGATGTAGTGCTTGATATGGATTGTAACTGTTTTTATTCTTTGAAACATGATTTCGCTCTTTGTTTTTGCATATCAATTGCTCTCTCTTAGAGAAAAATTTAAAAACCCGAAGAAATTTGAAATTTTTTGAGATATTTTCGGGTCTAGAAACCTGATTTTTTTCAAGTTTTGTTTTGCAAAATAATGACCATTTTTAGATGAAAATTACAAAAACTGAACAAGTTTAAAAATTTTTTTAAGTTAATTCCAGATAATGGAAAAAATAAGCTTTGAGATAATAATTTGCAAGTATTTCTTACCAAAATAAATTTTTATTGAACATTCGAACCATTCTAATTATATAAATTGTATGATATCTTCCAAAGGTGTGTCGGTAATTTCGATTTAAAAGCCGATGCATTCTTAGGATTTATTGAAGAATACTATATGCCAGTTATTTAAAATATGACCGACATTTATTCTAAAAATATCTTAGTTATCGGACTTAAGGATTACACGTTTTCCGTTTTATCTAACAGAACTCAGTATGTTGTATTTAAGTGTCTTAATATATGCTTAGCAATACAACAAAATTTAAGTTAATGAAAAATACGGTCTACATCTACTCAAATAGAGCTTTATAATTGAATACCGCATGAATGAGAATTCTTCACGATTTAACAACAAATTTGATGTTAAATGTTGCTGCTGTCAAACGTTTGACTCGAATAAATAATTCAATTAGCAACTAAACAGGCATGAAAACTCCCACAAAGTTATAATGACGGCAGCGGCAGTAGCAGCTGTAAGACCAAACGAGGCAATAAAACTTCACCCACTTCCAATAGCAACAACAAAAGCACAAGAACAACGTAAACCCCAATGAGAAATGTAAACAAAATTTGTTAAAACAAAAAATCTCAAAAATTTAAAAAAAAAAACCATAGCATTTTTACGCCACTGCGTGTGCTGTGCGCATGCAACACATGTGTGTAGCACATTTTTACAATATAAAATGTACTGTCGGATAATTACGCGTACAAAAGCAAAAACTTCAAAGTACATAAATATTTTATAATGTTGTTGTTATTTTCAGGCTTGTTGACAGCGCCAATAACTTGAAAAATTTTGATGTGAAAAGTATAAAACTTTTTAAGACGAAAAAAAAAAACCAAATTGTGTGAGAAAATAAAAGTGTCAACATTTTTGTGCGATTTGTCAAGAATGAATTGTTTATAATTTGAATTATGCGTGTTACGCTCAAATTTCCGCATTACTGTTGGACCATTCCATACAACCCTCTCTGTGCTGAACTTTTGACATTTTAGTTGCAGCTTTTTAAATTATCCCCCATTTGGTGCATAGCATATAATGCAGCCTGTTTTACACTGCATTTTATTGTAACCAAATTGTTGTGCATGATTAATTTAGCAACTGTTTTAATGAACAGCAGCTGTTTGTTGTTATTTATTAGTTGTTGTATCTTATTTTTTGTTTTTTATTGTTTGTTTGCTTTAATATAACTGGCGCAGTTAAAGTTCAGCTGTCAACTAAATTGTTTTTAACATTCATTTCAATGTCAACGGCTGATTTCACAGAAATTCTGAGAATCTTTTGAGGCGTATGTAAAAATTTTAATGAGTTTGAGTGCCGCAAATGATGCATGCATAATAACGTAGGAATCTCATTAATTCCTTTTTTTTTGTATGCTGGCGATATTGCTTTCGAATTGTTTTCGCTGACTAATGCTGTATTAATTTCATTTTGAAGAAAAAAAATACACTGAATTTCTTGTGGGAAAATTTTAATTTCGAAGTACACATCATTGGATAAAAATTATTCATCCAGTTTTGATTATAATTTGCAAAAAGTTAATTTACAAGTTGCAAAGGACGTGAAAGATATTAAGTATATTACAGAGCTTTTATGTTCAGTAGTTTTAGTGCAAAAAACAACAAAAAATTACAATCGCAAAATGCATCAAGAAATGTGTAATATCAAAAAACTACAAAAGCAATTGCATGTGAAGGAGGAAAGAATGTGTGTGTGCACTATGTTTATGTTTTTGCTATGATTCTTAACTCGTCAATGCAGAAAATAAAGTATAGTGTGCTTACAGACTATCAAACGTCGATTAACAAAGCTTACTGATGAAATGACGTAGCGGTCATGGAAACTAGTATAAGCAGCTCGTTGCCTATTTTTTGTTCCTTTAATGCATTTTGCGATTGTAATTTTTTGTTGTTTTTTGCAGTAAAACTACTGAACATAAGAGCTCTGTAAAATATGTACTTATAAAATTTTACATTGTTCCAAAAACACAAATAAAATGAAAGATATTTGTTGAGCTGATTTTTGAGATATCATCTAGCCCTTGACTCATACATACATATGTCCTAGATGCCAAATTCTTCACTTTATATAACAACATACAACATGCTGACGTCTTGCTATGACTTTAAAACAGCCCACCAGAATGTGATCACATAGAAAATGACAAACTATTAGGGAGCCAGAAATATTACTTAAAAATATACGAATCTTTTAATAAAATCAGATGAAAAATATTTCACAGAAAAGCTCTGTACAGAAAGAGCTTTAAGAAGAATTTAATTAAGAAACGAAAAAAAAAAATTGAGGAAAATTGGCTCTAAAAACGGGTGGCGACCCATGTTTAAGACAGGATTCGACATGGCAAGGTTTAGGCTCTCCGATCTCTATCATTTGGCACACATATCAAGCTGTTATCTTCATTAAAATAATTGACCCAAAAAACGGGTGGCAACCCATTTTTGGGGCTGGTTCCGACAATGCAACCCCATATATCATATTTAGGCCTCTTCGAGATCTATCACCAAAATACATCACTATCTTTCCTGAACGTCCCATCCTGTAATTTTATGGAACCGACTTTTCTACAGCGGGTTCTTGGGCTATATGGTTTTTAGGATATGAGAAGAGATAATTTGTTTTTGTATAGACCAAATCCATTTTAAGCCACGCAGTTGGACTGACTTCAAATTGCGGAATTGGTTGCCGATTAAATATGTTATTTTTCAAAGTAATTAAGGGAACAATGTATTCCCTCAATTTGATTGAAAATTATTTTTTACGAAGTTATGCTCATTTAAAGTTTTAGTGTCAAAACTTCAAAAACTGCTGAAAATTTTTTCAAAATCAAAATAATTAATTGTTGTCTTTTGATTCTAATAGAACAGAATCTTTAAAAAATTGTTGAAAATTAGCGGAGTTAAGTATAGCGCTTTTTATGAAAAAAAAACATGGCTGATTTTCTCAAATACCGAAATTTTTTTTACGCTTAAGATTTTATTGTGGATTTGTATTAATATCAGAAAGAAATGACATGAGTTTAATGCTTGTCAAAACACGTTTGAAGTCAGGAGATTTTTTTTCCAAAATCGAAATGTCAGTTTTTTTTTCATCATTGCCGAGCCACTATATGGTACTATTTTCAAAGCAAATAACAAAAGCAACATTCCAAATTACTTTCTGTAAATCGTGCTTGCGCATTCTGCATACTTTTGACTTAACGTTATTTTCGTAATAGCTTTTTATCATGGGAAATGTATGAAATCAATACATCAGACTGATATTTCACAAAATGAAGCCATTGTCAAAGGATACCACGAATATGCTGCGATGGGATCGTAATTATGGTAGTGAATATAAAAAGTTAAGTGTAATATATAAAATTTTTTATCTGGTGCAGTGAAAATTTTTTAAAAATATTAGATTTTGGGAACAAATGTAAGTTTATAAACACTATACGGAAAAAAAAGTTAAACTACGGTACATGATGACAGTCAAATTGTAGTTCTGCCCAAAACACGGTCCTTTGATATAATGAAGATATATAAAGGAACCTTTGAATATCGATATTTCTTCAAGAACATTGCGAAGAAGACTTAAGGAACAAGGAATAAAAAAAGTAAAATCTTCTCTTTCGATCCTTATACATATATAAAGAAACGACTTGATTTTTCTAAAAAAGTACATAAACATCCCAGAATCCTTTTGGAATCGAATTAATTGGTATCATTTGCTTAAATTCGAGTTGTGAGACTAAAAGAAATGAAAGCGAATACCTATGATGTAAATCGTAATAGAGGCTAAAATTAAAAAAACTTCACACAGGTAAACACGGAGGAGGCTCTTTGAAGGCATGGGAGTAGGTATTTCTCGTCAACCGGTGTAGGACTATAATTGGTTGCAAAATGACTGGGGAATATTGTGTGAACATTTTGAAAGATAACCTATAAATAAGTGCCGAAAAGACAAATTTGATGGATTTTATGTTTAAGATCGCAACTCAGCATTTCGCAGAATATGGTGGAGAAAAATTTTAATGGTTTGCACATCTTCTGATCTTAATCCGATAGCTATAAAAACTTGAATATTACACGCACAGTAAATTTCGATAAATGAATTAGTCAAATTATTCTTGATACCTCCGTGTTTGCCTCTTCTGAATACATTAGATGTGCTAATAAAAAGTTCTCATTAGAAAAAATTGCTATTTCAAGAAGTTTCGGTAAAAACTATTGTATAAATAAAAAGAAAAATGACGTATATTTTAGAACAAAAGCCTTTTTTTTATATTAAAGGATTTAGGATTTAAGTTTTTTCAATTTGAAAGGAGTCTTATAATCACATTAGATTAAAACGTCATAATTTTTTTATAAGAGCTTATGCTGTTTTTCTTTCTGATTAAAATTCAAATTAAACTGTTTTGCATTTCCGCCACAGATTTAGCAAAATAAATTTTCCATAAACTAATGTACAGCAGTGATGGCATTTTCGGTACATTTGTACTTTTTTCGGTACATTTGCGTCCTGAAAAATCGTATTCAGTACATTTAACAAGTATTCAGTACATTCGGTACATTTGCCACATTTTTAGTACATTCGGCGAATTTTCAGCACATTTTCAGTACATTTTCGGTACATTTCAACAATTTATAATAATTACCTGTTTTCGGTTTAATTAAATGAAAAAATAATTGCAACGTGAAGATATATAATAATTACCTTTTTTTGTATAAATAATTGCAAGGTGTAGTTTTTGTAATTTAATATATATATATCTCATTTTCCTAGGGTTTTTGAGATGCCAAAAGCGAGGACCTTTTTTTTTTTTTTTGGTTATTGAGAAAATTTTACAAAAATTACGTACATTTTAATAAAATTGGATGTTCACGCCAAAAAAGTACATTCGGCCTCTAAAAAGTACATTTCAAGTCTCGATTCAGTACATTTTCACAAAACCCAAATGCCATCACTGATGTACAGTTGTGTGCTTAGTGATGTGGTGTGTGTTCACACAAAAAGCTCACCTTTCAAAATTATTTTTTTTTTAATCAAAAAAAAAATTTTGTCAAAGGATTAAAATCTCATTCCAAGTATTTAATTAAACTGAAAATGAGTGACAGTGGTTGTGGTGTAGGTGTCCTTTTTTGCAACAATAATTACTGTTTTGAATATTTCTGGTTTTAGTGTTTTATTTCATAGGTTTTGTTGCTGTTGATGTTTATGTTGTTGTTGTCATTGTAATTGTGGTTTTCACAGTGATTTATTTAAATTATTTTGTATTTATTATATTTGCTTTGGTTTATTATTTTTTATTTATTTTTTTTTTTTTGGCCATTTGCTCTCGTTAGATTTTGTTTTACTAATACATTTTGTATTCGTTAATGTAATATGTCAAAACAAATTTTGTATAACACGCACTTTGAATTGTAGAAAAAAAATGTGTTGTTTTTTTTTAAAACAAAATGTAATTTATTAACCAACAAAAAAATTTACCTAAAAGCATTTGTCGTTATATGTGAAAATGTAACATTTGCAATTGTTTGTGCGTGCCGCAGTCATTTTGTGGTTTTCGACTAAGTGTTGGCTCAGTTTTGAAATATTAAATATAAAAATTAATTGTACGTTTGGGTAAAATTAAATTGCTGCTGCTGGGGGAGTAATATATTTGTTGTTGGTATTATCACTAATAAATAAACTAAAATAATTAAGTGCATTCATTCCATAGCATGTGCAATTATTTAAATGTCAAATAAATGTAAAAAAAACACTAAAGCTAAATGAGTTATTAAGTTACCATCATTATAATATAATATGTTTGTTTAGTTTTATAGCAAATTAAATTTATTGATTCTTTTATTTCTTTTTATAATGAAGTTTACAAATTATTATTTATATAAAATATTTTCAATTAAAATGAAAATTAATTAGAATTTTATACCGAGAAAACATTTTTTCTGCTCAAATTCATTTACGAAAAAAAGCATATTTTTACTACAAACATTAATCTTAAGCGGAAAAGTGTATAGAGCAGGGGCTTACGTAAATAAAACTAATATTATAGCAAATTAAGTTACCATTCATATGACATTCATATTTTCATATTCTATTCAGTGGTTCGCAACTTGTAATGATTTTATTAAAAGCTATATCTTCGAATTGTGATGTCTAGAAGCGTTCCCCAACTTTGGATTTGCTGTCAGTATTGAAAGTCTCGTTATCAGTATTGAAAGTCTCGTAAAAAATTAGGTTTTAGAAAAAGACAATGTGAGAGCTCTTAAGCAAACTATATGATGCGCAAGTATTTTATTTTTTTGAAAATAAATGTTCTTAGTACTTACTTAGTTATGAAAATGCGTATAAATAAAACAATATTTTCCAAATTCTCGTTTCTTTGCGAAAAAAATAATTTTTATTTAACTTTTCATTTAACTACAGGACTTAACTTACATACCTTCTACGAAACACGGTAAGTTCCCACATTTTGTTCTATGAAACAAAGTCACGTTTAATATTGTCTACAAAATAAGAAAATTTCCGAGAAAATTAATCAAAGCACTTAAAGCGCCACCCCCTGATATAAAAACTAATTAAAATTCACTAGAGGATATTTTTGTATTTTTTTTTTTTGGTCCGCGTGACTAATTTTCAATTAACAACAAAAATAGCATGAAATTGAAAATGTACACACGCACCCCGACGTACGTCCAAGTAACCCTTTTTGCCATATAATCAACCAACACTAATCGCTTGTTGTCGTGTTTATGGCAGTTTAGTAGAATCAGAAAAATATTATAAAATTTCACAAGAAATTTCCACCTATTTCAAACAATAAATTTACTGACAACCTCCACCACCTACTTCAAAAATCAAGCAGCTTGGTAGACTACTGATATGACTAATAACCGAGGGAGCAAAAGTAATGAGATAAACCAAGTCACACCTCTACAATATACTCAGTACAGAATGCTGCAGCAGCAGGAGCACTGTTGGAAAAAATCAACAGGGCATAACATAAAATTCAATGAATCAATAAAAGGAATCAAAGGAAAATCAACTCAAATGAAGAAAATAAAAATAAATTTGAAAAAACATCGTGTGCCAAAAAGGTGTTAGGTAAGTAAAGTGTGTTTGTATGTATGTTTTAGGCATGTCAAGGGTGGACAGTCAAGGGTTATCAGCCAAAGAGTGACCAAAGCGATTAAACGGCTTTAGAAATGCAACTTAGCCGAAGGGTTCAAAAACAGTAGTCGATGAGGCGTTAAGCTCTGGCACAGTGAAGCAAAATTGATTTTGTTTTTTTTATCGATATTAACAGAGAGATAATTTCACATAAGCTTTATAGTTTTTACGACAAAGTCAAGTCAGTGTTCGAAAAGCAAATTTAGAAAAAAACGTTTCGTTTTTGAATTTATTGCATTGTTTGAACCAAGCCATATGTATCGAGTAGAAAATTAAAATGTGCGCCACGAGACCACCTATAAGACTTATTTCTATTGTGGTAATTTTCGATAAATTTTCTGTATCATTTGGCCATATGTTGTTTCTTAATTGCTCTAGAGTTCAAACATTGCCTACGTCAATATGTATAACTTTTTGCATAACTACACAAGCAGAAGTCCAACGGCGTCAAACTTTAAGATCTTAGAAGTCAATTGAGATCGCAATATCCCGAAATTTCGTGTTCTGGAAACCTATGTACAATAAAGTCTTTATTGATCTCTATTATTGGTCTCTTAGCGATAATAAAGGTACTAGAAAATAACTCACAGCTTCTTTATAAGTATGTTTAGAAATATTCAAGCCATAGTAGATAGGATGCAATAGCAATATTTTATATGTTATTTCTTTGGAAATTATACATAACATTTCAACTGTGCGTTGTCTGCTTAAAACTGATTTTACTCGTATTTTTATTTTATCTGACTTTCTTCCCCGACTAAATACTGTCTGTCTGCACTTTAATGAGTTAAGCGCACGCAGTAATAACATCGACCAAAAGACCATGGATTCAAAATCCTCTTAAGAACAGTCATAATAACTTTTCATATAATTCCTTTTCCACGGTTGCAGCATTGTGTGTTAGTGATATCGTGTGGAGTAACTAGCAACGATGAAATCATATGGCAAGTGCAAGTGTCATGACTCATGACACTCATGCATCAATGCGTCACCCTTGCAGTACTCGGAACTTATGTGTTGGGTATTTATTCTGTTCATCTTTCAAGGCAAAGTATTTAATAAAAAAAAAAAAATTCATTTTGCATCAACTGCACAAGGTCTTATGAATTATTGCGCTACCCTTGATATACATACGTGCTTATTGTGGAAAGTAAAGCGCATTGGTGGCGCTTACATACCATATGTGTAATAAAAATATAAAAATTAAAAATGAAAAAAAGCTCTTAATGGAATTGCTTACATTGCAAATTGTTTGCATTATGTCAGAGATATATGGATAAGTACACAGTTATAATTGTTCTCGGTGATGTTCATTACCATGATGTGTAATAAACTGCTACTTAAGAGCAACATATGGCGCACAGAAGTGTGAAAGCTGTCGAAAGGCTAAGATTAGCACAGTAAGTGACTTCATTCAGTTCGTCTCAAAAAGCGGTTTGAGGATGGGATGAAAGTCATAAGCTTAACCCTAGAAGCCTAATCTATGCCTGCGAGGCGTACACGAAATCGAAAATTCTTTGTCTCTTTCAAATGATTGAAGCTAGCGCGTCGTACTCTTTAGCTGACTCAGTAATGGACCAGAGCTAGCAGAAGTTGCTTATGTCCTTAAGGTAGGTGCCGCAATTTTGAACTTATTGATGTACTGCACATCTGACAGATTTAAGGCTTTGTATAACTTTGCATAAGTGCTAAAAGTCAGTATGTGGTGAGCATAAAGTTAATGTGTATGTAGAATGCTCTTAAATTGTTGCTAGTCACTAAAAGTCGATTTTAAAAAAATACTGCACTATTTAAAAAAATATATTTTTCAGTTGATTTTTTTTGTTTGCATTTAAGCATTCTTTTAAGTTTCGTCGCATTACATAGCTGTGATTACAGTTTTAATTGATTACAGTGTGTTTTATTATTAGTTATTATCCCAACCTTAAATTTCCTTCAAATCATAGACCTGAAATAGGTATATTTTTGCATATAGACCGTCATTTATATGTGTACGTCTCTGAGGCGTATGTTAAGGCTTTGTGTACCTCTGCCGCCCTTAGGCCAGTCAGAAATTGCCGCCCCTCTTCACTAGTATATATTGAAAAAAATTTTGTAATAGCAAAAGTGAGGACTTTTTTTTTAGGTAATTTAGTGCATACAATCCCAGTATTTGCACTTTTTTCCCCCTGTGTAAATAAATATTTAAAAAATTAAAAAAAAAAAAATTTCAAAGTTCCCAATATTTGCCGCCCCTAAAATCGTGCCTCCCTAGGCACTGGCCTAGTGTGCCTCTAAGGTAAATCCACCCCTGTGTATAACATCCCCAATATTCTAACAGTTGAAGTATGCAATAATCGACTTTTGGCAATCTTTGTATACGTCAGCGACAGGAATTCTTAATGAATACTGTCGAAAGCCTTCTCAAAATCAACCAACATCAGGTGCAGTTCAGCCTTAGATTCAATAGATTGCTCTATAATGATTCACACTGTACAAGAAATACCTATGCGGAAGCACACCAAGGTAGATAATGAAATATCCACATCACTAAAATGGGTTGTTGCTTCAGCACGACACCAACTCTTATCTCGAGTCGTATTTGATTTCTACTTCGGTGAAAATAAATACAATGGGACCTGCAGAAGAGCAGTATGCTGGTTTCGGAGTCCTCGCACTTGACTCGCAAACAGAATATTTGCCTTGAAGTTGCATTTAGTCGCATGAACCGATCACTGTCTTCACGTTCCAGAAAGCAACTGTTATTCGGGTAGAGTACCTAAAATTATTATTGTCGCTTTTTCCACTTGTTGTGATATATTTTTGTTTTCAAATTTAATAATTTTAAACAATTTTGATACTTTTATGTGTTAAAATGAAAATTCCTTCAGCGCATTTTCTGCAATAATCTTTATCCAATCTGCATTTAATTAAATTCATTTCAAAACCAATCAACTCCATTCCAATTCAAGACAAAGCTCTGTAAAATGTGTACCAGTAGCCTATTTCGCATTTTCTCCCATTCATACTTTTGCTGTTAATTTAAGGTTTTAATGTCAATGTTTAGTCCTTTCAGGTCTTGTAGCATGTGCTCTATTTAGCATTTCTTTTTCTTTAGCTATTTTATTACTTCCTTTGTTGCTGCTATTGCTGCTACTGCTGAAATTCAGCAAATTCCATGCATCACTTTGCGTAGTACTCGTACTTTAACTAAAACTGAATTTTATGGCCTTAAAACTTTACCACACATGCATGCACGCATAAACAGCAAACACACAAGTCGACAAACATATATACATATATGTATGTATGTAACTATAAACATTCGTGCGTACAAATAAGTGCAGCAAAATAATTCACTATTTCATTTTCCATGGATTAATTAAAGACATGTGCACGGCTGCGAGTGCTTTTTGTGCGATAGCGACATCCTGGCATTCTTCCGTCTCCACCTCCGCCAGCTGCTGGAATTATTTATTTCAATGAGTAATTTTTATAACCCATTTCAGTTTTTTGTTTTCCTTTAATTTTTGTTTTCTTTCGTGTGTTAGTAAGCATACTGTAGGTACATATATATCTGCATATACTGCATGCGGCACTTTTCAATTATTTCTCGCATTTAATTATGCGCGCCTTTGTTGCACTTGTCCTCTTTATTTCAACTGCATATTTTTGTAATAAACTTTGAAACTCAGCGAATGCAGTTGTATTTTATTTTTTTACTGTCCTTTTCAGTTTTATTTTGTTAAACAACAAATTTAAGAACAACTGCAAAAATTCGCCCTATTTATAATTTTGTACGCATTTTATTTTATGCTTTGCCTTCAAGCCTTGCTAGTTAGCGCCATACTTCTTCTTGGTAAAAAAAAGAGACAGCGTTGCATCTTTTTTCTTTGTTTATTTGGTGTTCGGTACTACAATTTGGTGCCAAATTGTCGACTATGATCACACTTGAATGGATGTTGCTTGTAACGCCGCATGCTTTCACTTGTTTGCCGCATGGCATCAATTGCAAATGCTGATGTTAGTTGACATATGCTTCCTTGTGCTTTTGTTGCATTTCGGTGTTGCTCTACTTTTGCTGTGGGAGATTGATTTTCTTTACAAATTTACAGTGAAGCATTTAATTTACTTTATTTTTTATTTAAGTTCATACCATCTTTTTTTTACAGTTAGTTTGAGAATTATAACCTAACACTATTGTTAAGCAAACTTTACCAAACTAACTAATCTAAGCAAGTTTGCTATAAGTTCGAAGAGTTTGTAATTTTATGCTGTTCTTAAATGGACCGAAATGAACAGATTTGTAAGCAACACATGTGAAGGATATGAAGACCTCAAGAAAAATTCGGTGAGTAGCCTGAATGCCATACAGTCATGAGTATACTAAATAAATGTAATATTCGGTACTTTTTCGATCTCATAATATTCAATGCGCAGGAGACATTAATTTAGTCAATCCATTTGCAACGTATATGATGCGACGTGGTTAATATAAAAAAGTATTCTTGATCAGCATCACCTCCTGGGTCGATATATAGTCATGTTCAGTCGTTTGTCTTGGTGTGTACCTATCTGTTTAACTTTCGTATGACTTTCATCTTTCATTCTATGAAAATCGAAATAACAGGAAAGCGATGTATGATAATTTGATTAAATTTTGCATAATTATTTCTTCAATATCAAGTAAAAATTTTTTTTGAAAGTTATGTCTTTCATATTTTGAATATAAGTACTTGTGTATAAATAAATTCAAATATTGTGGATTGTGGTTTGACTTCTTACAGTCAAATGTTCCTTGTACAGTTTTCCTTAATGAAATGATGTGGGCATGCGTTATTTTCAAGATTTTCTCCCCTTTTTTCTGGAGTCATGAATATTTTCAATATAGTTCGTACACTTGCTTAAAGTCTCATTTTATTTCATTGTGATCTACTTCATAAAGAATTTTATTTGTTTTTGTTTGTATACGTGCTGTGAAACATGTGTTTATTTGTTTATTATTGTGACAACATTTTCAAATGATTGCATTTCAAAGGCACCGCACCGAAGAAGGGTGTTGTTTTAAGTTATAGAACTTAGATTGGCAATTTATAGTGAATTCAATATATTTCTTTCATATAAATAGTGCAGTGAACAGATAATTATGGCATATACTGCAATAAATCACATTAAGTTAGTTTAATTTTGGAATTAAAATTCTTAAATGACATAGGTCATATTGATTATGTACGGCAACATTTTTTTGAGACAAACAAAAAATGAAAAATTAACAGTGCGATGCGTGACGTAAGCGTACTCTGATTTTTCGCGTTGCTAGCTCACGTTCTCACGCAATCTACTATGCTCAGATTTGCATAAAATCTTTGGACAATAATAACGATATTCGCTTGCGCTCCTCAACATTGCTTTTCGGCCTTTTATACATAGAAATTCTTTCCAAATTGTTATTTCAATTGAAATGTCATTCATTATTTGCTGAAACCTAAATTAAAATTATATCAACTGTAAAGACACAATTTCAGGAATACCACTTCAAAGATTCTTATTAGTAGTTTTCGAGCAAAAGTTTCCATAGAACTACGTAATAACAAGAACCAAATACAAAAAAAAAGTTGTATAAATAACAAACCCCAGAATATGATTTTTTAAAAATTTCCTAAATTTCCTATTTTTTAGAAAATACTGAAATTCCTAGAAATACACTGAGGATAACGATGGTAATGTAAAACATCAAAGTGCTTTCCCGTTAGTTAGTTAGGGGTGGGCTATCGTGTGTTGGTATCAAACCAAAGCAGCAACAATAAAAACAAGGATTTAAGAAAAATACAACATCTGCAAGAGAAAATCTCAAACAGAAAATAAAGTAAGCAAATAAAAAATAAAATTAAAGAAAATAATATGAGAGCTGGAACTGAAATAAAGACTGGGTGTGTATTTGTATTTAACAGAGTTAAAAGTCATACAAGTGATTTTTATTTTATTTGCGTTTGTTGCATACAAAATCAAATTAAATTGAGTCGCACAGAAGCGGCAGCAATAGTAGTACGATAGCTGCAACGTGTTGGGTGGTTGGCTATGTTCCTTTCGAAAATCTTGTACGTACATTACTTTTAAGAGTGGTATTGACTTGCGGTACTGCTGCAAACGAAGCACAAAGAGTAAAAGGAAGCCAATGCGGCATTAGCCACAGGAAAAAAAACAAAATTTATGATATACATATAGAATTTGTTTACCAAAACAAATTCTTGAATAAATATGAAATCGATGACCGGAATTTATATGTAATAGATGTCTAGGAGAATAAAATTTTGAGGATTCACGAGACAAACTAATGTATAAGAACTTATATTGATCACGTGATGCCTCCTGCGGGCAAGTGCGGCAGAACTGAAACAGAGGCTGCGGGTACATAGAAAAAAAAGATTGGCTGATATCAATCGGGTCCGATTTCAACGAATGTTGTGTATGATTTTCAGTCAGAGAAACAGTTTCTCTGATATAACAAAAGATGATTTGTTGAAACTTAAAATAAATTTGTTGATTTCAAAAAAACATTTGTTAATTTACCTAAAGTTTTTGTTGAAACTTAGAATAAATTCACAAAAAAAAATTTTCTTTTTGATTTTTACTTTCACTATTTCTTTTTTCTCCCCTCTATTTCCTCTATTGTCTTATTTGTTGGTTGGTACTTATTGTCAGTCATTCTTATTTTAATTGTAATACGTTTTTAAAACTACAAAGGAGAAATCACATTTTTTTTAACTGCCACCCGATCAGAGAATTGAACCTGTGATCTGCGCCATGCCACTGTTCAAAGATGCTCATCTTACCCAACTCAGCCACCGACATCATTTTTAAGACATACTAAAATGATGTTGTTAAACTGCGTAACAACCATTGTCTAATCAGGAAAGCTCCTGGTTCAAATCCCGGCGACGACATAAGAATTTTTTTTTTTTAATTTTTTTATTTTTTAATTTATAAAACAAAAAAACAAGCAGAGAACTATAAATATATTGAAAATATCTTGAAAACTGCCTTTTATATTAAAAATTAACGGACTCGTTTTTTATTTTTAACGTAAAGGGTGTTTTTTTTAGAGGTTTGTTTTTCGAATAGAGATAAAACTGGGATTTTGTGGTCAAATCTGGCAACTCTAATGTCATTTATATTCAGTTTGGTTTGCCATTTCATCATGAACAGGTTGACGCATGAACAATGCGTCCAAATTGTGCAAATTTATTATAGTCACTAAAATTTCAACTTTATTTTCACTCAAAATTCACATGATTTTTGCAATTATGAAGTCAAGAAGGCCGCCTAGATCTTGTGATATCACACCTTAATTTTTTTTTTTGGGGTTATGTGAAGCCAAAAGTATGCGTCGATAAGCCAGCTACGATTCAATACTTCGAAGCCAACATTACTCGCGTAATTCGCGATATACCTTGAAAATTGGACCTCCATTTTAGACTACGTCCGAGCTAGCCGTGGCGTTCATATGCCAGAAGTCATATTTAAATTATAGTGCCAGAAGATTATCTTTCGAATAAAGTAATTTTCATGTCTATTTAAAAAATTCATCTTTGTTTTATTCCATTTTAAAGTTCTATACCTCTAAAAAAAACACCCTATATAAGGCAGTTTTCAAGATATTTTCAATTTATGCAAATACAGTTCTCTGCTTCTTTTTGTTTTTTAAATACCTTTAAATTAAAAAAATAAAAAAAAAGTTATGTCGTCGCCGGGGTTTGAACCAGGAGCTTCCCTGATCAGACAATGGAAGTTTTTTATTTGCAATATCAGTGAAACATTTTGCTGATTACGCTAAAATATTTTGTTGTAAAATCAGATAATTTGAATTTGCAAATCCAAAGAACAAAGGGGTTTGGTTTTGCAAATTTTCTTTGATTCAAAGAAATGAATTGTTGAATTCCACAAATTTTAATCATAGAATTGCAATTCTTTGATTTTACCACTCTTGTTTTTCCTGTGTAGGTATACTCGTCATTGGCATCCCAGCAGGCAATTGAGCAAGGCACGCCTGCTAGCACTGCTGCGATTGTATGAGGCCTTCTCAAAACTAGATTTTCATGTCAATAAAAATATGTGTGCTTATTAGATGCTATTATGACTTTCCACATTAGACTTTCATCAGGCCTGCTATTAGAAAGCAAGGAGATGGACTCCATTTACTTTACGACATTTTATTTATTTTTTATTTCATATATTGCCAGTAGCGAGCATTTTTGATGCCTGATGCGAACAGCGCCACCCCCCACCCTAAGTGCCAAATAAAAAAAAATTTTTGGCGAGCAAAAAAAAAAAAGGTTCACATTTTTCACCGTCAAAAAATCTAGCAAAATGAAATATATTTTCCAAAAACTTCCAAAATTTCCATCTATACATTCATTATTTCCTACATGCATTTTCCTCATTTTTAAGTTTTAAAAGCCCTAGCAAATTAAGATATATTTCACGACCATTTTGCCGCCCCCCAAGCCTTGCGCCTGGTGCGACCGCACCGCTTTAGCTGTATATTGCAATGTTTTATGATTCGACATTACTTTTTTGTCATCTGCATTTTACAGATACGACATCAAAAATAGATAAATGGTTGGAAGTAAAGAACGGTGTAAATGTTTCTAGGCTGGTCCTTCGGTTTGATGTTATGTTAAGGTGGTAGAGTGTTCTTTATTTAATGTCAAATTAATAAATTAAGAAAACGTCACAACAAATAAACATCAAAAATATCAACGCAAGTGAGGCGACGGGGATAAAAAAACCAATTAACTCACTCAGACAGAGTCGTCTTGCTCCTGACGACGTATTAGAATTTCAAGTACTTCTGTGACCCCTGCTACGGCAAGCGGCCTTAGAAAGCCTGCTTAGGAAGGCCTGTTTTATCGCGACATTTCCTATAAAAAAAAGAAAGTTTGAAAGGAGGTAGCAGCAAGGCCTTATACATACCAAGGAAGGCCTCTTAGAATCAGTACTGGCTCCTATCCTTGCTTACTGGGTAGTTTTGTCTTACACAGATTTATACACATGAGTTTTTTTTTTAAACGAATGCCTATTTGACTTCATACAAGTGACTTCAGCACCGAAATCGTTTCACTTCAAATCTTTTGTATAATTTGGTCTTCTACGTCCGTAAAAATACTGGAATTTCAACCACATCTTTTTTTGTAAATGAAAAAAATTGATGACCTTTTTGATTCAACACAAAGAGGTTACAAGGCCATTCAAAAAATAAAATTCACAATCAATTTTCTGCCAAGAACATTGCTAGTTCTTTTTTTTTCTAAACTCAATATTTTTGTATAAAAAGAGCCTTTTAAAAATAAAACTTTCTTATTTCGCATTAACAACAAAAATTCCTGGAAATGTACATATTAAATTTTTACAATTAAGAGTATTTTTCCACTACGCACGTGCTGGATGGTTTCACCAAACGTCCCATATAGAATATGATAAAACTTATTTAAAAAGCTCTCAGTATAATGATTTTAAGTAATTGCTTGCATTGGAGACGCAACTATCTTTCTTGTAAAAGTATGTCCATATTCTTCAGAAAGACCAATGTACACCTTTGCAATCATTCTTACATTGTAGTGCTGCCGGTGCATTTACGTTAGTAGCAGGCACAATATTTGAAAAGTTCATGAAATTTTCAAAGGAAATGGTAAACCATTAGAGGGCGAGTAATTGAAAGGAGAAAGTGTGCGCACTAAAACTGTGGACGTGTAATGAAGATGGTTGCATTGTGCACAAGCAGTAATTTTCTTTTTAAAAGTCCTTGGAGGGACACGTTTGTCGTTGGGTTGGGTTGCTTCTTCAATTTCATAGAAAAAATATTTCAATCATCCTTGCGAAATTGAAATTGAAAATCAATAATAAAATCAGCAACAACAACAACGAAACAATAAACAAAAACAAAGCAACAAAGAAACAAATAAACTAAAATCAACAATGAATTTAGTATTTCTCTGTAAAAAGTAATACACACAGGTTACGTGCAGAAGACACAATTCATTTAAAAAAGAAAACTTTGTAAAGTTTTTAGTTGATTACTTGTGAATAAATAAAATTGTCATTGTTGTGTTTTACAAAAACGAAACAAAACTTTTATTTTTCAATTGAGAAATGAAAACCAAACTTGTTATCTCAAATTCCTCTAACTTAACTTCACTTGTCCATCTGGTATCGTTTAATAATTTAAATTCTACGTCGAAAACAGTTAAGTTCAAGTGAACCTGATCGTTTTTAGATATTTACGCTTCAGTTTCAACATTCAAACATAATTCGAATATAATTTTGAGTGAATATTGAGACCTAGGTGTCTCCAAATAAGTTTTGGAAATAATTTTAATAGGTTTTTTGCCTTCTTTACCCATTGTTTCATTACATTTTATGACCTAATCTACAAGGACTATTATAAAAAAAGTTTTGGACTTGGCGGGTTTTGAAACAAAAAATAAGGACTTGGCAGATTTTGAAATTAAAAATCTGGACTTCGCGGGTTTTGAAAGTGAAACCTCGGGACTTGGCGGATTTTGACAAATAATTAATAATAAATATTTCTGAAAGCTGAATCTTTTTTAATGAAAAATTGTACTTGGTTTTGATAAAAATAATTTAATTTTTTTTTTTACAATTTAAAGTATGTAGGCTTTTAGACAAAAGATTTTTCTGTCCACTCCTGCAAAATCATACATTTTAATTTTATGGACTTGGCGGATTTTGCATCTCAGCTGATTCATATATCCATTAGTATTAATTTTGTTTTGTAAGCAATGGATTGTATTATTTATTTGACACTTGATATATTAGTGGAAAAAATCATTCGGCGGTTCCAATGTTTCGCATATGCTGTGATGTTTTTGGTGTTGCGAAATCATACCATGCAATTATATTACATAATTTATAAGCAAACAACATCAACAACATCAGCTTTCCAATAAGAGAAGATTGAATCTCAGGCACCGTTCTGAAAGAAAAGTGTCTAACCATCTTCACAGATGGATCCAAGACGGAGTTCGACTAGTCGTTTAGACTACCCAACTAATGCAACGAACAGAAGCTGGAACCTTACCGCCGGATGCAGAACGTCTCGAATCATGTGGCCTAAACTGAATATGGGAATGACGCAAATACTCTTAAGATTTAGAAGGGGAGAGCTTAGGACTGTTGTAGGAATACTGACGAGGTACTGTGTTATTGGCCCTATGGCCGCCAGATATGCTGCTTCTTTCAGAGATTTCTGCAGGAGTTACGGAGATGAAGACGAGGTTGAAGCGGTTAAGCACCTCATCTGCGAAGTTCTGCGTCTTTTGTTGGTCTTGAGGAACTAGATGAGTTGGAACTCACCAGCATCCTCAACATAACCAAGGCTTCTAGGTGGTTCGCCACCATTCAATAAGACAATTAAAGGAGAAGGATGGAAATGTTTTCATATATGCATATATGGGGTATCACAATGGGCAAACTGTCTCCGAGTACATCTTGCTTTGTAAGCAACCATTTAACCTAACCTATAAGCAAACACCAGCAAAGACCAAACACTGCACAGTGGTATATTGTTGCAAATTTGGCAAAATTCTATAGCATGGCGAATTCATAATGAAACATGGGAGTCTTCAAGTTTTTGAGTCGCCTTACTTTAATGTGCTATCAGATGGTTCGTCCCGATGGTTTTCTGAATCCTGACAGCTTTTCATGAGCACCCAGATTATGCAAATCTTACAGATTATGCAAATCTTATCGATAATATAGCCTGGGCTATAGAGTCGTTCAAGCCTTATAAACAAAAGGATTCAGACGGCATCTACTTGGTTCTGCTGCACAGACCGGAAACAATTTTTTTTTTTTTTTTTTTTTTTTCGTGGGTGAGGTTGTTGTAAATGCTCTGCAATCACATGCAATTCACTAACCTAAAGTTACCGTCATAGCTTCAAAGTGTGTCACTTCACTAAAATCCACAACCTCTTTTCAGACCTCCTACCCTGGGACTGCATTAGCATTGCTACGGGGACCGGAGTTGACAATAGTAC
Organism: Meiosimyza platycephala; assembly: GCA_963662105.1. NCBI lineage: Eukaryota > Metazoa > Arthropoda > Insecta > Diptera > Lauxaniidae > Meiosimyza > Meiosimyza platycephala. The sequence continues at coordinate 75,128,064 of OY759209.1, read as the reverse complement.
TCCAATAAGCGATGATTTGTAGAAGATATCTGTTATTTGGTCATACATAGGTTCTCGAATTGATGGTGGTGAATATGGTCTTCATTCCTAATGTAGCGATACTGGGGGACTACATGCCAATTTATTTATCATCATTCCTCTAAAATATCTAGAACGATTAGATGATCTCTATAGACACTCAACGCCGATAATTTCAGCAACGCTCAGCATGCTATCCGTAAAGTAATAGCTCTTGATACAGCATTTTATGAAATTTTCGGCACAGTAGATAAATCATTTTATGCTGTATCAAGCTGCAGCTGGTTATAATTTATTCTGAACAGAGAAATTTACTTTGTCTAAAGATACTCCATTCAATGGTAATGTGTGCTTTTTTTAGATAACTGAGTGGCTTAGTCCTTATAAAGTTCTGACATGAAATGTTTGGTGATGAAGGTGTACTTTTATGAAAAGACATTTGACGATCAAGGCTTCATTTGAGTACTCTAAAGCAAAAAACCTTAAATGAATTTTGAACTAATCCAATGAGTCAATGTAGCAGCCAAACACGGGATACCAGAAGATCGGAATAGAGAAGAATAATGATGTGATATATAATAGTAGTTTAAGGAATTTAGTCAAAATAGCTACATTGAGGACCACCAGCACTACCTGTTTCCTGTCAGAAAGCCAAAAAATTAGCTCTTGTGCTATGGTATATCCGTGTCTCAAAAATAATTTTTGAATTTTCGAAATAGAATCTTACAAACATCGGAAGATTATACATACAAACATTTTTTGTGAAGTTAGCCCAGCATTTGTTCACTAGTAAAAATTTTCTGTGAAGTTAGCCCAGCATTTGCTGATTTTCCACGTAATATTGGGTTTGCAAAAAATATTATCCAGTTTTTGATGGAAATGCATTTTTATTACATTGAAAATCTGGTTTGTGAAGTGAGTCCAGCAATTTTTTACATTAAAAAATTGGTTTTGGTTTACGATAAATTCAATTCAATAAATTCTGGGCTATCTTTAAATTTATTTTTGTTTGATTTTTAGTTTCTTGCGAGTTATTTACGTTAAAATCTGGCAAACATTTTGTTACAGCTTAAGTCAAGTAAGTATATTTTATGATCGGCAAATTCACAGGCAAAAAAAAAACGTTTTTCCTTATGGCATATGGTAGCAACCGTTCCTTTTTAAATATAAAAAAATCTGGTCTAACTTTACGCCTAAAACTGATTTGTTTTTAAAAATGCCATAACACTATTGAACTTAATCCTTGTTACATATTTTCAAAATTAAACCATGCTCGGCTTACTTTAAAGAGACCGAAATATTATTCCTCTACCTTTCAAGATTTTTTATATTAAATATGAGGACTAAAACATGTATTTTTCACTTTACATAACCTTACATTTACATGCGAAGAAGCATCACATTTCTTGTAAATTTGAGTGTAAATTAAATATTTTATCCAACATAAAAATTTCAATAAGACAAAAATAAAGAGATTATATTGATAATAAAACAGGAAGGTTTTTCTTTTTTTTTTTTAATATCGCCCACAAAATTTTACAAGCGAATATGAACACAAAATGAAATCGTAAAATACGAAGAAGAAGCATGTTTATTTTGTTTATTAAAGAAAGCATGAAACAAATTCGGTGCGGTGCAAAGGAAATCAATTCACAAATATGTTGCGGCTTAAATCCTATTCTTCCATTCATATTTTTTCATCGCTTCCAATCGCACAAACCTATAGCAAAAGAAGTGTAGCATAACGCTTTGCTCCTGCTGCTGTCGCTATCATTTGATAGGTATTCATGCAAAGGAAAAGAAAAACATTTATTTTCGCCAAAATCGAATTACAAAGATAACAATTTTCCCCCAGTATAAAAAGAAAAAAAGTGCACAAAATCCGTAAGGATAACACAAAAAAAAAATATTGAAATGGATGGGGCGAAAATATGGCAAAATGAGCAAAAAATAAAGAAAAAAGGGTAAAATTCAAGTGAAGTATGGCGCATGTTATGACACACACTTCCTGCCATGCAAAAGGAAGACGACCGTGTTGCGGCAGCAGTCACAGTTGCTGCCGCCAGCAGCTGCCGCCATCGTGGAAAATAAGTTGAAGTTGGTAATAAATATTGAATATGCTTTTCAAGTGGAAAATATCGGGTGATGACTGCGAGTTATCGGTGTTTGGTTGCATTGTGTACGTGTGCCTGTTTATGTATCTGTTATATTTTTTTTTCCTTATGCATCGATATATGAGTATGAAAATTTATGGAGTGATACATGGAAAAAAAAGCAAAAGTTCTTATTTTTTTTCTACTACAACATGCCACATCCTTTCTGTCTGTATGGAGTCACTTGAAATATTTGCACAATTTTGTTTATTAAATAAAAAATGTTGTTTAAAGATGTTGCAAATATTTCAAAGATATTTTTGAAAAATAATGTTAGCAGATATTTTTTGTGGATATTAAACTTGTACGATGTTAGTTTAAAGTTTGTGAGCTTTTATATAATGGTATACATACATATTCAGAGCGACGAGCAATTATTTATAATTTCCAAAAGACCAAAATATGCAAGCTAAAACAAAACAATAATTATATGACCAAATCAACGGAGCATATAAATCGGTTTAACCATTATGAATGCGATATAGCAATAATTTTTATATTAGTTTAATTTCAGACCACAATAAATTGAGTAAGCGCAGAGAAGACAAATATACTTATTTTGAATGAAAGAGATATTTAAAATGCGACATGAGGACATTGCAATCTTTAATGACCAAATCAACGGAGCATATAAATCGATTTAACCATAATTACTGCAATATGCTTGGCTTGCCAAGCTAAATTAATTATAGACCACAGTAAACTGACCAAGAGCAGATATCTAAAATTAAGTTATTTTGAATGAAAGAGATATTTAAAATGAGAAACGAGGACATTGAAATATTTGATGAATGACCAAATCAACGGAGCATATAAATCAATTTACCATAATTGCAATAATATAGCAAAAATTTAACCATAATTAGTGTACTAAGTATCGAATATTGTCAGCAAGCAATAAAAAAAGTTAAAAATTATCAAACGCATACTTAGTACCAAAAAAGGCAAAAAGTCACAAGTAGTATCGAATAGAAGTCCAAAGTGATGGTAAGTTACAAAGAATTCGCAATATATGTTGTCTTGTATATTAGAGAAGCTCTATCGTAGTTTTGATTCAGTAATTCCAGAGTAGATTTTGATAGATATAGTTAATCTTTTGACTTACATCATAGAATATTTTATTATAAACACATATTAAATCGTCGAATAATATTTTTTTAATTTACATAACTTTGATGTATGTCTCAAAAAATTGAGCTAATTGCGCAATATGTACATAATGTAACATAGTTTTTGAGATATACAGCAAAGTTATGTAAACTAAAAAGTGTTGACTTAGAGCGCATAAGGAAGTAATGCTTCGAGAAGAGAGCCTAAGACAACATGAGGTTCTACCAAGTTGTTTCTACGTTTCGTAAATCTTTACACAGAACACTTACTAGGTTGACGTCAAATGCCACATACATCTATTAACCCTTTCATGTCCAATGTTGCCTATAGGCCTATCATGCCAAAATCACCGTTATGTTATTTTTTTTAGCGATTGGTTTTGCTCTTGTCTTATCAGCTGTTCTGTTTTGTGCATTCAGAAGTATACACAATTTAGTTAGCTACTATGGGTTTTTAGTATTGGCGTCACTTACGTCATAACGTCATTAAAAAAACAAGTGCCGAAAAATTTAAGAAAAAAAGTCCTTGTGCTTATAACTAAATTATGTGAAATAAATTACTCGGACTTACAAAAAAAGTACTTCAATTGGTACAAAATAGGTTAATTAATAGATAAAAACATAATTTGTAAACAAAAATTGTTGAGTTGTGTCTCAGGAACTTTCCGAAGGAAATGCTGTCTACAGGCCGTAAGGATACGTAGGACTTTGAAATTGATGTCAGTTAATCTTTATAGTCGTATTAATAAAAATATGAGCTCAAATATTTTTTAAGTCCTCGCACTTTAATTCGGGCATGAAAGGGTTAATGCATAACAATAGTCTCACTTTCATTTAACTTTAGTTCAAAATATAAATAAAAAATATTCAATACACAAAATGCTTTACATACACACACAAAGCTCTTAATGCACCTGACTTAACTTTGTTTACTTTATAAATATATATATTTTTTTCTATATCGGAGAATAAAGTTTCAAAAGCGCGCAGGCACTGCACAAATATTAAAAAATCATTTATCACTCAGTAAGTAGTCGATCTTTTTATATCCAAATATAGTAAATTGCTATGCATGTGAGCTCATGTGTGCTGCATTAAATCAATTTTTCATAAACTTAGCATCTTTTCTGACACAACATCGTTAACTTATTTTTAGTCTTTAAGTCAAAAATGTTGTGTATATTTCATAATCATAATAAAATGTTTTATTTTTAATTTTTTCACTTTTTTCTTATCTATTGTAATACCATATTTCATAATTTTGTTCATTATTTTCTTTGTTTTTTTAATTCCAATTTCCTGTTGTGTGCTGCTTTTTTGAAAACATACGTAATTTTTATCTCATTTTATCATAATTTAGTGCCTAAGCGCAATATTTATACACTCATATAAGTAAGTGTAATATGCGTGATTATGTGTTGAGTGCTTTGTATTTCCCCTAATTTTTCATAATTTGTTCCGTGCTCCCCCTACCAAATAGTAGCTACATTTTCTTATGAGTTTGACATCGTCATCATTATCATCTTTGGAATCATCATCATTTATGTTGAAGTCTTGTGTTAATTTTGTGCTCTTTATGACACCTTAGTGTGTCGCCATATTGTTTGTGTAAAATATGCGTCTCGAACAATATGCGCGCTTTTACCAATTTTTCCATATCTCCCAAGAATTTTGTGCTGTCTTAGTATTGACAGCATTACGAGTATATATCGTACATACACATATACATAATTCTTGTTCTTCTTATAGCTGTCAATCATTGACGTGTCAAAATTTTCACTTGGTTGCTTGTAAAGAACTCAAATTTTCAAATACAAATGGGGGAAAATATTGAAAGTAAAATTATGCAATATATTGAAATTCTGTAGCATCAATACAAAAGAGAAAACTTCATGAATATGTGCGTATTAGGTTATGAATAATATTAAAAAAATGGCACCTTGTTAAGCACCTGCGTATACTTAGATGCGAAAATAAAGTTATTTTTTGAACTCGGTAAAAGCGCTTTGCTAAATTTTGTAAGTCTTGATATATTAAAGAAGTTTTTTGATATAATTAAAGTTTTATGTTAAGACCTTTTTCCTTAATTTGTCGAAGTAAATGCTAGATGTAAATATTTTCTACACTGATTCCAATTTTATTATTCCTTCCAAAAAGTAGTATTTCTTGAGTACCTCAAAATATGCATTTGTTTGAGCAATAATATTAGCGTTGGAGCAAAATGACTTTCAAACGAGCCATTTCTTTAGATTTGGAAATAGAAAATAGCGGATGACGTACCGATTTGTAGCCCAATTCATGGAATTTCGCCACGCCTCACGATTTTGTTTATGGACAATTGAGAGCAAACGCGGCAACCATATTGCGGATAGCTTCTAAAACCCAACTGATCATTTAAGCCGAGGATGTGCAGCAGGGATTTTCGAGGCCTATTTTGAGTTTTAGTAGTCTTAAAATTTTTTTCGTACTTCTGAACGCCAAACGGTCTCTTACCAACTACCATTCATGGTTTCCGAACCTAACAAAACCAGAGATGGGTCCTTTGCGCTAACTTCGCAGAACAAACCTATTCTGTTTCTATAGCACTATCAGATGCATACCTGCTGGACCTACTGGGAATGCTTCGTTACACCATCATTTGTAAGTGCTTATGGTCCCTTCCGACGAATGTTGCGTCGTGACTACGACATATTTGATTGCGAGATTATCGAGGCTCTCTTGCTTTCGTCTTTGGACAGGCAGAGCTATGGAGCACTCAAAACTATTTTGCAAGGATAAGTCTAGCATGTGATCGGAAATATAAACCAAGTCCGTAATTCCAGCTAGCATTTCATGAAGTTACAAATTAATGATTGTTCGGGAGCTGAATATTATACTTTTAATGATATATAAACCAGTGATGCCATTGGGGTTTTTTTAAAATGTACTTGAAATGTACTTTTTAGAGGCCGAATGTACTTTTTTGTCTTGAACATCCAATTTTACTAAACTGTACGAAATTTTTCGAAACAAATTACTAACAAAAAAAAAGAGATACTTACTTTTCTGATCTGAAAAACCCTAGCAAATTTAGATATATTTCACATTAAATTACAAAATCTACCACTTTAAAAAAAGGTCAACATTATAAATTATCCGAACGTTCCGAAAATGTACTGAAAAATGTCCTGAAAATTCGCCAAAAGTACTAAAATTCGGCAAATGTACCGATTGTACTGAAAATTTGCCGAATGTACTGATGACGATTTTTCAGGACTCAAATGTACCGAAAAAAGTACAAATGTACCAAAAATAACATCACTGAAATAAACTACACAAAAATTATGAAATCAATGTACTCACTATTTTTTTGAAAGTCCTGTGATTCGTCGCAACCGGTGCGTCCGCACAGTGTTGCTAACACTAGGAAAATTAAAAGCAGATATTCTGCAGCAGTTTGATTTTTTGATGTCGCTGTTGTTGCAGTTGTCACCACATAGCAAATATTTTTCTGTTGCCGAAAGCATTTTCGTTTTTGTTGTGTAAATTTCGTTACTGCTGTGGCTATGTTTTGTTGATTTCTTGTTGTTGTAGTTTCGTTGGTAATTGATGTCAGCGTTAAAAATTGCATATCTGCCATTTTTTTGCAAAAACACACAATTACACGTCATTTACGAGAGTATTCAAAGTGTTGAAGAAATAGAAGGAAAATCGATTGTCACAATATTATTACTTTATTTGTCACTTTAACGTTATTTTTATGTTTCTTTTGTTTTATGTTTTTTGATATGTTTTCTACTTTTTAGTATTATTTCTATATACTATATACTCAAAAACATTTACTTTCACTTTTAAATCCTTCACCTACTTCCTTTTGAAAGGACACCATTTTAATGTAAACAATAAAACAAAGTCAATGATCGCCTTAGGTCTCTGTTGCTGCTGTTGCAAATGTTCATTAAACATCGCTTCAGTGTTGCACAGCTTTTACGAGCAATAGTTGTACTTGGCGCTGTTGTTGTTGTCAATGTGTTACTATTACTCCTTTATGGCTAGTGTCGCTGCTGTTGTTGTTGTTGACAGTACTAATGTAAGAGGGAGAATGAATCAGTGAAATTGTTGACACTTGCATTTTATATGTGTTAGTGTTATTATTTTTATTACTTCTCGGTTTTTGTATTGTAGTTGAACAGCAACAGCTGTTTTAAATTAGTTTTTGTTGTTTTTTCTTACGCATGTCCTTTTGTTTTAATGCGTTTTTTTCTGACATGTCCTTAACGTTTTTATTGTTTATATTTTATTTTATTTATGTTTGCTGCTTCGAGTTTTCTCTCTTGGCTTTTCAATTTTACACATATAACGTACACATATGAACTGTCATTATGCCAAGTAAATGTCAAAAGTCCTTTTGTTATCCTTTTGCTGCGTTCAAAGATTTTTTCTTTCTTTTCACTTTTTGCGTGTCTATCAAAATCTGCAAGGAAATAAAATGGAAAAATATATAATAAACATGAAAAATGCGTTTTTTTTTTTTTGTTTCTTTCTACAAGCATGGTGGTAACCCTATTTTTTCTAGGTTTTTTTACGATGCGTGAAGGTTGCAATTTTTAGAGACAATGAAGGCGTTTATACAAGTGATGTGTTTTTTCTGGGATTTTAACATTTTATGTTTGTCATAAAGTTACGATCGTAAAATCTTGTGAGTTTTGTAAGTAAACGCCTATAAAAAAGACACTCGTACTTCAAGTTGGTATCATTAACATGAAAATATCGCTTAATAGGTGGGCTTATGTTGCGTCGTATTCAAATTACTTAAGTACTTTCCAAAGCGGTAGGTTTTAGAAAAAGATAAGAGCATGCTCTGTTCTCAATACTAACTAGCTAAACACTATATATACTGCACATAATAAAAAATAAAAGTTGTACTTTGAAGCTTCCAATATTATCCCAAAAGAGTTTAGATATCATGCCGCCTTTATTTCTGAATTTTTAAACATTGATTCCCACTTAAATTCCTTGAATAGGTATTTATAAAATTTAAAAAATTTGTTAATTTTACGTATAATTTTGGGCCGTTTATCTAATTAACATTAATAATAGGCTATAAGTTTAATAAACACGCATATGTTTAAAATACAAATAACAGCTCAGACGACACTAATATCCAGAACCTTTACCCTACATAAATTTTGTAATAAAACTAAATTTTCTCTTAAGCTTGTTTAAATAAAAATTTACTTCAACATTTTTATTGAATATTTTTAAATTGCTGGTAAACAATAAACTGTAGTAAAAATAATAAATACGTTCAAGAAACAAAATACACTGCTAACACACATTTCTACGATTCAATTTCGACGTAGAAATTAGCAATAATTCTAACGCAAATATTTAAAATAATAAATAACAAAAAAAGCAATCAAAAAATATGAGAAACATACATTCTATTGACTCAAGTGTATGATGTAATCTAATTTTATTTCCATGGCAGTAGACCAGCAAAATAGCAACATACAAAATTAAAATAATCATATAATAGACTCTACAAAAATTCCAAGAAGAAATTAACATATTTGAATAATTCAAAAAAATTTCGTATAAATTTGCTAAGACTTAAGACCTTACAAAAAATTCCACGAAAAACTTGAGATGTATGGCAGGCGAAAATGCTGAAAACTGTAATTGAAACAAGACGAGAGTCTCGACATTGGTAACGCAGATATAGAAACATTTCATCGCAATAACCCACTGACTGTTACACTACTGCATACATAAGATTAGGGTTGCCATATTGGCAGATAAAAATTCCGGGAGAAATATTTTTACTCTTTTGAAAAATTGCAATTAAATCAAAACACTTTTGAAGTAATTATTTTTGGAAAAACTATTATATTGTTATTTGTTGAAAGTTTTGTTATGGATTCAATACTTACCACAGTTTATCAAAAATAATAAAATTTAGAAAACTTCAATGTGAATTAAAAATCAAAGTGTAGCTTAAAGGCGAAAATGTAAAATTTGCTGGTTCCAGATGGAGCTAAATTAGATGTGGATATTACACACCTGCGCTAAAATAAATTAAAAAGGAGGTGTTGTCACTTCCTAATCATTACTGAATCTTGTAAGTCACTTAAAGCTAAGGGAGCATCCTAAAAAGAAATAACAATTTTGAGCTATTCATAATTGTGAGGAGTTCCAAAATGGCCCATATAAAGCTCTACGGGTAGAAGTATATAAGAATATATTTTATAATTAATATTATTTAATCGAACTTACAGTCATTAAGCAAAGACCAATATTGTAAAATTTTTTTTTTTTTACTTATTGATCAATGCCATTTTTCAACAAACATGACAAAGATAACAAATGGAACAATTTTTAACCTGGTAATTGGTGACATGTTTCGGCTATTACCAATAGCCTCATCAGACCAGTTTGGTTAATTCTGTACATGGATTCGAACCTCTGACCGTTCATGCATTGCAATTGCATATTTTTGCGACGGCCGCTCTAACACTTGAGCCACTGAGGTACTTGTCATGAGGTGTACAGAATGCGCATTTTCCATTTGTCATCTTTTGTCACTTTCTCGCTTGCTGCCCATAGCCGTTAAACCGTTGGTCTAAAGTCATGCTATGATTTATTTTTCGAAATTGTGGTGTTGCCAGCCACATATTTTATGTAACCAAATTTGAAAGAAAGTTCTCACAACAACAATTTGTCTACAGAGACCAAAGCGACTAAGTGCATATCGGGAACGCAGAGATTGAAATATGTTAAAATATGACTTCATTTCAGTTTCAATTAAGTACATAATTAACAAATGAATACAATATTTTTAATCTTAATGATTTGTATTTCAATTGAAAGGTATATTTAGGTACTTTATTATTGAATGAAAAAATGTACAAATCGGTTTTATAGCTAGAAAGAAGCCGAAACCTTTTTTGAAAGCTAAGTTTGTAGCTAAGTTTATAGCTAATAGAATGCTACTTGGCCAAAAATTGGTTTGACCGATCAAGACGTACGATGATTTAAAATGTTCACCTCATATAATAAACGTGTAGCCCGTTCAGAAATTCAAAATGGCGGATTCAATATGGCGGTAGGAAGGCGGAGAAAAATCGAGTGTCCAGCAATAGAAGCTTGTAAAAATAAAAATTCACAACCGATCGGGTCGTTTCTTAGTTCAAATTGTAGCTCCTAAAAAGCTTTCATGGTTCGTTAACAGAATCCAAGATGGCGGATCCGGGATTTCAGGGGTCGCTGAATACGAATCCAAGGTCAGAAATTTAAAATTCAAGACAGCGGACCTAATATCACGGAACCTCAATAACCTAATCCTCTATATTGGGTCCGCCGTCTTGAATTAAAAATTTCTGAACTTGGATTCGTATTCAGCGACCCCAAAAACCCTAGTGTACCAAATTTTGTGCACATCGGTTGATTTTTAAACAATACGTCCGCCATATTGAATCCACCATTTTGAATTTGAAAATTTTTGAAATATAGCCTGAGATTCGTAATCGGCGGCCCTAAAAACCCTCGCAGGTCTGTAACATCTCAAACTATTTTTAATGGCTCGTCTGTGAACAGTGGTTGGGTAGACATCTTAATTAAGTGTCCGAAGAACCTCTTTGGATGTGGCAAATAAATTTAGTTTGAGCATGCCACCCATTTTTCTGTCATCACGCTGCAATTTCATCTGCGGCCGCCCACCGTTATTGAATCTCTTGTGCAATTATACCTTTTTTTTAGAATACAAATTATTGATAAGTTAATATTAAACAGTTTTGCAGTTATCCTTTGATTCCTTTAAGATTTTTCGTGTGCCCTTAATAATAAAAGAGTTACCCAATTTTTAGCACCGCATTGATTTTGTTGCTATTCTTTTGCACAACACTGTACATACATATTTAAAGTATTATAAGTTATTATATTATTTTACCAACAACTCAATAGTAGAAGTCATGAATGATAAGCTCCACAGGTCGAAATATTCCCAACAAATGCATACCTTTATACTAGGGATGTCAATTTTCTGATTTTTTCTGATCCCGGGATTTTCGGGATCTAAAATTATAATCCCTGGATCTCGGGATGATCCTGAAACTTAGACATCTTTAATTAAATTTAGTATTCTAATATAGTACTCTAAAATGAAAATATCTTAATAAAAAATTAGAATTTGTAAAAATTCATACATTCGGTTCTTCCAACTTGGAATTGTGTGGAACAAACGCTTTAGTAAAAAATACGTTAACATAAGAATTTTTTTAAATTTATTGCAGAATTTACCAGAATTTCCGTAATTTTTGGCATTATTTTTTTTTGCTTTATAAAAATTGTGCTGCGTTTGCGCACACTTTACGACCAAATTTGTATAATTGTACTTGTTTGCAAAAAAAATTTTTTTTATAAATCCCGGGACTTGCGTTTGCTAATCCCGGGACTTAACCCTGGAAGGATAAGCTTATTTTAAATCGTTACGGCTAACCTTCGTCGAATCGACGAAGTTCTTACACAAGTTTCATTTATGTAATATTTAAATAAACTTTGAATAAAAAGTATACTTTATTCAATACTTTGATTTAACTTGAACCAAAATAAAATGCCAACTTAGGTGTAGTTTAGATTAATTTATTTTAACTTAAAAAAATTCAGACTCATGTTTTTTGTGATGGAAACATAACATCATTTAACGGAAAGAACAGAAATATATAATTAACTTAAGCAATAAATAAAAAAAATTAACAAAACATATTAGCTCATATTCCGAGCAGCTCAAATAATGAAAAAATGGCTTAAATTTAATTTATTTTGAACAAGAGGCACACAGCTCTCCTTTGTGCTCCCCACGTATGCTCTGATTACACTTACAGCACGAAGATTTGGTCATACGGCGTTTTTTATACGGACAGAAGTGGCAGATTCTATTCGTTTCTTTTCTTTTCCTGTATTCTCATCATATTGTGTATTCTTATCTAAAACATTTTTGATATTGTTTTTAGTAGAAGTCATCAAATCAGGTTTTTGAGGTCTGTCTTCCATCCATGGTTGCACAAGACTAGTATGTAGCATTTTCATTTTAGTCCACTGAACAGTTTTATCTAATATCTCCGCAGTTATAAGAATTTCAAAGAAAATCAATGGATTCATTTCATGTTTTGAAATGCGTGTTAGACCTCGAGCTTGATGCACGACAATATATCCTAACCGACGGTTCTTGACTTTTACAGTCGACCATTTGTTTTGTTCTTACCACTCAAAATGTTTTTTGAAAATTGTATTATGTAATATGGTTCTACTTTTTTCAGTAGACTCAGCGAGCTCGTCCACATCAGAAAGTGCAGCTGATGAGAGCTACTGTACAAAAGTTCATCTGCGACAGTTCCAAGAACGGCTCCATTATCATCACCATTGTATTCAATGTCGTCTTGGTCTCACTCTTCAAACTCGGCAAATTCGTAATTATTATCACAAAATTAAAAAAAATTTTCAATTTGCTGATCTGTTAATTTTTTTTGTTGAACTAGTCTTCAAACTAAACATCAAACTTGTGACTGAAAGAAAAAAATCACACTAAGTAAAACGCATTCCAAAAACTTAACCGATTTCGAAAGTCACACAAGAGATAAGTTTCGTCCTTTCGACGAACACGATTATAAAAAAAGGACACTTACATGCTTCACAGAACAGAATTGCATGCGCGCTCAGCAAAAACAGACTATCTACTAATGCTGTGTGAAAAATGAGGTTAACAAGTGCATTGTGTGAATTGAAAAGTTGAAAAGAGTGCTATGTGTTCGTCGATTCGACGAAGGTTATCCATCCAGGGTTAAAAAAAAACCGTGATCCCGAATTGACATCATAACTTTATACGTTAAAGCGGCTGAATACAATTCAAAAACTTTTTCTTACGAACTAGGACTACGACTTTTGTTGGAAACTTTATGGTTTAAATAGATTTTGAAAGCCTCAGAAGTCGAACTATACCCAAAGTTGTTCTTTTGCTATTACTATTGGTGAAATGAAAAACTACTTAAAATTATTTATGTAACTAGGAGAGAACACAAACAAGCCGACTGTTGACGCCTCATAAACTAGCTGCAAAAAAAATAAAAATTCCCAAAAATGGCTCAAAAACGGTCCTTTTATATTAAACTTAGAAAAAACAAAGCCCGTCCATTTTTTAATGTTATTTTCCATATATTTGCAGTAAAATTGATTCGACAATGTTTGGCAGCCTCGTCTTTTTATGTATAGAAACTCCCTATAGCTATTACAAACTGTTTCGCGCAACTCTTTATATTTTTATCGATAATTCTATAGCTGATTTGCCCATATTCAATTTAATTTTTTTTTAAATTTTGTATAATAAGATCTGACCTTGTAGAAAGCCAGCATTGCATAATGTTTGTTTTAATATTTCCGGGAAATTAAATATGATCTCGGTAAACGAAATTTACTCACAAATGTTAGTACAATATCGGACAGCTGTGGCAATCATAGTCTATATGCACTCATTGCGTTCAGAACTTCAGCTAATACAGCTATAAATTTAAGTAAATGCGCTTCAAGTTTACATCATTTTGAAGAATGAAGAGCTAAAGACAACTAGTGAATGAGTTAGGGAATGAATGAACGAACCAATGCCGCCCACATCTGCCGAACATGGGTTGGAAAATTGAAAATTCATTGTTTTTCACATGCAAGAGCAAGAACAGATAATGTAAACATAAGTAATAACACATATGCGGTAGCAAGAAAATTAACTAAGAGAAAAATGCAAAGAAAATGTAAAAAAAATAGTTCTTAGACAGAATAAATACTTGGAAAGAATGAAGCACGAATGTATGACAAGGAAGGAGTAATCGCCCTGAAATTCTCTATCACAGCTGTATTAACAAATTATACTCGTACTAATGAGTGATAAAAACTTTTTGTTTCTTGCCGCTTAACTTTTCTCTAAAGTTTTATAAAGTTAAAATGCATATGGGTTGTTTAAAGAATTGCGAGAACAAAAAAATTTCTCATGTAGGAAAGATAAAAATAAAACATTTGCGCTTAATTAAAAAGTCAGCAAATATGAAATAAACTAAAAAATTCAACAACGTTAATAATAAAGTTGATGATTGCTTCCCCTTTTAGCCTTTTAGCAAATGAGAATAAACCGACGCCCGACGCATAATTTTTATTCAATATAAAATGTTATGCAACAAACTTTTGCAATTAATTAAAAACAAAAGCGAAACAAGAGCTCACAAACAACGCGGCAAAGTCTAGAGATACAATTGTGATATCAACAAGACAAAGTAGCTATGAGGTATAGAAAAAAATATCAGTTAATTAATCAGTCACAAACTCACAAAAATGTTAATTACGTAAACAACAGAAGCAGTAGCAACAACAACAACAACAACAAGTGTAGCAAAACAGTTGTTACTGATGAAACAATTGCAAAAACAGCAGCCGTTTCGCACGCCTACAAATATCACCAGTCCTACTCAAATATATCACAGCAACAGCGTAAGGAGTCTATCAAAAATATGTTTGCAACTTTTATGCACACTCACATAAATGAAAAGAATATTACGAGCCAAGAAGACAGAAATGGCATAAAGAGATCGACAGCAGCAAAAGCGTCACTTCTAATGAGCAAAGTTTGACTTGAATTTCTTGCGTTAATGGGCTATCAACATCCTGCTCCAAGCGTTGCATATTCACCTGTAAAAATCGAGCGAGTTTTTTATACCTTGATAAGCAGCGCCAAAGAGCACAGTGGGATTAAAATAAAGAGCAAACTCAAATGTTGATTGAAATTTGGCAGATACAGAGTGTGACGTATGTTATAATTAATTTATAATTTTATTTTTCTGAAATAAAATAAAACTAAAAATTGCAAACACATCTTGCAACAAAGAATAAAACTATAGTACCTAATGGTGTTATATACGGCTTGACCATAAAACTTTAGAAAATACGCCAGAAACTCTCATATTTTTACTAAAATAGAATATCCGGGCAGTGCCGGATTAAGAGGCTTTGTGTGGTCCAGACTAAAAACTCAAAAATTTGTGTAGACCTGTACAATAGTTTTATTTTTTCTTCACTGCAACTCACAAAATCATCAAACATTATGCAGCCTTCCATAGGCCTTTGTATATAATGAGGTTTGACCAAAAAAAACGGCTGTTTCGTTTACCACGAACCATCCATACAACCTCTCGTCATCTTGGGAACTCCTTGAACTTGGAGGCCGGGTCCCAGAACTAACAAAACCGCTAGAAAATATCTTAATCTAGCGTTGGTTTGGGGCCGCTTTGAGCTCAGAGCTATAGCCCCGTCCAGCTCTATCTTTATTCAGCGCTGTCTCTGGCTAGTTTTTAATTCAATGAGATATGTTAAATTTATTAATTGTTACTGCTGTTTTAGAACTTCATCCGAACGTCATTTGATGTTTGAACATTAACATTGGTATCCTACGAGTAGGGTTGAGTAAAAGTTTTACGTCGATTGTAGAAAACGTTCTTTTTCATTCCTTAAAGCATTTACATATCTACTTCTTAAAATATCTTCATCCATCTCTATATTAAAGTTCGTTAAGTGCTCATAATTTTATTCGAATGCTATAGTAATATTAAGTAATACTTACATATAGAATGTAGTTAATGCGATCACTCCTCCTACCCCTCTTGACATAAGGTACTCACTCAGAAGCCTAGGATACTTCTCTATTGAATCTCATTTCGTTTTTTTTTTGTGAAAACTTTGTCGAAGTTACTTTATCAGTCTTTAATGCTTTACATATTCCTCACTTACTTCAAGACTGGCATAGCTCAAAAAAATGAGTTAATGATGCAGAAATATCCGCCATTTAATTTTTTATTTTGTGTGAAAAAATCAGAAAGTTCTCTTATAAACGTGCCAGGTGAGAAGAGTTTATGTTGATACAGTTTTCATCAATTTCATACAAAAAGTAATTTATTGAAAACTTTAAATGTGTTTTTCTCCCACCTTATATGTTCTTTAGCAACTCATTTGTAAATAGGAGAGCTCTATCTGCTTTATCTTACTAAAACATATATGTATGTTTTTAAGTAAATTTTAATTCAAGTTATCGTTTTAGCTACTTGAACAACATATTTCATTTTGTATTTTAAAAGCTTCAGCGCTTCTAAATATATTTGAAGATCTGAGATTGCCAACTGTGTCTGTTGATATTGTGTGAAGTGATGTATATCGTGCGGTGTATTTTTATTTCGACTGATTCCTTGCCTTTGATACTACACTTAATGTTTTAAATCGACACCGCATATTGCAAGAAATTACTCATCCCTGGACTTAGTTCACGGAAAGTTATGCGATGCCCTGGTAAATTTAAGAGAATGAAACAATAGCATATAATATACAAAGATATTTATCTACCAGAGTTGTGAAGTAAATTGAATGATGCTTGCTGTACTGTCAAAGAGAATTCGATAGAACAAAGGATATGGGGAAAACAAAATCAAGCAAATATAAATAATTCAACCTTTAAGGTAAGATCTTATTTGTAAGTAGAAATACAAATTGAAAGCGCCATACTAAATAGGACCTAAAAATGAATGTTATAGTAAGGTAAGTATTGAAAACAAATAAATGCAAATACACAATAATAATATACATAGCTCGTTAAATCAAGATAAAAGATAAAAATAAATAATTTTAATAAAATAAATAAACATAAGATTAGATCATTTAATTTAATTTAAAATAATGTAAGAAATTCCATTTTTTAAAGTGTGTATGTATTTCAGAATAATATTGAATCTTTTTAAACAAATCTAACAGAAGAAATTTTTACAGAGGAAGGCTGTAGTGTGCACTAGGGCGGGTCGATTTCTTCGGGAGGGAAAAAGTCATCAAAGGGTATGGCAAGAAAATATTCTACGGACAATTTTGAGAAACTGTTCATACACAATGATGATTGCTATGTGAATATTCAATGCTGTAAGATGGAAGAAGAACGTTATGAACTTATATCAAAATTGATAACTTTCATAGCTATGGATTGCGACTAGGTCCAGTTTTCTCTGAGTTTAAAATCGGACCATACGTGCTGACCTCGCCGTCAAATCATTAAAATAGCAATCACTTTCAAAAGCGACCTCATCATTGCAGCTTAGTCTGCTGTAATGGTACTGCTTCTATTACGATTTTAACATCTAACAATAAGTAACATCTAAGTAAGACTTAATGAAATAACTATTTCAATTGCTATGTTATCTTCTACAGCTTATCTTAACTAATGAAATTAATTTTTAAATACCATAAAATAAAAATGAAAATTCTACCACTGCATTAGTCTGCCACAAGCCACTGTTCATCGCCAATTTAATCGGTTTGGCACCTGTGGCAACAAAACGTTGCAGAATGGTTACTTAGTAACTAAGCGCTGCACAGCACAGATGATGATGATACGCTTGATTATGACGAGCAGCGAGCGTGAGTTATTATCTTTTAATCAAGAAATCGCACATAAAAAAATTAAAGAAACAAAAAGAACATAAGCAAATGCTCATAAAAATGTATGTTGCGTGCTATGTGCTCATTAAAAAAGTTTGCAATTGTCGCTGTTAAAGTTTAGATGAAGTTTCAGGAAGCATACGCGCAGGATGTGCAACAGCAGTGGCTGTAGAGGAGGAAACAAAAATCACTAAAATGAAGAAAACACTGTCATAAAAATAGAAGAAAATGATGACACACAAAAGTTAAATGAAAGCAAAAAAAAAACTGAAACAGCAGGGCGTGTGTTTGATTTTGTTTTTACGCCAGCACTACTACTCAACATTTCCGCACCCCTGAAATTATACTGTTACTTGCTGCAAAAGGACCACACAACTTTTATGCAGTCAACAATGCGTAACACTTGACGTCATTCACACGCAACGCAGTAACTAAATTAAGGATGCTATAAAAAAATACAAATCCTTACAATTTCTGCTGTCACGTGTGTAAGTATGAGGGAAATAATACATGCCCAGTAGGCAAATTTTCTCCCAACGAAGGATATCTGCCATTATTAAAGCTTGCAAAAGCGCTCACAAAACGCCTTCTCAAAATGAATTTTTCAGACAAATATGTCTTCTAACAGGAAGGCTTGTTAGCCTGGTTAAAACACATGTGTCTTTTTGAGCTCTCTTACATTTGCTATTGTACTTTGTTATAGAAATTATAATAACGAGGCCTAAGCCAGAAGCCTTTCACAAGGTACTCTGATTCTGTTTTCACTCTGCGTTTCTTTCAAAAATTTTAAATAGTTTTTAGGAATTTTGTGACTTGGTACTTACAAATTTCTGAGTACATATAATATCCTTTATCCATTACAGGATGTTAGATATTGAAAGAATTCTGTACTGATATATGTATGTATATCGATATTTATAAGTATCAGCTTTGAATATTCCATTATTTACATTGGATTTCATATTAAAATTAAAAGTAAGTTCTTACTTCAGCTTTTGCCTACTGGGCATCCACATCATTCTGAGAAAATATTATTTGTATTTATTATGATCCTTTGCTTTTTATTTGTTATTGTTGTTATTATATTTATCATACTTTTAACATTACCGCTGAAGTACGGGGTTGCTGCTGTTGTCATTAAATGATTTTCGTTTGATATGTCAAGCATTTAATTGCTGTTATCCTGTGTGAACACGCGTCTCTTTTACGCAATTAAAACTGCCATTGTTGTGTTATGCTGTTGTTGTTGCTTATTAGTGTTGATAGGTTGCTGTCATAAATTTTCACCACTTTGCAGCAGCATTACAAACAATTATGAACACTACCACATCACATTCGAAAGTAAATAAAACTAAGGTATTGTTTCATTATTATTACTTCGAGTTCAATTTTGCTCCAATTGCATTTTGACAAAAGGTATAAATTTGCAAATAAAAAGTGTCGGTCGGATCTGACTTCCGTTTGTTGTTGAATGTTGCTTATTTCGCCAGTTTTTATCATTCTAAGTACCTGGCCAATCAATGTGGGGTTTCGTGTAGTCTTTTATTGATAATGATTTGGTGCCCGATGCTGACCTATAGGCATAGAAAATCGCGTGTTGTTGAATTTTACATATTTCGCAAGTTTTCACCATTCTAAAGACCCGCTTAATCAATGTGGGATATAGTGAACAACAAACGATTTTGTCTATGGCAATAAGTCAGGATCGGGCACCTTTCGCGATATTCTTTCAAAAGGATGTTTTTCCACTAATCTCTGCCTAAAAGTACTGGAGGACACCTGCAGCCTCAGCTTAGTTGTTGTTGCAGTAGAGCCCTTAAATGGGTCACGGGTTAACCCTAATTTGATAAGATTGTCATATTTTTCGTAGCTTTACGTATTCTGACTTTTTTAAATTGTGTTTTTATTAGTTTTAGAGTATTCTATACAACGTTTTGAGAACGACCAATCGATCGAGATACTTTTCGTTGGCTTTTTTTTTTCATTACGTAAGTGGTTAATGATGGAGCAAGATTCTTTCGTAAAATGTGTGGTTCGGCCCATATATGAACGTCCTAATATGAGTTTTTTTTCTTAATAAACAAATATATAACTGAAATTAATAAAAACAATATTCACAATGTCTAATAATAATTTAATTGTATTAAAGAGGTGACCCTATTGTTTTGTCCACGTGCTGCTGCTGCTTTTCGTAATGTTGAGGGTATATATAATTTACCGTTAGTTTTCAAAGTTTCCAACCAATCATTTTCGGAGCTAGTAATATCTATAAATAATTCCCCCAAAGTTTTCGATTGGTATCGTACAAGGGTTGCCAAAAAATTTAATGTATATTTCTAAGTTATTGCTGACCTTATTGTTTTGTCCACGACTGTAGCTTTTATAAAAAGAAGTATAAGTTGAGAACTCCTAAATAGATTTCCAAAATTAGGGTATAATATGAAAGGTAAATTCGTTATGGTCTAAGTCTGGGCTATGCTCCGTTACAATGCATATATGTATATGTATATGTTTATGTATATGTATATGTATATGTATATGTATATGTATATGTATATGTATATGTATATGTATATGTATATGTATATGTATATGTATATGTATATGTATATGTATATGTATATGTATATGTATATGTATATGTATATGTATATGTATATGTATATGTATATGTATATGTATATGTATATGTATATGTATATGTATATGTATATGTATATGTATATGTATATGTATATGTATATGTATATGTATATGTATATGTATATGTATATGTATATGTATATGTATATGTGTCATTCTTTGTCAAGTGGACCACCCCACCAGTAAAACCCAGTTTTTCAGATAAATAGGCCCGAGCTTCGTTGAAACAATTGCTATACAAAACCATGCGGCAATTTTTCAAATATCAAAGTGGCGGCTCAAGATGGCAGAACTTTTGTTAAATATTGAAGACAAAAATGTAAGAAAAATAAAAAAAATTGTTATATAATAGTAAAAAATATTTTCTTGCTGACCAATCGGACTAACTGACCAATTATGATCAATTTGTGACCTTTTAGATGCATATTTTTTTATTTTGAAAACCACCAGATGAGGTGTAAGGCTAGTAGAGCTCAAAATGTCACTTCAATTATAAACTATGCTACTGGTAAAGAAAAAAAAGTTCTATAAATTTTAACCATTCAATCCAACCCAAATAAAAATTCCAAATATATATTTAGTTTTTTTTTTTTTTTTGTGGCAAACTTTTCGGCGTCTATTGTCCTTAATTGCAATGAACATTCTGTCGACATTTCTTTTTCTGGCTATCATCAAACTATGCGTCAAAGTTAAACAAGAAAAAATTCTTAATGAAACTAACAACAGGAATAAAATTAAAAGAAAAACTACGAATGCATAGAGCAAGGAAAAACATACGAAGAAAGAATGGCTGAAAAAACAAATACTTTTTTTCAAAAGTATAAGAAGTATAAGAGAAAAAAATCAGTAGAAGATAAAATACTTAGCCACCCAGGACATGAAATGTTGCGCGCATTACAAAAGTAATCACATCTGTCAGCTGCAGACTGACAGCTACAGAGGAAAAAGCAAACAAAATAGTTGGTTCGTTTACTTTTGTCTTGCGATTTGGCGCCCTTACAAACTTGGCTTAAGCCGAATTGAAAAATAAATTTTTGTTTTTTCATTTATTTTGCGGCTACCAAAGCCAAATTCAATTAAGCAAAGTTGAAAGCAAAAAAAAAATCCAAATTTACTTCCCACAATTATTCGGTTGTTCATTAAATAAATAATAAAAATCATGTTTTAAATTTTAATTGAAAATGTGAACACAATTTGGATTAAGGTTTATTTTTAAACTTCTGTAAGGACACCTTAAAATTTTGTACATTTTCAAGTCAAAAGCTTTCAGACATTAATTTTACTTAAAGCAAAAATGAAATAAACTTCTATATATACATTTTATTAATTTCACAGCAAACTTTTAGGCGCATTTGTACTTAAAGTTTGGAACATGACAAGATTATTAATTGGTAGCTTTACGAACTCTATAAAAAAGATGAATTCGAAACCTAACCCAACAAAAAAAAAAAAACTTTTATCTTTGGCACCAGAAAAGTAAATGTAAGAAAAAAAAAACAACAAACAAAGGTTCCACAACAAAAATGTCATGGTATTAAAAAAGGATTTGAGTTTAAAAAAATACAACAAATTAAAAATAAAGCAACATACAGAATGAACATAAAAAAAAACTTTAGGCATTTTTATAGATTGCCGAGTTCTTCATTTAATTGCAAGAAAAATTCTGATTTATGCCAAAGAATAAATAAACTTTTTAAGGCAAACGAATAAGTTTTTCAATTAAAGCCCAAAAGTTGGTAGAAGTTAACATTTTTTTTTTTGTTTTATCTTTTTGTTTTGATGCATCGTTAAAGGCGTTTTTAGAATTGATTTTAAGTTAAACAAAAAAAATTAATTAAATTAGTGCTAAGCTATGCAAATTATTTTAGATCAAATCATATTTTCCACGAGCAGAAAACGCCATGAGGCTCACTTTAATTTTGCACAAAAATTTGTTTTTTTAAATAAATTAAATTTTTATTAAAACGAGCTATAGCAAATATCTCCACACTAAACATATAGTGGTAGTGGAGTTTGAATTATACTTTCATAAAATGCTTCGTGGAAAAGTTTTTGACTTCTTCTGACCCCTTAGTGGTAACTAGTCTAGTATTTTGAGGCAATAAAAGCAATTGAAACCGATGAAAGATTTGAGATAAGGTGAATAGTTAATGATAAGTAGTTGTGTCTGTCACTATCTATCTATGTAACTATCGCCATTTGCAGGCAGATTATTCTATATTATGATATTTCAATTGAGCTCCAATTAGACACCCGAATGTTGCGAGAGAATATTCGTTCGGACTGATGCGTATTGGCAGTTCAAGTGTGCGAGTGTGTATATGCGAATTGTACTCCAGTTTGGGTATAATTCAGATGAAATAGCAATGTAGTACGTTCACCGTTTCAGAAAAACTAATATACTTAGCCTTTTCTTTTGACATATCGAACACGTTATCTATCCAACTCAGCTACAGTTGAACTTACCAGATTTGGCTCAGTAGTTGAAATTTAGCCATTCTTGTGACCAAACAAAACAAAAAATCCTTTTTAGTGTTAAAAAGATGAAATAAAAAAGAGTATTGATGGTCTCATATTGCCCTATCCCTATTTCCGTCCCATAATTTCAAAGGTTAATAGACATACCAGTCAGTCGATTAGAGGCGTGGCGCCACAGACTTAAAAAAAATACATTTTTTCAAGTTCCTGTTTATCTCCATACCAAATATCATCAAAATCAGTTCAATAGTTTGCTGTGACGACATACATTCCTATTGGGGGATGGCACCGTTGTTAAAGCATATACCTTTTGTAAGAGTTAACTCTTTCTTTGTACCCAATTACATCAACATTCGCCATTTACCTTAGCAGTCAAATAATTTGTACCTGTTAGAGGTGATGCCTCGCCCTTTAAAAGAATTTAGAGTTTTTAGAAATTTTTTTCGGGCTTCAATATATCTCTAAATGAAAATTCATCAATATCGGTTAATTTGCTAAGCCTTGAAAACGTTTTACCTGTTAAGGGCATAGCACCGTCCATCAAAAACGAATTTCTTTGCTCAGGAATCAATCTATCTTTACACAAAATTTAATGAAAATCAGTCTAGCGGCTCAGTTGTGGCAGCGTTTTCCCCATAAGCGGCAGTGCCTCGCCGACTTAAAGAACTTAGAGTTTCTTTTAACCTTTCTTCAATCTTACTATATCTTCAAACCAAAGTTTTATGAAAATCAGTCTATTAGTTTAGCCAATCGCCTTAGGGTTCAGTCTTTTAGTTTTGTCGCCGCCTACTACAACTTTTCTAACAGAAAATATATTAACGGATTATGTTGTGTTAACTGCTTTGCAACTACATAAACCATTTTAGCAGTCATTAACTAATACATTTCGTCACACAAACTCACAAGGCTGAAGTTCTTAAGCTCTTTTTTTAGGTGATTTTCTTAACACATGGACTTAACATCTTCGGTGAATGAGACTTTGTTTATGTTAAGGTTTGCAAGGACTATTTTCACTGCTCTTGTTCAAAGAGAAAATTATCGAAAATTTACTCTCGACGCAATTTAATAACTGACTGCTATTTGGGAGTACTCATACAATTTTTTTCAAAAAAATCTGCCAACTGACTAGCAAGGTAAGTGAATAACTGGGTCATTCATGAAAAGAGTTGGAAGTTGATGATGATGTCTTCACAAATGATCCTAAAGTTTTGCTTCTTTTCAAAAGTACGTGGATTCTTCTGCGCATATTCTATTGTCAGATATTCAGAAGACTCTCTCAAATACAATTGGCAGTAAAACATTGCTCATTCGAAAGTAACAATTCAAACAATATTCTAGTTAAGCACAAACAGAGAGTTCATCAAAATAGCACTTAGTTAAGCTTTTTCCTTCCTAGAAATCACATTAAAGAAGCAATCTTGTAGAAAATTAATAAAAGAATTTTGATCTTTAGCTGCAACCTAAACCATTGATATTGTTATGTTAAAATGTACTCCAGTCCTCTGATCTTTAATTTCACAAATTACTTAAGTGCAAAAAAGAACTTAAAATATTTAAGAAAAAAAAATCCCCTCTCCCATATGCTTTCAATGTGAAAGCTATCATTGTGGAAGATACCAACAAATGTCAAGTGTCAGCGTAATCGTGTTCTTTAAAATCTTTTCCTGTTATTTTTTTTTGTACATTCAGATTTTTGTGTATTTTTGTGCAAAGTCAGCCTATGGGAGCATACACGTATTTTAAATTAAATAAGAAAAGCAGCTCAATTTTGCGTGAACCAAGCTCGAGAAAAACATGTCGGTCGCAGTTACCAAGTAGACCAAAACCTTACTGAGTTAAACAAGTGTGTATGTAGTTGTAGTGTTTTTCTGGATGTTAAAAATGCGTAACACACTTGTCAGCATGACTGACTGACAACGAGTGTGTGGCATCAGTAGCGGCAGTGATAAGCAGTAGGCGTACATGCCAGTACCTCAAAAATGCTGAATTTTTTTTTGTTTATTTTGTGCAAAGTACTTATGAGTAGATAATAAAAAAGGTAGATAAACAAATTTGTGGAGCCTTAAAGTAGGACATCTGTAGGCATGTTTTAATTTTTGTTTCTTTCTTTTGGCTAAAAATATTTAGAGTGCTTTTTTAATATTTCGTGGAAAAATGTTTGATGATTATTTGCATTTGCCAATATACATACATTAAAATGAATGATAAAAGTTTTCTTATAAGAAAGCATTTAAATTAGCTCAGATCCTTTAAGCCGAATATTTTGTTGTAAAACTGTCAGCGTTGCAAATTTTTTTTATGATTTGAAGTAATGTAAAAACTTTTTCAATCAAAGGATTTTATAGTAATTGATTTATTTACTGGCTGGTATCTTATCAATGTGTAATTGTACTTTTAAAGGCTTTTTTGTTTAAAGCTTAAAATCTACATAAAGAGCTTACTTACAAGTTAAAATTAGTTCATAGATAAAAACGTTATATTTTCAGAGTTTTAGAATTATGGCTTTGTTCCAAATTGGTCTTCTTATAACTAACCAAAATACAGGAACAATCCAGAATCTTAGCTAGGGCGACGGCGAAGTGTACACAGTTTGGTACACAATTTTTTTTATGTTTATCAATTTGAAAGGTTCATCTTCAGTTAAGGAATATTTATACAAAATAATTTCATATTCCTTGTTATTTTTGACCGTTATTATCAAATTTTATCGATATATATAGAAGGCTTAAATGCTGGAGCTTCTCATTTAGACGTTACGCATTTCTCCAGTACGATGTGCTCCGTTGAAAAGAAAGCAAGAAAGGTAAAAGTTGTTTTTGGCTGCCACAGGCGTTAAAAATAAAAAAAAGGTACCTACATTACTGGAGTACTCACGACAATTAACCATCCAATTTAATTCGGCTTAGCTGAACAAACACTGGTGGACTTATTTCCATCGCATCCTTATTAAATAAAGAGTTTACGGTTTTAATCAAAAACATAATTAATAATAATATTGGCATATAACATATAAACGATTTATGGTATATTCACAATGGATAATACATAATGGAAAATAATAATTATTCAATTTTTTCAAAGCACCACCATTCGAGTTTCGTTTGTCTGGCAGTTGCAAGCCCTTAGGTGACTACATGGAGGAGGTCTCTTAATTCCGGGTGAAAGTTCCTTTTAATTTTAAGGCAATTTGTTGTGTTTATTTAAGTCAAATTTTTAAAAGAGATATTTAATTTGTTTTTGTGAAATGTTCCCCATACACGAAAAAATTGGCTAAGAAAGTGCACATTAAATATTTTTGAACAAAGAATCAAATGAAGGTCCTTTTCTTTGACCGTTCTAAAATTTTGTTTCTTTTAATCGTAAAGCCTAAGCAAACTTGTCAAAATACTATATTAAAATTTAATTCGTTATTTTGTCTAAGTACAACTTTGCTATTTTAAAGAGAATGCAATTTACTGTAAATTCTCATATGAACATCCTTTTAAGTTAAGTCAAGTTCAGTCAGTTCAAATCATTCTGTGCTACAAAGTGCAGCAATTCTCATAAAAATAAGCACGTTGAAATAAAATAAAACTAAAATAAAAATATTATATTTCAAAAGCAAGTAACGAGTAGCTGCAGCAACAGCACGTGACGTGATGCACTTAAGCGCCATCTGTTGTTACTTGCCAACAGCGACATTTTGTAGTATGTTTCAACCTTCTTTTTTTTTTTTGTTTTGTGTGTTTTGTGATGTTTTGCAACAATTTCCACAAGATCAGCAGATGAAGAATATGTAATTTAAAAACGTACACATACACGACGAACACATACACGAAGAACACAAATTGTTACTATAAATAAACACGCACTTGAAAAGATAATAAAAAATATGAGGATAAAAAGAAAGAAAGAAAAATGTGAAAAATACGCTGTCGCTTGTTCAACACGCTGACGTTTCACAGAAGAAGTAAATCACATTTGACAGGCTACACAACAACGTTATGATGTATGAATTAAGGTGGCTCATTTCTCCTACATTTTTTATTTTGAAATTTGAAAATTAATAAAGATTTTATATTTTTCAACTTTGTAGATTCACATTATTATGTTGTTCATTTGTATTTTCATACATTCAAATAATTCTTTCAAAATACATATCAAACATGGGTCACTCTGATTTATTTCCTTAAAGATATGAAGTAGCGCCACAGTTCTCTGAAAAGCACACGCTCCACCAAACACAAATGCTACAGCACAGTCACACTTTATATGAAAAGCTGTCATAAAAATTCATTGTTGCCCAAAAATGTTGAAGGACAGCGTTAAGCTTCATCTCACCAAACACGCAACCGACGCGACGTAACCAACCATATTTTTTATTTAAAATTTTGTTAAACTGATTAAATATAAATGCACATCCATGTATGTATGAACAGATTATGTTTCAACATTTTTTTCTTGCGTATGTACAGACATTTTTTGTGTCCGAAAGGATTATATTATTTTTTTGGGGCGAAATTTTAAATAGCATTTATGTTGAAAGTGTCACGTATTCATATACATATGTGCATAAAAAGTATATACATATGTTTAAGTTATATATATACATATATATATATATGAGACGAAACGCGTCAATCGGATCATAGCTGCAACCAAAATTAAGAGCAACCACAATAATCGATCGTAGGCTCATTTAAAACGTTAGAGCGTCTTCTTTCGTAAGCCGAGTGCGTCTTTGGAAAATCCAATGTGGCAGCCAGAAGCCAGAGAAAAATCGCATGTCCAGAAAAAAAAAGCTTGTAAAAATAAAAATTCGCAACATATTTAGGCTTGAATTGTAACTGATGGACGTCCCTAAATAGCTGGCTTGAAAGTTTGACAAAATCCAAAATGGCGGTACCAATATGGCAGTCAAATTTTTGAAAATCAAACGACATGTACCAAATTTGTTATGCGAGAGTTTTGGGGGTCCTACGTATCGTAGGTTATATTTCGAAAATTTTCAAATTCAAGATGGCGGACGTATTGCTTAAAAATCAATCGATATGCGCCAAATTTGGTATACGAGGGGTTTTGCGGTTGCTGAATTCGAATCTGAGTTCAGATTTTCAAAATTCAAGATGGTGGATCCAATATGACAGAACCTCAATAACCCAATCCACTATATTGGGTCCGCGATTCAGACCCCCATGTCAGCAAAATGCAAGTCAAGAGTCAGAGTTTAATTGGCCTTAAATTGACTTTGAATTTGCACATAAAAATCAAAAATACGGATTTCATTGGAAGTCCCTAAGTAACCGAAACTTTTGTGCAAAACAGTTTTCTCCAATTGCCTCATCTGACAAAATATATCATGTTCAAATACATTTATATATAAGTGTTAACTAATATGTATTCCTTTGCCAATTCCCGGCAAACATTTGGAAAATTTATAAATCACCCTTACTTATGGCGATGAATCTGCTTTCTTTTTTAATATAAAACGTTTTAAGAAACAACAGCATCTAGTAGTTATTTGGTTAAAAATTTCAAAATCAATTCTTAGTACGATAAAGTAATAAAATTTTTATTTCACTTCACCGACCATCGTTTGAATATTTTCCAATTGTTTCATAAGCTAATCATTGTAACGAGACGCTGCCCCAGGACAGTTTCTCCCGCGTAATATATATATACGAGCCCGCGCACGATCAAGACGCGCGATCGAGACTTTCTTAAATATCTTTCCAGCATTTCTAGCAAATATTTTTAAGCCATAGTTTGTTCGGAAAGCACTTGTCAAAAGCGATTCGCGTATGAGTCATAAGGTAGAGTTTTAAGCGGATCATGCTTAAAGTATTTATTAAGTCATCGGATGGAAAATTATTGTTTCAGCTTTATCAATCAAACAAAACTTGCCAGGATATTTGCTTGCTTTTGTGGCGTTTATTAATTCATCCGAGTAATTGAAATTGATGACACTCCACATAACATGAGGACACAGAACCAACCAAACACAATTGAAGCCGATCATTCTGTTCACAACATATTGACAAAAAAGTTATGTCAAATCATTAAGCAGAATGCGTAAATGACACTAAACTCTTTTGGAATAATTATAATCTCAACCCTTAAGAGATTCAAAAATCGTCCACTTGTCAGCTGGGTTT
Organism: Meiosimyza platycephala; assembly: GCA_963662105.1. Lineage (NCBI taxonomy): Eukaryota > Metazoa > Arthropoda > Insecta > Diptera > Lauxaniidae > Meiosimyza > Meiosimyza platycephala. Next base: position 75,099,042 of record OY759209.1, on the reverse strand, counting down.
GAGGGCAGCTTCAAGATGTATCGATTTTCATCATTTCATATGTTGCCTACTTTAAGGCGTTTTTTAGTATTCATTGCAAAAATATAAAAAAAATGCTGCTACTTACTTTAATTGCCTATTTAAATTTCACACTTTAAGGCACATAAATTTTTTATTGCATACTTTCGTGAGCTTTAGAATCATCGTAGTGCATTTCACTTGGCTTGACGTAAAAAAAGCGAAAGCAATTGAGAATTTCAATTTTGGAGAGTCAACTCGTAAATTTTTGCTCATCTCACTTGAACAAATCGCTTATTCGCCAGACTGTGTATTAGTTAAGGTGGGAAAATCTATGAACATTTCGTGTCAAATATATCTAGAACTTTTTATTAATGCCAGAGGATTGTATAGGAATGTCTAATCTTATAGTGTTAGTTAGCTTTAGAGGTACGAAAGATGAAAAAGAAAACAGTTAATCATTAATATTTTTGATTGTGAAAACCAAGGACTTGAATCTCTTTGATGAGAATTCGTCGTTGAGCCGTTTCAGTGTTTCAGTGGATTTTGACCAAGAAAATTCTGCAAGAACTTTAACTCTAATCACCTTAATGCAATTTAGTGCAGATTCCGTCGAACAGATGATGATTTACCAATAGCAGAAGTATCTTTTCTCACAAAACAATTAAAAAATGTGTACGCAACATAACGATATGCATTAGGCAAATGAAAACACCTACCAGCGATTAAATTTTTTTTCCTCTTTTACCCGCAAAAAATTGTTTATAAACCAAACTACGAGTAACATTAATATTTTTTCCATTCTTTGAGAAAACATTTACAAACTACATAATTTTATTGAGGTCATTTGCTACTTATTTATATCAAAAAATTTATGTTCCAAAAACACGGCACAACTCAAAATTATTTCATAATCTATGGCTTTACGCTGAAATTAACAAGTTCATTATATCTTGAAAAAAAAAAGTCTCCAACAAGTATGCAATGTTTACTTTCACTCTAAAAAGAATACATACAACGTTTCTAAAGAGGGCAATGGTGCACAATAACCAACTACCAGTAAGTAAGTGGCTCGTCCCTTTTCCAACAGCCGCAGCAACAACAACACCGGAATCTCTACCAAGTCAATTACAATTGAAGGTACTGCATTAAAGTTTAAAATTTTGTATAGCCATTTTTACTGTTTTCTTTTTTTTTTCAACAAGTACGCAACTGACCTTTTGGCCTGTTATTTTGCTGCTGCAGCACAACTGTGAAACGCCTTGCTTTGAACCCGAAAAAAAAGTAAAATAAATTAAAAAAGAAATTAAAAGGGCAGAGTAGGGGTGAGTTGCAAAAAGTGAAAATTATTATGTATTATTTTGGCACAAACTTATATTTCCATATTTTATATTCGCTTAAAAGTCCACAAAAAAAAAAAGAAAAAAAACACTGAACTGTAATGCACTTAAGCGAAGAATTATGTACAACTTTTTAAGGTACTTGTTTTTTTGTTTTTGTTTTTCTGTGTGTTGCAAGCAGTTAGACCAAGTTCTGAATACAACACACAGCCACATAAATAACAGATCACAATAATATAATAAATAAAAAAAGATAATAATGGCAATGATATAAAAAAATGAAAAAACGCTTTTACATTGTATTGGCGCATGACCTAAATAATTTTTTTGGTTTAAGCGAAAATATCCTTAAATCCTTTGTACTTTTAAGTGAATTATGTTCTCTTGTTGAAAGCATAAGCACATGGCGACAGCATGAGGCATCCCGACTTTTAGTTAAATTACAAAAATTAAAAGCAGCGCTATAAGTAAATCAATTTTTGTTGTTTTAAATAAATTTAATTTCAAATTTAATTTTATTTAAAAAGCAAATGAACAGAATATAAATAATAAATGGTCAGCAAATTTAAACTTTCGGTACTTTTAGAATGTGAATAAGTATTTAATAAGACAGGTTTTTGCACGGCGAACACGAAAGTTTGTCAATAACGCATAGTTTTTGAGCAAATTGGGGTTGCCACCCCAAAAGTAGCGCACTAATCCCATATTCTCGGAACATTTCGAATTGTCTCAAATTAAAGCCTGTCATTTCGTATTTTGATCCCAATAAACAAAAATTTAATTGCAACTGACCAACGCAAATGTGCTGAACAAAGTGCAAATGTACCGAGATGCCATCACTGTCTCAGATTAGCCCTTTAACGACCATTGGGACACCAGTGACTCTTTTACCTTCGTATTTTTTTTCTGGAAAAACTATGGAATCGATTTTCGTCAGCAAGGCATTATTCAATAGAGAATGAATGTGGCTTTCAGAAAATACCTCCATTTTAGAAGTATATTCGTGCATTTACTTACCAGACCATTCGAAAGTCGAAGAATCTTAACTTTTTCTACCCCTTTTTCACGCTGGAATATTTTAAAGGTGGGTGGAGCTAAAGCTTTTAACGTTGCGGGCAATCTTCTTCTTTCCAACAAAACCAAAATAAAAAAGATAGTCCACTTTGGCCACCCACGCGACCACCCAATCTATTGGGATGGGACCTCTATGTCCCAATGGTCGTCAACAGTAAATATCAAATTCGAAGTTATTTATTTGGAACAAAAGTAAATTTGTTTACCTTTTTGATTTTTACATTGAACATTCATTTAGGGGCCGTCAATTAATTACGTGAGGTGTTTTTTTTTTAACTTTTGAACTAAAAAACTTTTATAATAGTTGATTTCAAAGCTTTTTTAATATTCTTTCAGATTATTATAAATTTTAAAATAAATCCAATATTTTTCTTGGATTATAATCAATTTTTTTGTCGTTAATTCTTACTGACACGTAGGCATATTAAATATCATATATTTCCTATTACCGGGATTCCCTGATTTGAAACATGTGCCTTAAAAGTGTCAAATATCTTTCGGTAAATTTCATCCTTGCGCGTTCAGTCAGTCGTGATATCTGCAACACATAAGAAGCTAAACACTACTGGGACGTCCAGATATTTCCTATACGTTAATAGTGAGTACAAAATTGACACTATAAAATTTATCGCAGAGAATTAGAACAAATTCTATTTTTTGGTGCGATTTGACACAGAAGCTAAATCGCGCGTCCCAGTTGTGTTTAGCTTCTAAATCTGTTATATGCTATAATAATGTAAATTCTCTGAATTAAAAAGTTGACGTGAGGTTTTCCTTAACCTCCTCCTCCCCTTTGGTAAGATTTGGTGAGATTTTGCCGGACCCCCTCCCCACTATTTTGACTCACGTAATTAATGGACGGCTCCTTACATGAATTTAATTAAATGAATAAAAGTTCATGCGTAATAGAATGCGTTTGAGTTATGAAAACAGTCGCATACATTTTTACCGTTGACGATTTTTTTTTTCGAGACTCTTTTGTTTAGTAATTTGGGGTCGCTGAACACAGAGCGGTCGTCAAAGGGTTAAAGTATATTTCGGGTACAATCATAGAGGTGGGTTCGCGGCTTTTGTAAGCAAGAGGCTTAAGTGCGGTACTAAATGCACACATAACATTTCAAGTTCAAGCCAAACAAAAGCCAGAAAAAGATTGATTCATCAGCATTCTAAAGTACACAACAAAACTTTTATTGTTAAAGGAATCGTATTGGCTTTTGTCAGCTCAAAAAGTTTAACTGAAAGAACTTGAAATTGAGCCAGTTCTTGTTGTGAATTGAATTGACAGAAAAGGCAACATTGGGATTGGGTTTGTATCCTTAGCTGCGCTTACACTTAAGGAGCTAGTTTTCAGTTCCCCATTCCACCTACATTGTAAGTCTACCTACAACGTTGTGTTTGGCGCAAAAACGTAATATTGAGTTTTAGCCAACCGATTCAATTGAAATCAAAAATGCTGTGCATTAAGATTTTATTATTGGCGCCACACATTTACAACAAAAATCTTCTATACTGTTACTTTAATCTTTCGAATGTCTAATAACAGCGTAAACAATTTCAATTTCGTACAAAATGGTGATAGTAACTGCGGCAACTATAACGAATAAATACGCAGTTTCATATCTTAAATTTACATTTTCAATTAGAAAATGTAACAATAAATTCAATGTTGTTTACTTCAAAAATACAAAATTGAAGAGAAAAACAAAAACAAAAAAACAAAAACATAAATAAATTTCGAAACACTTGAGAATTCAAGAATACGCATGCGAAAAGAAAGAAAATTTATAAACTTTTCAGCATCAACGTCAAGTTGACAGTGCCCACAACAACAACTTCAGCAACACGAGCAATCGCAATAACAAACAATTTTAATATCGAATACAACAAATTGAACACTATGGAGAAATAAATAATAAAAACTCAACATCAACTTTTTATATTTGTTCTTTATTTTCGACTTTTATGCTATTTATTTAACATGTTTATCGGGATATCAAAGAAGCTGCACACACACACACACACCGAGATATAAACAATACGTATATCAAATACGTATGTATGTGTACATAGACACTTGAAGATTATTAATTAATTTTTATGTTTTCACATTATTCACACTTTGTGACCTTCATACAATGTTCCTGATATCCAAGTTTTTGTTTTGTTACATTTTTCATATGAATATTGTGTGGAGTGAGATATTGATATTGCCATAAGGGTGGCACAAAAAATTCAAAATATTGAATATAAAATAAAAATATTTTCGAGACCAAAGATTATTTGATATCGCATAAATTTTTCACTTTGTTTTCTTAATTTCTTCCAATCATTCGGTATAAATATTTACATAAAATGATCAATTGACTCTACTGAAATGTTGGATTATTTCAAAATTCACACTTCAATTACTACCAGAAACAAATAGAAATCATTTTTTTTTCGTTCATCACAACCTTTTTATTATCAGCCTGCAATGATGTTGCCATTTTGTTTTGCTACTCATGCTTTAATTGAAAAAGATTTTCAATAAAAATATGTAACAAATTTGCAAAAAAAAAATATATAAAATGAAGCATAATAGCATGTGCAAAACAGGCATCCTTCAGCAGAAGGACGCAGAACGTCAAATAAGAAAAAAGAAAATAAAAGAGAATGTCACGCATCATTGGATTTAATTACACAAGGATTTAGAATTGTAAAAAAAAAATGCTGCAAGAAGAAAAAACAAGCTAGTAAACAACAGGATTGTCGAGGATTTTACACTACAATGCACAAAGCGATACGCGTTCACATACACACACACACACACATACAGAATATCCAGAATGAATGCACACACGCGCAGACATTCTAAATACCCTTACGATTACAAAACATGCAGTCATTGATATCCTGACAAGCTTAAGCTTATGTTATCCATAATAGCGCAAATGTCAAGCTTCACTTCCGCTTGAGCATCAGCTGAAGCTTTAGCATTCGCATTGGCGTTTGCAGCGCTAGCATAAAGCGAGTGGAGCATATAACAAACAGCACAATTGCTGTTTAATCCAAATTAGAGATCTTTTTAGCTGCTGTTGATTACACTCAACTTTGTACTTGTACTTGGAATTGGTTTGAAATTGGTGTAGTTTTTTTCATTTCTTTTTTTTAATTTTTTGTTTTTGTAAAACCTACACGGAAAGAAATTTTTGCTTAAGAAAACAGATAATTAATTTTTTAAGCACTGCAGGGAAGTGCTTTCCATAGCATTATTTAAAAAAGATTTTTCAAAAATATAGAAAAAAATTTTTAAAAATTGGTGGACAGTGTTAGTAAGCAGAACACCAAGAATTTTTTTTATTTACCTCTTAAAAGAGCGCATTTACTCTTTATCGAAATATATTAATTGCAATACCATCGACTATGACTTTAAGTTACTACATGCTAAAGCAATAATTTTAAGAACAAAATAAAATTTGACTTTTCAAGCAGCACATTTTGAGAAAAAGTTCAAAAAATAATTAAATTTAAAGCTGTTTCCGAACACCAATAATATTACATCTATTTTAAATGTGGCCAAATTTAGAAGATATTTTTCAGTGATTTAATATTTTTGAAGTTATATTGACCTTACCGTATCCGAAAATAGAAAATTTTATTATCTGGATCTTTGATGGCATTTGGGTTTTGTGGAAATGTAATAATTCGAGATTTGGAATGTAGCTTATAGAGTGTACTGTTTTGGTCCATTATACCAAATGTACTAAAAATTAGTCAAATGTGCTGACGCATATTTTTCACAACGCAAATGTACTGAAAAAAGTACAACTGGTCCGAAAATGCCATCACTGATCTGGATGACTTCAATGTTCCGGATGGGAACAACTTAAGGATAAGAATTTTGACTCTAAAATCGATATAACTTGAAAAAAATTTGTAAGTTTACGTTTTATAAGGGAATGAATGATATTGCTATATATTGTTCGTGCAGATATTATATTAAAAAGTAAATTGTTCTTATCTATGCGAAGGACAAAGGATTACTTTTTATTCAAATTTAAAAAGTTAACTTAAAAATTATATCGGAATAACGGAACTAAATTATTTGATGATAAAGAATCGAAAAAGAAGAATATTACCATATGTTGACGATAAGCCGAAATTTTATTTTAGATTGAAAAATCTTGCCGTCTGTCAAAAAAATAACTTATGCAGTAATGTTGTAACTGAATTCCAAAAAGATAAACCGTTGTATTTTCTTAAGAACTTTATTTCACTATAAACGAACCGTGGCTATTTCCTTTTAGGCGGTATAAATTTAGTTTTTTTTTTTCCTTAAATCGCAAATACTAAAAATTAATTTAATTATCGATTTTATCAAAAAACGGATTTGCTATAGGGTAATGCGTCTTCACCTACAAACACTTACAATGGCATTTAATGAACTTTTGTATATACGTAGCTGTGTGTATTTTTTTCCGTTTTGTTTATCCTTTTATATTATGGTTTGATTTTTCCTATTTCTTTTTGTTTTCATTAATTTTTTTCATCAACAATTTGATTGATTAATTGACATTTCTTCAATTAATTAGTTGGGTGTTTAACATACACAATGTGTGTGTGTTTTTTGTATGTGGGAGTATGTGTGTGCGTGTGTGTGTGCGTGTGTGTGTGCGTGCGGATGTGTAGTCTTTCCATTACAAATTTATAACAAATGAAAAATAAATGTTTCCAAATCTACTTTTCCAATCTGATTAGTTAATATCAATTTATATAAGAAGCTGTCAATTTGTGCAACAACAAAATACCATTAATACCAAAATACGCCTATACATTTTATTTACACCGAAAAAAAACTTACTCCGTTTAAGGAAAAACGCCTAAATGTAAGGAAAAAATGTCCTTCAATACGAGCTAAAGCCATGGGTTCCTCAAAATAAGTAAGTTGGATTCCTTAGTACAAGTAAATGCTGCTGCTTTGAAATAAGGAAAAGTTTACTCAATGTGAGGACAAGGTTATAAAACTGAGGAAAATTTTACTTTTTCTAAGGATTAAGGTATCCTTAAATGAAAGAAATTTACTTAAATTAAATTCGTTGATTTCAAAAAAAATTTGTTAATTTTCTAATTCCTCTAATTTCTTATTTGTTGGTTACTTATTGTCAGTCATTCTTATTTTAATTGTAATACGTTTTTAAAACTTCAAAGGAGAACTTAAATTTTTTTTACCTGTCACCCGATCAGAGAATTGAACCTGTTTTCGGCGCCATGCCAATGTTCAAAGATGCTCATCTTATCCAACTCAGCCACCGACAACATTTTTAAGACATACTAAAATGATTGATTAAACTGCGCATGTAACAACCATTGTCTGATCAGGGAAGCTTCGGTTCAAATCCCGACGACGACATAATTTTTTTTTTTTAAATTTTTTTATTTTTTTATTTAAAAAACAAGTAGAGAACTATAAATATATAGGCAAAAACAGAATACTTACGAGAAGAATAGATATTAATTTCAGCGAGTAAGGCAGCGAGTGTTGCCACTCATTTATTAAGGAAAATTTTCCTACGTTATAATAAAATTTTTGAAGAAACTAACTAAAACCGAGTACGATTTTCCTTTAACAAAACATTCCATTAGATTGAGGAAATTTTTACTCAAATGAGGAACAAGTTGTCCTCAAAAATTCTTCCCAAAGAAAAATTTACTATTTCAAAAGAAAATTTTACTAAAACCACAAACTCTATGTTTGAGGAAGAGCTTTGACTTGCTTTAATGAAACATGAACTCATTTCAAAGGACTCAATTACTAAATGAAACGATATTTTCATCAATATGAGGAAAAATAACTTAGATTAAGGAAAATTGTTATACTAAACCGGAGGAAGGCAGTGCTTCAAATTTAGTACGGTCTTTTTTTTCAGTGCACGGAGCATACAGCCACAAAAAAAAACTCTTTCAATGATTGCACGATCAGTAGCGAATGCCTTCAATTCTCTCCAACATTTTCGAATGAGACAATTTGGCACCATGCTCCGTCCATTTTAAGGATAATTTTATTAAACAATCTTAAAAGCAAGGATTTAAGCCGAATGAGCATCGCTTCCGCCTTACGGTGCAAAATGAAATTTCAGAGTTACTTTTTTATATTTAATTTCTTATTTTTTATGTAAAAATTTTTTACCTTTTACACGAAAATTCGAAATATCCTTGCATCAATTGCCTGAAAAGATAAAACAAAATTTAATTTATGTATCATTTTCCTTTTGCAGTTTATCTTCATTTTTTAAATTAAACATTTTACTTTTGATCTATATGCATTTATTAAACAAAAAGTAAGATGTCCTTCAATTTCAGCATTAAACTCTTGATTCAATTATTTTGTAAAAATAAAATACATAGATACAACAGAATGGTGGTGAGAGAAAACTAGACTTTTGAGTTTTTATAGATTGCTTAATACTTATGTAATATAAAAAAATTAAACTTTTTATAAGCTTTTATATTTCGGCAAAAAAAATAGCCGATATAAAATTGACAAGATACGACCAAAAATTTCCCAAAAATTCATGCAACAAATCAATTGAACAAATATGCACAAAACTCGCGTGAACCAAAAATTACTCACTTCATTTCTGCTCATAAAATATGTCATTATTTCGTAATGCGAATTTTATGTACTTCCTTTATGACTTTATGACTTTACCAAATTTAAAGGATTTGGTCAACACCAAGGAATATGCATGCAGTCAATCTGCAGGTTTATAGAAATGAAATTTGATTTCCCAAGCGTTCGCTACGGGCAGCTAGCGAATATGCATTTTCGGGTGTAATTGAATTTAAAAAAAATTTAGGTGGGTATTTTCAACAGTTAACATACATTTCAAAAACTGCATGTACTGCAATCTAAATCTAAAAAGGTTTCAAGTTAACAGCATATCAATGAAAGGACACATGCTATTAACTACTTAGAATCGATACAAATATGAATAAATTTTGAACAGGTGCAGAAGTTAAATGATGTAGCAGAAACCGTTATACGCTATATTGAAAATTTAGTTGTTTTCTATTGTTATTTTGAACAATTGGCTGAATTGATGAATATGATATCACCTGCTCACACCACTTTAGAAGGAAAAATAAACACGAATTGGTTATTTGTTTTAATCGATTGCACTTAGAAACTCCATTAATTGAAAGTCCGCAGTTGGTTGCTCTATATTTTTGTTTCATCTCTTTATATTTTTAGTTTATATATACTATATGTATTAGAATTTCAAAATGCACTGACAGTGTTGCCAATTGAAATAGTTTGTACCTACGTAGCACATAAATTAACGCTTAGGACAGCGATAAAGCAGCTGAAATTTTTTTTTGGCGTATTTTTAGTGATATTGAAAATGAAAATGAAAAACTGTAAGTAAATAAAACAACATAAATAAAATGTATGTGTGAGAAAAAATTTTATTCAATGTTGAAAGGGGCTTGTAAGCTGGGCTCTGCAATGAATTTACAAATTCTCCACAAATCATAAAAGCGTTTTTTGTGATAGCTTCTGAAAAAAAAAATATAAGCAGAGCACTTTGAATTTAGACAGTATGCACCAACACTACCTTGAAACTTCACCCAATAAAAAGCCGTCTTTGTTTTAGCATGAATATAATATCTGAAAAATACCTATTTTCTGTGTCTGATGTTTTTCAAAGTTTTAAGTTTTAATGAAAATTAAAATGAGTAAAAATCACCCAAATTAACTTAAAAAAAAATTTTATACTAAATACTGTTAGTGTTTTGAAACTAAAGTCCTTCAAAAACCTAACGTATTAAAGTGCGCCTTAAAATATCAGCGGTGAAATTATACTACGAGTATGATATTTTAATTTATTTATCTTTCATTCCTTTTCTTCTTTATCTATTGTAATTTTATCCTATCAAAGGAAATACTTGAATACATAAGCTTAATTATTTCATTTTATGTTAACTTATAATTTTAAATTTCATAACTGATGTCGAATGTTCTATAAGAGACTTATCTCAAATCTTCATTTAGTTTTGCTAAATAAAATAAAAATAACATGGAAAATGGAAAACTATGCTGCAGATTTGTAATGAAAATAGCCAACATTTAATTTCCTTTGGCAAGAGTTAACTCAATGTTATTAACATATTTTATAAAAATGAATATTCAGTTGTTAACAAATGATTTATCCATTCGTACAAATGAAATTTACAATATTTTTTTTTTCTTATTTTAACACTATTTTATTTATTATTTCTCTTTCAATTGTAAAGACTAACAATAAGTTTTAAGCTCTTAATTCCAACTAACACTATAACAAATTATAAATTATATATAAATTGATATATCTTTTATAAAAAGTAATTTAAAGCTCTGCGGGACTCTATATTTTTGATGGTTTGTAATTGGATTTTATCAAAGCGCAAAAATGTGTTATTTGATTTCGGAGTTCATCTTTTATGCAAAACCATTTGTAATAGCTGAACGGTCAGCCCTACCCCCTTCGGAGGTATTTTTGTTGCAGTATTTCAAATTATCAATCCTTAGTATCTTTGATTGAGCTTTTTGAAGAATTTCAATATTTGATGAACTAGCGAATCCATACAACTCTATCCCATAGGTCAAGATAGGCTAGATAACACTATTACATAGGAGAACTTTATATTCAAATTTTAGAGGAGAGTGTCTGTTAATTAATCAGTGCAAGCTAGCAGCTTTGAGTTTGATTTGCGACTTTTTGGCTTCGATGTGTTTACGCCAAGTTAAACGTTTATCTATGTAAATGCCAAGGTAAGCTACATCATTTGCTTCTGGAACTCGAATGTCATTTAATGTTATGCTGGAAGTTAGGCTTCAAATGTAAATGTGACATTTCGGCATTTTTGCTCGTCCACCTTAATATGCCATTTTGATAACCAATTTTCAATAAGAACTAGATGATTTTGAAGCTGGTTGGTGGCAACCAAACCACCGCATTTTTGTGACGACTTAAAATTGCCGTATCGTCCGCAAAAGTAGAGGTAACTAGTTGGTCATTTGCCGGAATGTCAGAAGTGAATAAAATATATAACACAGAACACGGATTTTGACAGATGTATATTTAAACAACTCATATTTTTCTACATTTTGCTGTTGGCATTAAGTACATAGATTTGTCGCTGAGTATAATAATTATCGCAACAATAAAATATAAAAATATAATTCTGCTCTCAAGCATGAATTATACTCGAATTCTTGTGTGGTTCGTCCTACTTAAACTTTTCATGTTGATTTTTTTATTTCGAATATTAAAAAAAAAACCTAGATGAATGTCGGTGTTGTTCAAGGCGTTGATAAGAAAACGGAAAGATTAAATCAATAATTCTAAAAGATACCAGCTGTAAAATTAAAAAAAAAAAATGCAAACATCTTTGGATTCTTTCTACTTAAGATGTGCTCAAGAGTGTCAATGCCGCTTCATCTTTTGCTTCTCTAAATTTTTACATTTGGCAGTAGCCCAAAATCACCACATGGGAACAAAATCATTTCGCCAAATTCGGAAGCTTAGCACCAACCCTAATGTCGAATTGCTCATCAGGTATCAGATCCGAATTCTAATAAAATCAAACGGTGAAAATGGAAATGAATTGGACAAATGTTGTGGAAATCAATTACTGAATTCTGCTGGCATGTATTGGTGTAGAACTCTCAGGAAAAAAAGTGTGCGGAGCCCGGTGTTAAAAACTGACAAAAGGCCTTTTAAAACATAAAATTAATTTAAAATTGCAAAAAGGTATCGGATTAATTAACATTTTTAGATATAAATCAAATCTTCTGAGTAAAGAGTTTTGTGAAGACCCCACGCTTCATGAGGAGATAAAACACAAGAGAAAGAGAAAGAAAAAATTTCCGAATACAACAGCTGTGAGTTACGTTTCTGCTTAGGATTGCAAGGATCCAACATGGGACTCAAAATCACTAAAAAGCATATAGTTGAAGTAAAAATAAGAGGATACAAATATTAGTAAAAACCATTTAAAAGTCTAAACAAATAAAAATTCAACATTGCTAATTAGTGAGTAAAACTGACATTTTCCGAATGTGAAAATCAAAAGACTTTCATCGTTCGATGCGGTTGCAGATGCTGCCGTTGCTATCGTTCAATGTTGCTCCTTCAAAGCAAAACAAACAGAGCACGAAATAGAAAAAGTTGCAGTCGTCAACAGAAATACATTTGGAATAGAAACTTTTTACAGTAAACGAACCAATGATACTACAGTGTACGCTTATTAAAAGTGAAATAACATGTGATGCATTTCAAAGGGTGAACTAAAAGTCGAAACAATGTAACAGTGCACGGCAGTTGCTGTTTGTAAATAACAAAAAAAAAAAATAGAAAAAAAAAATTTAAAATTGAAATGTAGAAAATTATTTGAAACAAATGCAATTTATATGTTTTCAAGTTAGTTTTCAACCAGTTCATTAATTTTTTTAATGTTTTTTTTCTTAATTTCGTTGAAATGTCAACAAAGTACAGTTGTTGTTGTTTTATTGGTTCGTTGTTGCTTCAGTTTCAAAAATTTTTCTCATTTTATCGTAATTAGTAGAGAAAGAATAAATGCAAAGCAAAACATGACAACTTTTGAAATGTAAAACTTTTGCATTTTTCAATTAACTAGACAAGTGGAAAATTTTCCAGAAACGAGAAGCAAAAACATTACAAATCCAATGCGTGTAACGCAAAATTAGAGGAAAATGTTGAAAAAGGGATGATGAAGGGGGGGCTTAAACTTTTACTAGCGTTGCGGTTGTTTAGCGAATGCATTTTTACTGTTTCAGTTTTCATTGCGCATTCTTGAAACATTGCCAACAGCTGCTTTTGCTGCCATTGCTGCTGTTGTCGTCGTCGTCGTTGCTGCTGGATGGCGTTTTGTTGTTGTCGTCGATGTCGTTTTAAGTGGTGCACTCTATGCCCTTTGGGGCAAAAGAAAAGCAGCAAAAACTTAATATTCTACAAAGCTGCTATGTTTGCTATTCATTAATGCCGACTGGCGCATTAAAAGCGACAATTCAACTTAAAATCCATCAGTAGAAAACAACAACAACAAAACGAAAAACAGCCTGGATTTTATTTGTAAATATCCATATTAAAAATAGAAAATTTTTCGCGTCGTTGTCGCTGTCGCTGGAATGTTTCATTGCAAACGCCGCTCTTGGTTCAACCATTTGGGCAGGAAATGTTGTCATTTATTTGACGCTGCCATCATGTTTCCATGCCGCTGTGTTGTTTTCTCCGATTTCTGACTGGAAATTGTTGGGGATATACGAATACTTTGCCTGATTTTTTCTTTTTGGTTTGCTGTAGAGATTCAAAAAAAATTTCCAAGAATGCCGTCAAGTGATATTTTTAGCATTTTCAGTGTCTATGTGACAATGTTTCGAATGTATGTTGATTTTTGAACTCGTCGCGAATTTATGTAAGATTTTCATAATTAGGTTTAAACCTTTGCTTATATGTATGAAATTAGTTTTCAAAACAGACCTCAGAGGTTGGTTTCAAGGTACAAAATATCAATTGGTGCTCATGCTTATAAAGTTATGTTTTGCGGAAATTTAATTCTATAATTCACTTTTTCTTTTGAAGACCCTTTTTTGAGTTAAGAAAAAAATTAAATTTCTATTTTAATCGCTTTGCTGATTAAATTTATCGCCTTCACAAACTAAAAGATAAACGAAGAAAACTAACAAACTGACAGTTTAATTTTCTTTTGACTTGAAAGTTTGTCGTTTATAAAGAGCACTTGTTATTGAATCCACAGAAACAAAGCTATATATAAAACAGAAACAAAACATCACTGATGCATATCATTTATGCTGAAAAAGAAATGCGTAGTGTATCGAGAACAGGACAAAAAACGAAACACAGCAATAGATAAGTTTTATCTTTTCGGTTTTGAAACTCAAAGTCGCTTTGCGCAGTTACTTGTCGTTCTAAAATAAGGAGAATAATATTGTATTCATGACGATGACACTGATGATGATATAGTTTTTGATGACGATTATGATAAAAAAAATGTTTTCAGTTTGAAAAGACAGCATGTTGTAATTCAGTAACACGTCATACTGCTAATTATTCCAGAAATAGTCTTTCAGATTCAAAACGATTTTGTGATGAATACAAGTAATTGACATTATTATATTTGCCACGCACACAGAGCGTTATGATACTGTAATGGACCCCGTACAATTTGTAAAGAAAACTGATTCTTGCACAATGCGTAAAGTCTAAAACATTCTATGATATAGTGGTCACAAATCAATAAAACTCAGTTTAGAAGATACGGAGGCTTATTTAAATTCGCATGAGTTATTTTTGATCACCATTTTCTAAAAGGTGGTCATAGGGAATTTCAATAAGGGTAACAATGCTCGCATCAAATTCTTAAATCAAACTGAAGAATAATTTGACTTTGAAGATCTCAAACTTTGAACTTTAAAGATCTATAAGTCTGCTATAATTTTTAAACGGCGATAAATTTTATAAAAAATGTTTGAGAAATAGACACACTTATGACCAAACGTCATACCTACTTCATATAAAAATATTTATTTTGAAAAGTCGCAGTCGAAAAATTTAAAAAAATTTATTGATTCAATTTATCTGACTTTTGTAAACTAACATTTTAGGTATAATAAGTATGGTTTTCAAACAAAAAACTTCTAAAGCACAGATTAAATTAAATTTAAAAAAAAATATTGATTCTCCTTTAAAAAAAAATCTATATTGCTCAAGAGCTACGGAGCCGTTTTTAAACTTTTAATACTTTTTGTAGCTTATTGCGATTTTTATGAAACTTTTTATCATTTTTTCAATAAAAGGGTGTTCTTTTTTTCGAAATACCTTTCAGTAGTCTGCCTCTTTCAACATTTTTTTCCCGTTCTTCTATAGAATTATATCTTCTTAAAATATTAATAATTTAAATAAGTAAAATTTTTAAATTAAATCATTAGAACTTTTTATAAACGTTTTGTAGCTTAGGGGGCGTCCATTAAATACGTGAGTCAAAATAAGGGGAAGGGAGTCCGGCAAAATCTCACCAAACCTCACCAAGGGGAAGGAGGGAGTCAAGGAAAAACTCACGTCAACTTCTTAATGCATAAAATTTACAATAAAAATTATAATTTAAATCTCACGAGAGGGAGAGGAGGGGTCCCGTCATTAAAGGACGTCCCCTTACTGCGATTTTTATGAAACTTTTTATTATTTTTTCAATAAGGGAGTTTTTTTTTCGAAATACCTTGCAGTAAGTAGTCTGCCTCTTTCAACATTTTTTCCCTATTTTTCTACAGAATTATATCTTCTTATTAAATAAGGCATATGGTGTAAAATTTTTAAATTAACTCATAAGAAAATTTTCTTTTCACAGTGTAATCTTTTTAAGGTTCTTAAAATCGCGAAAATTCATATCGTTGTAGGGGAAGATGAGGCAATGCGGTATACGGGGCATAGCAAAGTACAAAGGGTATATTTATTCTTGAATTACAACGCCATCTAATGTTATTATAAGGAAGTTGTGTTTGAGTAGTGTTCATGTAACTTCCAGGTTATAGCGACAATTCGACCTTTCGTTTTTGAGAACCACGATGTTCATCAAAATGAGTGCGGTCAATGTAAAATTTGAGCATTTTTGACTTAAGTAAATTCATTTCATACGAATCATTTAAAAAAAGCAAAATCACGTCGTAGCTCACTTGTACAACGGCCCTAAAGGACTTTTTTTTCAATCCAGTTAATTACATATTCCTCAAGACCAACCTCAAATACACTTTCACCCAAAATATTGAAACGGTAACCAAAAATGTCAATTGTACAAGTGAGCGACGATATTTATTTCTGTTGAGAATAATTTGTTTATGTTGATAAATTTTTATTTCGCGAGTCCATATGTTTACATAGGTCTTGGGGGTGGAGTGGTGGGGGCAAAGCGGTATTGTTTATCTTTTGGTTCCGTCGTTTTATCCAGTTTTCAAGAAACATGTTTTTCGAAAAACATGAAAGTCCTGCTACTCTTACACGGCCATTCATCACACACAAAAAACATGATTTTTATTCTTAAAAAATTTTTTAAAAAAAATTTATAACCATCATTTTTTATGTATTGCACTTCGTATCGTCCCTCACCCGAGGGACAAAGCGGTAGAACCGTACTTTTTTTTTGTATCTTTCGAGAAAACAATGAGCCTTATAACCTTTTTTTGGTTAAAACCTGGTTAACCCATTAGGTATACCACTTTGCCCCGCCTTCCCCTATATATGTATACTATCGAAAACAAATCCAAACCACAATTTTTTAAGATATATTCACTCTTTA
This sequence comes from Meiosimyza platycephala, assembly GCA_963662105.1. NCBI lineage: Eukaryota > Metazoa > Arthropoda > Insecta > Diptera > Lauxaniidae > Meiosimyza > Meiosimyza platycephala. Next base: position 75,082,279 of record OY759209.1, on the reverse strand, counting down.
GATATATGTAGAACATAAGCAAGAAAAGGTTACCTAAAAAATGCTCTTTATAAATGAAAAAATGGATCCCTGAAAACATTACTGGCCACTAAGAAAAAACATTACTTGGTCCCACAAAAATTATTGGCCCAGCCCAATCCTTTTGACCATACTGTTTTTGCCTTGCATTTTATAACAATGCTATTTTATTGTCTTCACAACGAAATGAAAATGTGTTTAATGCTGCACAATAGCCACTGGCCACTCTATTATGGGGCAATAAAACCTACGAATAACAATGAAAAGTAATAAATAAACCTAATTAAGTGTTGCCACCCCACAACCAAGTGGTGGCACATTAAAAATACATTTATAGCATAGTATTTGCTTTTTCTTTTCCAACTCAAACACCCAAAGGTGCACACAAACACACACACATGCACACTTTCAATTCCGCAAATGGGATAGAGGAAAAGCTACGCGTTTGAAGTGCCTTCAACGCATTGCAAAAAACGCACACGTCCGCGCACACATGAGATATCATTGATGACGCCAATAATGATGATCATAATGATGATTGCTCCATTGATTCCAGTTTGTTTGTATTTCGACCTACATCCTCACATCATTATCCCTGAACGCGTTTCATCGATAAGAAGCGGGAAACGCAAAGAAATATCAATTTTCGTTAATTTTGCAACTTTATGATCCAATCGCGTTTTTATGCTGAATTGTGAATGTTTTCGCACAAATTCGAAAAATTGGATTCCTTAACGAGTCCTTTACGTTTTCTTCGATAGCAATTCAAATCGAATGCATCCCATTCTTTTAATCCATTGAAGGACGATGATGACGACGACGACGAGAGATGCCTTTTGTTTGTAAAAGTGATTTTATTTATTGTAACGTTGAATGGTTTTTCCAATGAATTTTTTCGCTTACCCAACTCAACTGAAGTCAACGATGAAGAAGTTGAGTTTGATAGCAATGGCCGTGGCAATGACGATGACGATAACAAGAAAATGGTAGAAAAAAAAAACAAAACAAAAGATAAAGAAAAGAAAATACTTAAGATGCCGAAAGTAGAAATAAAGAACGCACTGAATGAATCTACGTAAGTATGAAACCAAAAATAAAACAAATAAAAGTCATAATAATAGTATGTACGATAGATAAATAGAAAAAAAGGCAAATACAATAACAACAAAACAATAATAATATAAGAAACCACAGCAACAATAAGGATATCGTGCAGCATGCGTTTTTTGATTCCATTGTGTATTTATTGATATAAATAGTTGTCAATGCCTTGAATTTTTTCTATCACTCGCATTTGCTTCTGATTGGGGTTAGACAAGTGCCCAAGTAGAAATGTCTAATGTCAAAGTTGCTGGAAGAAATATAGTGATATATTTCCGAAGCGCAATTAAAAAACTATCATCCTCTTAAGAAAAAAAAAAAAAAACAAACGAAATTGGATTTTTGGATTGATATAGGCTCTAAACTTTTCTATTAAAAAATGAAAAATCCCCATATATTTCATGGGAAAAACCGATGTCAATGAGCGTTCTTTTAAAATCAAAATTAAAAACTTAAATTGGCTATTTAAAGTCTTAATTAACATGAATAACAAAATTAAAATATGTCCTGCGAACTAAATTTTTGTTTTTTTCTTGATTGAATCAGTATGAAGTTGTACATTAAGTTTGCTGCAAAATACACTAACTCAGAGCTTCGGAGGCGACAAACATTTTATTGATTTCGTAGGCGACTTTTCACTGAAATATGCGTCTTGGATCTGAGAGAAGAAACGAAACACATTTTCCGGACAAATTTACAAATGAAAACAAAATGTCAAAAGTGAAAGTGAAATGTTAAACCTTTGAAAATATTCATAGCATGATAAGCAAAAACTGGCAGGTTACGTTAGCTACACTCCTTTTTTCTTATCGTTTTTACGAACTCTTGTCGTATGGTAATGAGATTTGACTGTTTTAATATCTGCGATGCCCACCCAAATTTTGTAGTATTATGTTCTGACACTTGCTCCTTGCAATTATTAGCCCACAAAAATCGTTTATCGTCTTGTTTATTCAGGATATATCACAGACATATGTATGTATACATAGAAAAATCGATGGACAAGTTTCAAACCTGTAGCGCGGGAGGATTTTTGTAAACTTATACTCCGCGGCAATTAGGTGCGCGAGCATACTACTACTATATTAGAAATTCCGCACGAGAAATTTCGACCGAGGAGCAGTGATGGCATTTGGGTTTTGTGAAAATGTACTGAATCGAAATTTGAAATGTACTTTTTAGAGGCCGAATGTACTTTTTTGACGTAAACATCCAATTTTACTAAAATGTACGAAATTTTTGTAAAGTTTTCTCAATAACTAAAAAAAAAGGTCCTCAGTTTTGGCATCTCAAAAACCCTAGGAAAATGAGATATATATGAAATTAAATTAAAAAAAATACACCTTGCAATTATTTATCAAAAAAAAGGTAATTATTATATATCTTCACATTACAATTATTTTCAATTAATTGAAGCGAAAACAGGTAATTATTATAAATTGTTCAAATGTACCCAGTGGCGTCAACTCGGTAGGGCTGGGGAGGGCATTGCCCCCCCCCCAAGGATCTGATACTAGGTATTATTTAATACAATAATTCAATAAAACCATCTAATAGTGGTGGAATTATAAATCTTGCCCCCCCCCCAAGGTTTTAGTGAAGTGACGCTCCTGAATGTACCGAAAATGTACTGAAAATGTGCTGAAAATTCGCCGAATGTACTAAAAATGCGACAAATATACCGAATGTACTGAAAACTTGTTAAATGTACTGACGACGATTTTTCAGGACGCAAATGTACCGAAGAAAGTACAAATGTACCGAAAATGCCATCACTGACGAGGAGCCGCGTGAATAGACCGTTATTGTATTGAAATGGGAAATGGACATGTTACGGAGGCGACATATGTATCTGTAGATTCTCGCCCTATAACTTTTTATTAGAGCAATTGAATATCGATGCGTATGATGGAAAATAAATTATCTCATCTTGAGAATAATTTGCGAAGAAAAAAAAATTGTTGAGCCTTTGCATCTGACCAAACTCTACACAGACATCCATTACACCAATTTCATGATAATTGCCCATATTTGAATTCAAAAATTTATTTTCAATAAAAAGTTTTTGTCAGTTTGCTGGAAGAGTGGGAGTGAACCCTTTTATTTGAGTTTTTTGGGAAGTTATTTTTGGATTTCGAATCTGCTTTTTCAAAATATATATTTTAAGTTAAACCCTTAAGCAACTTCAACATTTATTCTGATATATCTGATAAAAGTCTGCTGGCTGGAAAACGTAAACGTGATAATGTAATGTAAATGATAATGATAATGATAGAGAAATAATTTGATGACTTAAAGCAAACATCGTGTAATATAAATAAATTATGTGAAACATATGCGGATATGGAAAAGTGGGTTTGGTTTTTTAAAAGTTTTGAAAAGAAATTATTTTTTTTGTTGTTTTAAATTTTGCTGCAACGCACTTATGCTAATTTCTCGCAGAGTAACTTATAACATGAACACATTCAGATATACAAATATACCTATCTAACTAACTATAATCGTAACTATGAACAAATTGTGATTCGAAGTTCTATATCAACAAAATCAGCAGCCAAGGGATACATTTTAATGTTGATGGTCAATGCAGAACAAAACAAAAAAAAAAAAAAAATTGGAACGAGTAGTTGAGTCACATAGTGCTTATAAATATATTACATTCCAATAGCTAAGTTGTTGTTGTTGTTGTTGTTGTTAGTGATGTTGCCAACTTTCTTAACCCTATTAGTACTACCTTGAGTCTTTGAGACTCATTTTGACTTTGTGCTGTTTTCTTGGCGTGAATTTTTTTATATCAAAATTGAGGTTTCTTGTATTTTAAACTGCAGATGTTCTAAACAGAATTACGATAAAAAAAATGTATAAATATTTTTCTTTCTATTTTTTAAAAAAATTAATTTATAAAGCTAACGCAAAGTACTGAAATGAGTCTTAGAGACTCATATAGTTCGAGTGCAGCAGAGAACAATCTTAACAAATCCAAAGCATGCTATGTTTTTTTAAAATTTGAATTGTTTGATTTTGTGTCATTGCTTCCGCGTCGGCTGTAGTAATTATGCTCTGCACATATGTAATTACAGTGAAACCTGGTTAAGCGGTACCTGGATAAGTGGGAAACCTCTACTAGTGAGACGCACTTCAAGGTCCCACCACTTTCGCATCAAAATACTGCTATTACTGGGATTATTAAACCTCTATGTCTGGGAATTAATTTTTGAAGTTTTTGTGCGTTTTCGCCTGTATAACATGGGCATTTCCCTCTATAACTGGGACCGTTTAGAAATAACCTCTATAAGTGGGAAATAATATTTATGTGTGTATAATTTGTTATTTTAAATTTGAATATGCACGTTTTATCGGTCTGAGTATGTCTATTTGGGAAACTGTGTAAATGAGAAACCTCTTAATTGAGACAAAAATGTTGGTCCCTTGGAGATCCCAGTTATCTAGATTTCACTGTAGTTCTTTTCTTGTAGTGTTCAGTTGTGCACATATTTTGAAATATTTGGATATTAGTTGGTGAGTTTTGCGATTATCGGGTTATCAGAATACAAGTTTTTTCATTATTTTTGTGTTGTGTTTATGGAGGCGTAATACCGCCCATTTTTTAATTAAATTTTACTTTTCTACATACACACCAAGTTTCATTTATCTGCGTCACATAGTTGATAAGATATGATGAATTTAATTTTTGTCTTATATGGGAGGGCGTGGCATTGTCCACTTTTCCAAACCAAACTATGCTAAGAACATTATACAAACTATAATAAACATATGTTCCAAATCTTACTCATCTGCGTCAAATAGTTGCTGAGATGTAAAAAAGTAGACTTTTTTCTCATGTGGAGGCGTGGCACCGCCCATTTTTCAGTAAATCTTATTTTTGAATCTCTTTTGTATATACACACCATAACTATACTTATAAACTTAAAATTATTGTTGTTTTTCATACAGAATGTATGTGAGTCCGAAAGACTCACTTCAGTACTTTGTGTTCGTAATTTCACCCAGTATTAATAGGGTTAATGTTGCCACTTAAAATGTATTAAGCTTTTTCTTCTACTTTCTCAATTCCCCTTAGTCTCTAAAGGATCTCATCTTTCGTCTACTTATAATATATCAACTATAAATTGAGGGTCACATGAATCTACTAAAAGTAAGGGAAAGAAAACCAAAGCAAAAAATATCGAAAAATAGAAAATCCATTCTTCAAGATTTTAGTTCAAACCATAAGTAAAACAACAAAAGAATTCATTATGTATGTATGTGGGCAATGAAGGCAGCAGAGAAATTTGGTTTTATGCGCTTGTTGTTGTTGATACATATATTCGGTTGTTGTTGTTTTATTCGGTTGTTGTTGTTGTTGTTGATAATAAGGTAAAATAGCATAGAAAAGTTTTTATGAGGTGGAAAATTACAATGGAAAACTTTGTGACATAAGATGCCGGTTGTTGTTGTTGATGATTTTACTTGTTGTGAAGTTGTGAAAAAAATGGGTGGTATATTTCGAAGGCTGAAACATATGAAGGGTGTGACAGTTGCCATGTAAAAATTAATTGGCAAGATTAGTTTTCTAGGTTTTTTATTTATTTCGTTTCTTTCTGTGTAGTAATTTTATAAGCATTTAAAATTATTATATGTTAATTTAACGTAGATAGGATTTCTTTCAGCGTAATTTGTAATTTCTAATGCTTCTTACAAAAGAAAGTTCCTTAAACTTAGAACCGTGTTTGGGGTACTGGAGGCCCCAAAAGATTTTCAGAAGAGAATTAAAAGCCATTCTTCGTCAGTACCATTATGTTTTCTATTCGTTTTTTGATGTATTGCACCTTTAGCTATGTAAGTAACTTGAAATCCAACTAGAGTTTTTGACTGCCTGAGTGAGAGGGAACTTGAGGTGGCACAACCTCTATACGTGTTTGGGGTCCTGTATTCCCCATAATCTATTTCAGTACACTTAGTATGAAACCGTTATTGATGTTGTTCTTTTTCGTTGTTATTTTTATTTTAAAATCTTTATTTTACGCATTTTTTGAAAGTGCTTAGCTTATACAGATTCAAGCATATAAATTTAGTATATTAGATCGTGAAAATGGAAATATTTGAATTTTGGACCATTTGATACCGTATTTTCGGTCATCGGCTGTCACTTTCAATTCTATTGTGTGGTGTGAAATGAAGTGAAAATACAACGATAATTTCGAAAGGTAGGTTTCCTTTAGGTAAATAGTCCATCATCGTGATGTGAGCAATGTAAAGCAGCAAGGAGCAAGAAGAAAGGCACTAGTACTTCGCGATACGATACGATACGCATCGTGCACATAGTGACGTAAAGCTTATCGTTTTGTTCTTGGTCTCGTACGAGAAACTTTAGATCTGTACCGTACTTACTTATCGTAATACTAGCTGGAAAAGCGGCTTTATCCGCCCACTGCCCGTTGTACAAACCCGCCTATATTTTACGCAGTCCTTACTGCAGACAATTGGGTCCATGCAACAAATTTCTCAACTTGGTATAAGTACCAAGAATAGCAACAGAAGGATTTTTGCTTTATGGGAAGAGCCAAGACCCAATATCCAACACTCTCCACCTTTAGTAAGTTGTTATGGATAAATAGTTTACATTTACGTATCAAATTTCAAGCGTTTAAAGTGTACTTGTTGTATAAATGTGCCAAGCCCCATTGTCTTATCCTATCCAGAGGTGCTTAGCATAGACAATATACACCATTGCTCCAAATTTCAAAACTCCTACCATGTGTGCCAAGATAGTACGTTTCAAGTGTATTTGTTTTATGGAAGGTCTGGCCGATATCTCGTTCTCAGCGATAATTTCGTGTTTATCGCACGACTCGTTGTTTTATTTGACGTATCATACGATAAATACTACATTATCGCCGAGATCGAAATATCGGCCAGACCATTCTCGTTCCCGTCCTCGGTCATTGGAAAAATATTTTTTTAATATCGTCTCCTTATCGTTATTCGGACCAAAACAAGGTGATGCACTGCAAAAGCCACATCTGGGTGTGATTTTTGTTTGAAGACACCATGAACTGGATGAAAATATTAAACCGGCCAAACGTATATGTTGATCACCAATTCAGTCGTCAGACCTATGAATTAATTTTATTACTATTTTAAGAAACGCGTACATTAGGCTGGTTCAAAATCGTATGGAAAAATTAAATGCCGTCAAATTTGTGGTGCTCGGACCTGAAAACATACATTGAGCCTATGAAGCCCTTGCACCAAAATTTCACCCGAATCGGACCATGGGAAGGCGTGTCAGTGGGTCGATTTGTATGATTTTTGTGCATTTTCGAGACGATTTTTTAGTATTATTTCTTTTAATTAAAAAAAATATTAACTTCGAGGTATATTCGTGGTTATCATTTTTTATGGACTCAGTATGATGTGAAATATGTGTGAAAATTGTAAATCAGAAAATCACTGCAAGTTTGAGTATTGATTCATTGATACGAATGTGAAAAATTCTAAAAAATCTGACATACTTCCGCTTTGCCCGTTCGAAACCATACCTATTTGATATTTTTCGGCCACGGCTCTATGCGCAATCGATTGGAAATCTTTTTTTACATAGAGAACGATATGTCAAAAATTTTTTATACCAACGATGCGATCTGGAGAAATATTTGATTAATAAAAGCAAGCATTTTCGTCATATGAAAATAAAGATTTTTAGTTTAATTTAGTTCAAGAAACGCTAATATTTCATTTGTAGATTTTTTTGGTTTTCGGCGGCCACTTTTACTAATTTTTTAAACTGATCTTCGTCCTTCATTATCTGTTTATTGAAATTTTGCAAAGACCAATTGCTCTTTCCGCGGTGTCATTCACAACATGGATTTTCTGGAAAAAGGCCACTTTGCTGGCCAAATGACGAATCGTGCGAGTGTTCGAAGATTGTGGCCCAAAAATTACATATTCTGAACGACACCACAAAAAGAGCGATTGCTCTTGTGCAAAATTTTAACAAACAGATAAGGGACCACGTAAATCAGATTCACAAAATACTTAAAGTGGCCGCCGAAAACCGGAAAAAATCTACAAAATGAACAAATGTGAAATATTAGCATTTCTTGAACAAAAATAAACTAAAAATCTTTATTTTCATATGACGAAAATGCTTGCTTTTATTAATCAAATATTTCTCCAGATCGCATCGTTGGTATAAAAAATTTTTGACATATCGTTCTCTATCTAAAAAAAGATTTCCAATCGATTGCGCATAGAGCCGTGGCCGAAAAATATAAAATAGGTATGGTTTCGAACGGGCAAAGCGGAAGTATGTCAGATTTTTTAGCATTTTTCACATTCGTATCAATGAATCACTACTCAAACTTGCGGCGATTTTCTGATTTACAATTTTCACACATATTTCACATCATACTGAGTCCGTTAAAAATGATAACCACGAATATACCTCGAAGTTGATATTTTTTTTAATTAAAAGAAATAATACTAAAAAATCGTCTCGAAAATGCACAAAAATCATACAAATCGACCCACTGACACGCCTTCCCGTGGTTCGATTCGGTTGAAATTTTGGTACAATAGCTCCATGGGCTAAAGATATATTTTCGGGCCTGAGCACCAAAAATCGGAACATGTATTGCATTTTGAACCACCCTAGCGTACATATACGTAAATGAAAATGTGGTCGTTTGAATACATGCTTAAATAATATTTATAAATATGTATAAACAAAATTGTCTCAACTGTTTCCGAAGAATTGTAATTATTCTTTCGATAATTGAAAAAAAAAAACTAAAAAGTGTCCCAAACACGGGATTAAGATAATTTAGCCATACACGGTTCTAAGGGTAAGAAAAGTCGCATAAACATTCAACACTAACCTGCTGTTAAACGAAAAATCTTCATGCGCCTTAGCATATGCTGCATTATTTTTACCATTGGTATTAATAACAATTTCTAAGAAATTTCATATACTAGCAAACATAAAGTGCTTCACCATGGTGAAGTGGAATGGTTGATTGTCACGTTTGTTTTATTTATTATGATTCATAACGCAAAAGAACCCACAGACGCACAACCAAATGAAAGGTTTCCTTAGGAAATTATGTTGTCACTTTATTTGTTTTAATTTCGTATTGCGTCTTTTGTGGTTTCACACCATCAGTTAAAGTTAGACGCATACCCGAAATGACTTTTTATAGCTGAAAACCTACACAAATTAAGTTTGTAAAGATGAAATTGAGAATTCATATGTTAAAGAAATAAAAACTAAAGAATTTAAGTAGTGGAAGCAATTAAATTAAATAAAAGATGATGATCAAGTGTAAAGAAATAAATTAAATGATCGATTAGACAACCTATTTAACACTTATTTTAAGTTGGCAACCCTTTTTTGACACACTTAAATGCGCTTTAATTTATGGATATGCACTTTCAATCTTAATTTTTTTTTTCACAAACCACAAGCAAAGGGTGCACCAAACGCTGTTTAACGACTCCCCCAATTCTGTAATGTCAGCATCATCTGCTAACCATGTGTTTGTTGTATGTTGTTTAAGCACTAGCTCGAAAAATCAAAAGGGTTGCTGTGCTTCAGTACTATTCAATTTCAAGCTGAAACCAGGGACAACTTAGCCTGAACTTGAGGTTCTTATTAATTTTAAGTTGTCAAACGTCAGTAGTCAGTTTACTGTAGTGGCAGCTGTCAATTTTCATTTTACGATTTTTTGATTTTGGCGTGTTTTTAACAAAACTTTAAGTAATAGAAAAAAATCAACCCCTATTAAAAAAAAACAAGTCAACTTCGCTAAAGCCACATTTTTTTTTCGTCATTTATATCTGACGTCTTTTCAGCAGCATCATTCAATGCCATAACTGCTGTCACGTAGCTGTCAAATTTAAGTATGTAATTTTTCTGTAGTACGCTACATTATTGTTCTTGTTGCTTTTGTTGTTGTTGTTGTTTTTTTTGTTGTTGCTGTTGTTACTGTAAATTTCCGCCTAATTTGGCAGTTATTGATGACATTTTTGTAGAGCCTGCAAAAAAAATTTCTCCAAAGATACACAAAAGATTTGATAAAACTTAATGGGGGAGAAATGTTGTGAAATTGGGAAGGAAGTGATTGGATAATTTTTTTGAGTGTAACCTAAGGGCACACTTAAATGTTTCTCTATTTTGTTAGGATATGATGCTCCAAATATATGCAGTCTTGTTCATTATGGATTTCTATAAAGCAAATTGGTTTCTTATCAAAAATTTATATTTTGAAAACGTAATTAAGGTATTTGTTTTTTATAATGTCTTATGTACATACAGAGCCAAAAATAAACAACTGCTTTTGTGTTGACAAGATGATCCCAGTTTCGTTTGCTGTCATATCTCGTCCCAAGCATTTGAATACATTGCACTATGGGCCCGCTGACAACTTTTTCTGGCCAAAACTCTGAAAGGCTCCATAAGGGGGTTTTCGGAGTCGCTGATTTTGAATTTGATGTCAAAAATTAAAAATTCAAAATGACGGATCCAGTATGGCGGCCAAAATTCGAAAATGTCAATTTATTTGTATGAAACGCTAAGGGAGCTTTTGAGGTCGCTGATTTTGAATTTGATGCCAAAAATTAAAAATTCAAAATGGCGGATCCAGTATGGCGGCTAAAATTTGAAAATTTGATTTTATCTGTATGAAACATTGTGTAAGGGAGCTTTCGAAACTTGTAATACATTTTGCTTTCAAATTAAACTATATTTCATGAAATTTAGATGGAAACCTTAAACCATTCAACCCTTTTAATAAAAAAATACATTTTTAAACTCAAAAAATCTCGGAATTTTTGAAGAAGTAGTTGCCTGGAAAAAAGTGTTTTTCTTAAAAATCGCAAAAAAATCGCAACACAAAACATGATAAAACAGTCTTATCACATCCTAAATTATTATTTTTTTGTTGTTTTAGGTTGGGCAAACTTGGGCAAAATTTTGCAAGCCAACACAAACTTAAGAATTAAAAAATCACAATTATTTTATTGGTTGCATTAAACAACTGATTTTTTCACTGCACCAGATCTTTTTTTGAAAAGTTTAATATATAGACATTAAAGTACTTACCATCACCTCTCTTTTCCATAAGCAAAAATGACCTTTGAAAAACCTTAAAAAAACACGTGCAAAATTGTAATCTCAATTTTACTCAGAAAGCTAAACTTTCATGGTTTGCTGTTAAACTGTAAGTTAGTATTTACAAAAACAAAGTGCATTTTTGTGTGCTCTGAAGTATTTTCTAATAGATTACAACAACAAAAAAACAATAACAGAGTGTGAAAAATATAGGTTTTGGCCAGCAAAAGTAGTCAACGGGCCCATAGTGCGTTGGCCGTACTTAGGGGTATACCATTCACTTACCTCTTCATGAATGTAATCAATTTTGTCTCCCAGTGATTTATTGACAGCACTAGGTAAAATCAATATCTGTTGCTGTCTGTTTCCTTAATGAAATGGTGTATACAAACTTTCCATGGACTAGTATATATAGCATCGTCAGCAAAGTCGATTTTTGTGAAGATGTTTCATGTACATATATAAGTTTGTTCATTAAAAAAAACAACATTTAGTGACCACGAAACAGTAGGTAGAATCATTTTTCTCGTCAACTTATCATGCATACGCAATAATTTGTTAATCCAGCTCAGAATAGATTTTCTGCCTGTTATCACTCAACAGCTTAATACATTGAATCAAAGGATGCATTACTAAATGCACTTTCTTTATGAAAAAACACATCTACGGCAAAATCCACAAAAGACAAGCTTTCTACAGTTTTGTTAGTCCGTGAAGACTAGGCATTTTTGGTGCATTTCCCTAAATATGATGATGATAAATAAATTGAGTGCTCCAGAATTGATGCCTTCTTTAATACCAATTTGTCAAGCATCTTTATCAAGTAGACGTAGTATTTACTGTGCCCCAGCTGGATTGCAAACACCACTTTGATCCTACGCCAAGATTTTCATATATCTTTACGAGCTGGAAAAGTTTTAATAATTAATTCTGAAATAAATTGCACACTTGCTTATCATATCTGTAATAAATAACATAGATTCCATTCCATGAGATAAGTGAATTATTTCCGGAAAAGTACTCAATTGTTAATTTTAGTTGTCCTCTATTTATGACCTTTCCCAGAATTATTTTTTTTAGGAAAGAAAAATTTTTCAAAAAAAATTTTTTTGATTTTTGGAATCACCTCAATGTATCTGCAAAAATATACGTTTGATTTTCAATTCACAACTTGACCTTAATATGATAGCACTCTGGTAATTGCTACTTTTGTTCAAAGAGAAATATTGTTAAATCACATGCATTACAAAATAAATCATGCTCAAGTTTCAAAAAGTACAAGACCATTTTGACGCATATGTACACATATACATGTACCTACAGTAAAATAAAAAAAAAACCAAAAGATATGTATGTATGTATGTATGTGAGAAATAATTTGTAGAATTTCAAAGTAAATTCATACATATGAATGTAAAGCAGTGCTCAGGATGGAATTTCAATTGGCTCAGACGATAATAATTGAATTGCAACAGCTGGTGAGGTGAAGTGAAGTGAAGTGACGTATACTGTGTGGATAGTTAGAAGTATGACTGTGCGTTGTTATTTCGTTGGCAGATTGTGACTGACTAGCAAATTTAAATGTTGTTCATAAAAATTTCTACTCATCCATAAATTGTAAAATAAAATGAAATGCCAGCTGGACTTTCAATTTGAATTTTCTGATATGTATAAGTAGCTCAGAATTTATTATTTGAAAGTACTCGTACATATACTATATACTAACATATTACATTTATCTATGTATGTATAAGAGTATACCTGTGTGAATACTTTTGTTTGAATTATGCATGTATGCGTATATCTATGATGTGCAAATTGACATTGAGTTTTGGCAGATTTTTGGCATTAATTTTCAAAATTATGCGTATATTTTTGACAGCTCTTATGATTTGCGGTAAAAACCAAATAATTGCTTGAAAATTCTAAGCTTAAATAAGTTGGAATTTTGTAAAATGTGCTTTTATATTTGAATGAGTTGGGTGGACCTATTTAGCAATATAATAAAAATTATGTCCAGCTCTGTTTTTTATTTCTTGCATCAAAGAAGAAGAGTTCGTCACTCTTCTTATTGTAGTAGCAATGCTCTACAAAAACGTCAGTACTTCTAAGGGCTAAAAAAATGCCACATCATGGCAATGTTAATCTTAAAAGTGTGCAAAAAGCAGACAGGACTTTAAAAAGATGTGTTGATCCACCTTTCAGGGACATTAAACATTTATTATTTTAGTCAATATAATCATGTTTTCTTTAAAATAAATGTACTTTTCAATATTTCAATAGAAATTAGGTACACTCAAAAATACATAGTCTGTTTGGTCTCACATTTTAATTGACAGCTAAAAAAAACAAACAGCACAGCACAGCAAGAAATCAAAACTTGTCTGAAATGCCATAGAGTCAGTCAAGCTTTTTGTACTCATATTAGGTTGAATTTTGAGTGCTGTTAATGTGTTTTTTGATTTGGGTTTTTTTGCATTTCCTTTAAATTTATCGCACATCACCTTCAACGTATTAATAATTCAAACAAATTTGCAAACACAACACCATCGCACCGTCCATTAATCAACGGAGGCGCATAAGCTAAGAAAAAAAAAGCGAAGACGACGCCTCTGACAGGTATTACACCAATTACCAAAATATTTCCACACTTACACACACACATACACATACACACACACCTAGAGAGGCAATTTAATCACTGTTTGTCAGCGCAATAAATCTCAGCACCGCGCGGATAACGTTTTGCAGCATTGCGTTGAAATTGAAACGCAAACAACAGTAGAACAACAGCAGAACAAATCGTTTGTTCTTTAAAATATTTAAATTTCATTGCATAATTTATGGCGCCTGCTCAACAGTAGCAGCAAAAGCAGTACATAGTGGCACAAATGCGTAGCTTTAATGAAATATTTGAAAAACAAAAAGAGAAAGAAATCAAGCATCCCAATTAATCATGCGGCAACATTAGAAAAAAAAAGTTTTGACAACAGCAGCAGGACAAAAAATTTAAAAATATGTACAAGGTGGAAAACAACATAAAAATGTCAACTTAATTAGGAAAATTTTGTTGCGAAAAAATTGTCGCTTTGTGTGGTAAGGACTATAATTTTGTTTTATTTATGCTGGCTCTAAACATTAGCATTAAGGGTGACATTTTAAAAAAAATTAAATAAATAAATTTGAAAAATAGGAACGCTTATATTATTTTCGCAGTCACAGTTTTTTGTAGAGTTTTGTGACTTTTTTCCGCGTAAGAAAATATTAATTAATTTATTTTCAGTAACAGTAGAATTACCGCACTTTTCAGTGAGACGCTTAAGGCTATTTACTGGATGGGATCGAAAAATATGTGAAACAAAGGAAATGCAATTTCAAAACAAAATATTCACAGAAATTTGTATATAAGATGTATGTATATAGAAAGTCAATTAAATTACTGATGTATCAAACGTTTGCCTTTGTGTAATTTTTAACTTCGGGCAAAGTTAACGTTTTCAAAAAAAAATTCACCGAAATTGTTATTTTACTGAGCTGTCTGTTCAGTACAGTGTATGATAACACAAGAGAAAAATAGTAAGAAAAACGGTTAAAATTAGTCATACTAATGTCATTCATTGCTAAATTGAATCATCAGTGACCTTTGAGCCGATGAGTGAGAATATCAAATCAATATCAGACTTAGAAACTCTCACTGATCGGCTCAATGGTCCATTTAGCAATGGATGAAATTAGTATGATTAGTTTAAGCCGTTTTTGTTTTTTATTTTTTTTTTTTGTCTTACCACACACCGTAATGTGTAAAATAATTATAAATTATGTTTTGTTTCAATACAACACAAAACAAATCCTCTTTTGCTGATATCGTTCACACGTTTTTTAATTGCTTTATAGTTTCCTGTACTACAACACATTAAGGAGAGAGATAAATAATTTATTTTAAGACATTGAAAGTTGTTGCAATAATACAATAAGAATACACTTTAGATAACGATTTAAGTGACTATGATATGTTTTTGCATCGGACAATTTTGTATCAATGCATTAATAAAACAAAAAAAAAACTGTATATGTAATTTAATTGCATATTAATTACCTAACAAATTAAAATTTCACATATGCAACTTTGCACAGAAATTTATCGATTTCCTTCCTTACATTTTCTTATATCGGCGAATGAAAAACAAGCTGGAAAAGGTTTTACACATCACATGATCATTATGTCCATTACTATAACTTCAATTAAGGTCAAAAATTCTATAAAAACTGTGTTAAAAAAAAGAAACATACACAACCCTTAGCCAAAATTTAAATTTTTTTACGTTCAATGTTTAGTATCACAAAAAAGATTTATCAAATGTTTATGAAACTTAGCGTATAATTCTAAAACTAATTTTTAATGAATTGAATAAAAATTGTCTCACAAACACATTGGGTCCATATCTAAGTTTAGAATTTGAGCTACTGGTTTTCTTCAGTGTGGCAACTCTAATTTCATTCCTTTTATGGCAGAAAGTTCAAATCTGTGGTTAAGGAAATGGAATACACTTGAACTATATTGAGAAGTAAAATTAAAATTTGCAAATGTTTCTACCGAAACAGTAAAAAAATTCCGTCCCAGATGCGGTAGAGATGAAGCACTTTTCCCGCAAGTTGTGGATCAATTTGTGAGACGTGTGCATAAAACTGGATCTTGATTGGATAAAACAACACATTCTCGTACACTCACAGAACGCACAGCCGAAAACTTTGCTTCTGTTGATCAGAGTATCGAAGGTATCAGTTAGGCATTTCTCTTCGACCATGAGGAAGGAAGGAAGATTTGTGGCGAAGATATGAATTTAAAGGACATTTGATCTCAACAGGATGCCACGCCGTGTCACACAAGCCATGCAACAGTCGACAGTAATATGTTAAGTATTTATGTATATCAAAATCTTATACACACAAACCTTTAAAAGGTTTTGACATTGATCGATGAGGTCAATTGAAATTGTGCTTTATATAATTGCATCCACATGAAATGCGTTTCGATTAGAATTTGAAATTTTATAAAATACATGCATGTTCACATACTGCATTCACATTTTACTAGAAAGTCTATGTTGGAATTTATTAATTCATATACATATGTAAGTATGTAGCTGTGTGCTCAAACCAATGAATAATATTATTTTATTGCTAATATACTATATGAAATTTGGGTTTTCAAAGAGTCTTGGATAGCATTGAATAAAATTTGTAATAATTCTAGAAACCTAATAAATATGCATTAATCAACATTTCTCTTTTGAGCAAAGTTTCCAGCATATGGACATACACACAGGCTTATCCACAAATAACTCACAAAATACTTGACTCTGTTAAAATGGCATCATGTGGCACTTTGGCATTGCGTACAAATAATTTCTTAAATAACTTAACCGTAGAAGAGCTTCCCAATATTAATTGTAGAATTAAGTAGAATTTCCATAAGAATGAAGATTTGCTTGAAAGTAAAACGACACATATGTATGTATCCTTTGCAAAATTAGAACATGTGCTTGTCAAAACCAATATTTTCTTTTCCTTTTATTACATTGCTAAAATCACTGAAATAAATTCTTATGGCATATAAGAAAATTAACAAATCCTGGAACAAAAATAAAACAAATTCAAGGTTTCAATTTTTAGCTTCACCATAAATTTAGTACCCTACATCACATTGTCGGTAGAAGTGCACAAGAAAATCCTTAATTTTTATTCATACTATATTTTTTCCGGTTTTGTGGAAAAATCACGATTAGAATTTTCTGCTGTGCAGCAACTACTTGCATGCTTAACTAAATGCGATATTTGAGTAAATTATTAACTGTAGTTAAAAAGCACCCCAAATACATATCCTGTGTGTAGGGTATGCTAAAATATCGAAATTGTAACATGCCAAATTTTGAACAAAATAAATTTTATTTGACATATCAGAAATTCAACCAAATAGAATTGAAAAGGGTATTTGGATATCAAAAAATTATCTACATTTACGTACATATGTATGTATGTATGTATGTTTGTATGTATATGTGTTTGTATATGCATTTTAATTGAAATTGAAAAGTGTTACGGTTGAATGAAGAACGCAAACACATCAATATCTGCATGGTGTAAGTGCCTACAGACACAAAACGCCACAAAGCAATAGCATAGAAAATTATGGAAATTGCTGCTGCGGCGGCTTGCTGATGAATGAATGAATCTTAGGCAAAATGTCCTCAATACATGTAAAAGTATTTTGTCTGTGTGCGTTTTTGTTCTACCTACATACGTCAGCTCAGTCGCGACCGACATGCCTCGCTATGGCATTGAATGAACGAAAAGGTCCTTTGAATAAATTAATGTCAAAAACGATTTTACTTGTGATTTTGATTGATGATTGCCATCATGAATTTCGTCGTTGGAGTCATGAAGTTGCTCTCACAATTCAATGCATATGAAAATATTTTCTGTACATTCCTTGTTTTTCTATCTCACTCACACTATTGTGTGTGCTTTAGTTTCTGCCATTTTCTAATTTGTTGTCTGTTGGTGATTGCCAAAATGAGTGTTCATGTATTTGTCTACATACGCAGATTTCTGCATTATACTCGTACTCGTATTGATGTGTGATCCTTGTATGCGTGTGTTTGTATGGGTTTTAATGTTGACGGATTTTAATAGTTGCTTATTTTTCAGGTCAAAACACAGTTCAATTTATTGGGTCTTTAATTTTGACATAATTGTTTACATGTCTTTTTGAAATCTGGAATAAAATTTTATAAATTTCTTTTAAAAGCAATGTCTGCATACTACTCGAGTTTGAAAAATGATTAGGGACTGTTTTTTTGTTATCATTTTGCTTAAATAGATCCGAAAAAATATGCAAATAACAAGCGCAAAGCTGGTTTAAAATTATGACTCACAAAATATTTGCAAATATATTTACATCTAAACTGAAGCCAGTGGCTGTCTGTTTGCGCCCAATCCGATAGATGATTTGCGACAAAATTCTGTTGAATGACAATTTATTGAATTTTACTTATCGCTTTATTTGCGTTAGGAATACGCTTATTTTCATTTATTACATACATTTACATATCTATGTACATATGTATGTATGTATGTTACATATCCATGGAAAGCTTTTGCATTCTATTTAATTTAAGGCATTAACGTTTTTTCTTCTTTTTTTTTAATTTTTAATTTAATTTAAAAAGAAAAAAATATTTTCATACGCTTAATTTATATTTTATGTAGCTGTTTCAAGTGAAAATATTTTCCCTTTTGTGGATTATGAAACCCAAATTCGGTTCTTGAGCAGAATCAAAATGAGTACGTGTTGGTAATTAGACAAAATTTTATGAAATTTTTTAATCGCATGCATGTGCTTAGGCTTTTCTGTTGATTTTTACGCTAGGAATTTTTAATTCAAGCAAATAAAAGATTAAAAATTATACTTTTTTAATGTTAAAAAATAAAAAAATAATAATAATGTGATGCAGATTATTTTCAAGGTCTAGGTACCCATATTCTTAAAGCTTTTAAATAAATAGGTTTAATTGAATGAAAACTCTAGGGATACACATTTCACATAAGTATAACTATGATTACTTTTTGGCATATATAGAAATATCGCTGCAGATATTTGTAAAATCCTATTGAAAATAATTTGTACAAGCTTATTTTACAGCACTTTTAATTTAAAGCAAAAAAATACACTCAGGGAAAAAATATTTGATTCAACCATAAACACTAACCACTTCGCGCCAACGCCGAAAATGTTTAGGGCGTCATATATTTGTGCAATTTCTAGCAACTGGTATCTTGTTCGTACTTCGTGCTGCACATTTATATTGATCCTTTAATTGAATCAACCTATATAAGGCAGTCTTATCATAATTTTAGTAAAATATGTAGCTAATACTTACTCATGAACAGTGGAAGCAGATATCATTAGCACTATCTAAAGTGAAAATTAGTACACGTGCACTATGTATAACGTGCACTACTGCCTCCATATCTCCTATTTATAACTTATTACTAAACCTCTCTCTACTCACAGCTTAAAAGCCTAGTACTTAAGCTGGTAATTATTTTTCATATTTGTTATTCTTAAAAGCGAATAATCTTAAGCTTATACGAAAAGTATATTCCACTTTTAACAAATACGTAAAAGTATTATGAAGTAATAAATATAGCGTGTACCAAAAATTAGTTGCGATCTAACAATTGAGTAAAAAAAATTAATTTTCATCGATAAAAGTTTTCTTAAAACTTTAATATATTTTCATGCTAATATGCTTTTTTTTACATTTAAAAATAAATATTTTTTTTTTTTTAAATTTCCTAGAACACCCTTTAAGCGCAACGTCTTTATCCTTTGTTTTAACTCTTTATATATTTTTTTCAATTAAAATGAAAAGAAAAAAAAATAGCAAACACTTTCAGGTCTTCTAATTAGTCTGTCTCATAGCATAAGTGGGTGGCTAATTTGCATGTTATTCAAGAAAACAATACAAAATGGGTCCTACTCCTACTAACATCATAGTACTCGTAGCACAATAGTATGTATTGAGTTTCACTGGTTGTAGTATGGGCATCAAAGAATTGAAAAAAGGAGCTTAAAAGCGAACGTTATAACGTCAAGGCAATAAGCACAATTTAAAAATAAACATAAAAATGCTAAAACAAAAGTTGAAACGATGTATTAAAAAATGTATTGCGATACCTACCAATAGAAATATTTTCTGCTGCAGAGAATTGTAAAAACAAAATTCAAATATTTAGGCAAGAAGAAAGTGTTGCTTGAGGGCATTTGGGCGAATATCTAACCTTGAGCTAAAAGCTCGCATAATATTTAACTATTCATATATACAAGCTTAAGGCTGCGAAATAAAATTTATGAATGGGGATACAAATTTTACTATTTGGTTAATATTTTGTTATACTAATATTTTCAGGTTATGCATAAATTTACGTGAGAGCAAAATATAAAAGAATCTCCATTAGAAATCGTTTAAGATTTATCCGCTGAAATGTGGCACAGTATATCTGTGGCCACAAGAAATAACAGCGAAACTCGATATTTAATGATGTGGTGAAACAGTATAAGTCATATGAATGTACACATAACTTATGTTGTTTCGCCTTGTCATCAAATATCGACTTTAGCTGTTATTCCTTGTGGTCACAGATATTTAATGGGTTAATGCCAGTTAAATAAATTAAATTTTAATTTGTTTGGATTATTTTTTTTTTTTTTTTTTTGTGAAGAATTTTGTTTATTTTCTCATTTACCACATTTTAATAGCTATACAAATTTTAAAATTCATAAACGTTCACATAATAAAAATACGTAAAATATTTGGTCAATCCAAAACTACAAATACTGTAAAACTTAGACTATCGTATTTTCAATTCTTATTTTGCAACAGATTTTTGGCATAACATTCCAAATTGTTCATAATTGAGTTATTTGAAAATTACATTTTATTTTAACTCAAAAATTATTCCACCTTTGCAATTCTGAATTTCAAATTCTTACCTTCAATTCAATTTTCTTTTTGCATAATTTTTACAAAAGTACAAAATGAAATTCCTGCAATGGTATTAGATGAAATATTGCATAGTTAGTGCTGGTAGCATTGGCCAACCGAAATGGTCAACAATTTCATTAAAATGTGCAAATGTGCATGTTGAACTGTGTCGTAGACAAACTAGCAAACAAATGAGAAATTCAGAAATAACTCGTTCACTGAAAATCACCTTTGATGACAGTTTACTATAAGAACTGTCACAATATTAATTTGCAGTCAATGACACAAAAAAAAAAAAACAAAGAAATTGTTTGGAAAATGATTGTGACATGGGACCTATATAGTCAACAGAGATTTTTGATATGATGCAAGATCTTAACCATATATGATGGCACAAAAAAAAAACAATTTTCTAATGGGTCATCATTTGCGTTCGAATATGTGTTGCTCGTAAACTTCAAAAACGTACTTCATATACAACAATGATGCTGACAGCAAGCTGTTGTTGTTCCTACACCCATATTGCTAGTAATTTTATTATTTTGCTGTTGTTGTTGCTGTGTTGTATACTTCAGCATTTTATGTGCTAAAGAAAGTAAATTCCGAAACAAAATAAAAGTTAAAACAAAAGTAAGGAAAAAATTGCAAAAAACTCGTTTAAAGGACAATGTGAGTGCTGTCAACGTAGCGTACGAGCATGACAGTTGGTTACAGGACATCCAATGAAAACCAAATGACTCAGTGTAGACGAAATGACTAAGTGACAATGCATACGATAGAATTTGCAATATGCAGTTGGAAAAAATTAGATATACTACTTATGTTAGTAGGTATTCTGTTAAGTGTGTTTGCGTGTGCAATGATTGCAAATGTGTGCAAATTTTTGCATTCTTGTTGCAATCTCATATTGAAATTGAAATAAGATCACGTGTTTCAAAAATTTGTCTTAATGTGATAAATGGGGAATAGCACAGTAGTGAAAAAAATTCGTATAGTGAAATAGGTAGCAACATTTTACGCTTGCATGGAGTAAATGTTTGTTCAGATGAACAATATTTGAGACATTTACATTATTTTTCAGAAAATTTATTTCCAAAATATGTGTGTCTGTATGCAATCTTAATGCAACATCTGTCTAGTTAGCATAAAACTAAGAAGAAAATTCTAACAAAATTAATGCTATTGTTTGTCTTGATGTATAAGTAATATGAAATGTATGTATTTTTCCGCATCTCAAAAAATTGAATTAGCGAAAAATATGTTAAGAGAATAATTTTTTCTTATTTAAAGCAAACACATTTCTTTAAACAGAGTAACCTGGTGCACAGCGCTACTAGTTGTCTACGTATGTATATACTGTGCAAAAACTAAAGTACTAACAACAAAGGCGATTCCCACAAATTTTTACAAATGTAGGAACTTCATAAGCATCAATACATCGTTTTGAGTCCATTTCGGCCTGTATCTTACATTGGAAATGACCCGAAGCGCGGAGGCTATTTGCTGGTTCATTTCCATCCTTTCCAAATAGAGTTTCAAAGAATTGATACGATATAACGACTGACCCGTGCATTAATTAAGTTCGTTATATTGAACTTATAAATACATGAATTTAAATTAATAAATTAACTTACTGGCAGCGTTTACGCTTGGATCATGCAATTTGGGATGTCGCAAAAGTGAAGTCGTTGTGGAACCAGTATACAATACTCGGTATCTTCAAAATGTTCCCATACAATGCTTCTCTTGGCTATGTTGGACATATTGTTTAGCTTTTCAATTGCATCATACACAACACACAAAGCACAACTTATTACATGAATTGAGTCACGGTTCAACAGCGTGAAGCAGTCGGCAAACATGTTGCAAGCTACGAACGTTCGAACAATCGGACTGGTCGATCGCTCGAATCTTGGAATATTCGAACAGGTACGAATATCTACACATATCAAATATTCAACCATTGCTGCCTTATATACAAAGAAATTCATGGTTTTTCATGAGGACACTCAAGCAATGAAACCCCAACATTAAGAACTCCTGATTGAGGCGAATATTGAAGATTTTGTGACCCCGCACAATCTCAAAACATAAAATTTATTCGGATAAATTTCTTCCTCAAGTAAGATTTTAAAAAAACGATAGCATTGATCAGAAATTACATATGCCAGGGAAAATTTTCAATTAGCGCTTTAGTGGAACCACCAGTGAGTTAGATACAGATCCAGATAAAAACCGAAACGAACTGGTGCAGCATAAAACAACAAACCGGCAATCGAAATATGTATGTAATTGTGGAACTACATATTTTGGCCATTTGGTCCTAAACAGTTAAGGGAAATCAGTAGTTGATGAATCAAATTTTGAAAATGAAAGTAAATTTAAATTTTAATATTTTCCCCATTTTTGAGAGCCAAATACATGTTTGTCATAAATTTGGTTTCGGAGAGCTTTTGAACTAAAGATGTCTATGATATATTTTCAGACGTTTTTTCTGTAAATCTTTCAAGCCAAAGATAGACAAAGGATGGAAAAGTGGGCAGTTGAATTGAGTTCAATTAAAAAAAACGGAACAATTTTACTTTAGAGACTTTTTTATTATAAACATGGAGCTTTACCCCTTAAAACCGAATCTTAAAAAAAAGTCGGTATCTTATGGCTTCCGAGATAAAATTTTTCAAAGTTGAAAATATCATGTACCCCCGCCCCCCTTGTATAAATAAATTGTGTACAAATTTTTTTATTTATTTTTTATATACAACAACAACACCGGCTTCGCTAGCCACAGTAATTATACATAAAAACTAGGGTAAGTGGGTGGCCTGTGTCCGCAGCTCAGGAAATTAAACTCCTAAAAATCCATCACCGGCTTCGCGGCGGCCTTGGACCGCGGATCAGTCTATACTATAGCCAACACCTTTTTGCCACAGTAAGTTTACATAACAATAATTCAAAACACGTATACAAAAAATAAAACTCAATGTTTCTAAAAAAAAAAATGTTTGGAGCATCGCGCCTAAAGTAAAATTATGCCAAAAAAAATGTTGACTTAAAAAGTTTTTCAGAATATACTTATGTTTTGAAACTTTTCAACCACAATTAGGCAAACGAAAATATGGACATTTCTTTGACAGTCAAATGAAATTTAATACTTAATTATTCCATTAGTTCACGTTTTTTTTAGCAATTTGCTTGCAATAGATTACTTAATTTCTCAATTTTAAGGTCCTTCATTCATGATGCATTTGATTTTAGCACATTCACGTTAAAAAGCGCGGTCCTAGTTTAAAGCATAAGTTCATTCAAATTTTCGTCTATGATTTTGACGATTCCTGTCATTCGTGTAACCGGCAGATTATTTGTTATAAAATCGGTAATCGTAAAATTATTCATTTACTATTATATTCCTGAAACTCCTCAAAAAGTGGACTTACACTTGTTTTTATGTAGTTGACCATAATAGTACTTCTGACTCGTTTTGAGATGAGAGCACATCCGTAATTTTCGATACCACTTGAGAGTAAATGACTCTCGATAAATAACTAGAGCTCTGATAAAGATTACAATAGGCACTGGTATACCGTAACAAGACTAAAAATATAATTTCTTGGTCTTATTAATTTAGATGTTCTTTTTTACATCGAGCTAAAGATTTCTCAATTTAATTATTTCGAAGCTTAAGGCTTTCTTAAGCGCTTCATAGAAAATATGGCTTAAAAACTTTACTCTGGCTCTTGCTAGTGTTTGACATGGGTTTTATATATGTATGTTTACCTAGTTATCAATAGTTTTATATTGGCAAAAATATGTGCCTTTCCTGAAAAAAAAACTTACTCGTATTAAAAGTTACTCATACAACCCGTTATCCTTAGTTACACCATAACATGCAGTTAATCAAATACTTATTGTTTTATGATATTGGTTATGCTAAATCTTATTCTTACTTCATCGATTCTGGATATCGAGAAGCTTAGCTCATAATTTCCGAATTTTCCTTACCCATGATTATTTGTGTATCATATAACTATGCTGCAAAAAATGTTAAAACTGCTATAGTATTTTGGAAATATAAATTTATTGTTATATCAGGTTTCAAAAGCTTAAAGAATCGCCTTTATGATCTTTTCAACAAAATATCTTAGCCCTTTCTGTGTTATATATCTAAAAACCTGACAGTTTTTGGGAACGAAGTTGATGGATTTAGATTCATCACACAAGAAACCATCAAAAGAGTACTGTTTGTTCTACCGTGCGTAATAACTAATTGCATATGACGGAACATATTTTCGTACGAATTCTTATCCAGTGTAACCACAGGCTAAAGGTATTCAAATATACATATAGATCGGTTTTTCGAAGCCATAAATGTTGTGTTTTTGGCTATTTTATTTGCAAAATTTTAATTAGTAGCTGAGCTAGGAGAGTTCAAACTTATTTTTCCTTACAAAATGACATACAAAAAATGTTCAACCTATTTAAGGAATTAAGCTCAAGTTTTGGTGGCAGCTTATCCGATTTGTATGCAATGTTTCGAAAAAGCGCTTGTCTTTAGCTCATAAAACATTAATTAAGGAACATCCAAACGCTGCTGAGACTTAACGAATACTGTTTTTTTAACTATTACTTTCTCTATTTTTGTGTTGTTCTCCCATGTAACGAAATATTTAAATTTTTGTTTTTATGTATTGCACACAAATTGCACACAATTAAAGTTTATCTCAAAGTTATTGCAGAAACTTGGTGTACTATATACTCGTCGTAGTCATTGAAAACTTTACAATAGCACTTTTTTTTATGCACTCGAGAATTGTTGCAGTTGGAGTTACAATTGCGTAGCTTTTAATAGCAGTAAAACAAAGTGTCAACTTTGAAATTGAGTTTATTCAACTCGGATAATGGGTGAACGGAGAGGAAAAGTGTGACATTTTTTTATATCCTTTGAGAAAATAATATGAAAACTTTGCAGCAATTTTTTGTTATTGGTTGTTACAGTTGTATTGCATGTGATGGACAAATTTCTACATGCTATGTATGTATATGTGTGAACACATAACAACTTTATCTATTGGATTGAAATTGTCTGTGCAAAAACAAGAAACAAATAAAAAATATTTAAAATGGTAAAAAGAGATTACAATAAAAATCACATTAACCTAATTTTCGAATTCAAAATCTACATAATTGCTAATTAGCAATAAGAGCAGCAGCAGCAGCAGCAACAGCAATAACATAGACAAAGGTAATTATGCGACAATGATAATCTAAAAGATTTATTTGAAATAGTCATAGATACACACTGCTGTATCTAGCAAATGCAACAAAGAGATAGAGCGCTGCTAATGAATGCAATTTAAGTTAGAAGCGGCAAAATGACAAAACAGACTTATAAACTAAATAAGCAAAACAGCAGCAACAACAACAGTAAATATAAACGTTCATTTATTGTTGCATTTAAGTGATACAAGAGTATCTTAAGTCATACAGTCAAGAACAAAATAGTTATATGTTATGTTTAGTTACTACAGCTATTAAACTTCTTAGCTATTAAGCTTAAGGTTTTAAATCAAATTAAAAGCTTATTAAGAATATTTTTTGGAAATGGAAAATGGAAAGTTATTACATTATTTTTAATAATTGTTTCTGATCCTCAAAATCGTCTTACTTGACCATTACCGACTTCTTTCTTTATGATTTGTTGAAGTTATAAGTCTTTTCAAATAAATCTAAGAACTTGGCGATCCTATAAGAGAACTTCCGACTAGAAGTGGAGAATTTATTGCCTGAAGCTCTGAGATAAATCACAAAAATTAATTTGCAACAAATTTCAGAATAATTTTCGCTATTATAAGTATATAACACATATTCATAGACAAGGGACTTATAGCTACTGGATTCCTGCAGCTTAAAGCACATTCATTTGATAAACTTTCGTAAATATGAACAATCAAATTGTTTTCTCAGTGTAAGCGAATTTCTATTACAATTTGATTACATATCAAATATCGTAAAGTGCAGACTTGCGTATATTATCACAGTAATCGGCAAAAGTTAACTTACAAAAACAAAACTTGAAGCAAGCAAATAATAATACTCATATATCAAACTTGCAGTTTCTGCATACATCTGGAAACACATGCGTTTACATATGTTGAAATTCAAATAACGCAGTTAGCAAATACTTGATATTTGATAAGGATACAAGATACTCTCGTACAAATAGAAACACAATTAAATTGTAATTATGCCACAAATGCAAGCAACAAATATTTTGGATGTTCATGGTCATAAATATGCAACATACGAATATAATACATGTAGTGCAATGATACAATACATGCTGCGTTGAGCATAAAGTCTTTAAAATTAATTATTTATTTTAAATGCAAATATCAATTTATTAAATTGTGTCTTTACGCTGAAAATTTCACAAGACAACAATTGGCGTTCAATTAATTTTCATCGTAAAGTGTTTTAAAGAGAAAAAATAATGCAAAGGATATAAGGCAAAAATGTTTCCAACATCACTGGTGTTGCCGTTGCTGCTGCTGATGTTGCAATAACAATCAGAAATCGTGCTCCAACTTTACTGTAATGCTCGTATCATTTTGCTGTGTCGCCGTAATTGGAGCCAACAAAAATGGTTATTGGTTTCAGTTGCTGCCGTTGCTACATCCACCAACGCTGCTCCTACCAATAACATCGAAATTACCAATTACCGATGCAAATTTCAATTTAATAATAAACGTTCGCAACGCTCGTTCGTTCGCTAGATAGTTAGCTTTCTTGATAGTGGCATTACACTCACACCCACCCACACACAATTCTGTATCTACGAGATGTAGTTTGAAAATTTTTAATGATTGCAAAAATGCTGACAATGTAGAGCATTCGTTTCCGCTGCAAGAGAAACCGCACAAAGGCGGTTAAGTTTGTTAGAGCATTCTATTGCTGGAATGCCGAGAAACCTTCCTGTTTCATCTACATAACATAAGTCTTCTTCAAAGATGAAGTTCTATGAATTTAAGCTAGTAAAATTCCAAAATTCCATAGTGCATATACCACTGAACGATAACTTGAAGCTATATGTATGTTTTTAAATCCTGGAAAATCGAATATAGGAAAAAACTGTTAAATCTTCTTTACACAGGTGTTGTTGAGAGTGAAAATAAAGTAAGAATTTTCGAAGTATGTAGCGCTATTGTTTGAAGTTCAGTAAGTTTTCTCGTTACCCCATTTTTAATTTTTTATTATATGAGAGCATACAGGTTTTGATATGAAGTGAAAAAGATTGAAAGGGTCAATATTACATATTGATGTTTCCAGGATAGTAAGCTATGGAATATTTTCAGGGATTCATGATCTTGACTTTTTTTTTCTAAAGGACTTACATTGATTGGCTTCATATAATTGTTGGAAATTATTACAATTACCCGATTTTGGCGTCGAGAAATAAAATAATCGTTTCGAAATCTCAATTATATTCTCAAAATATGGAAACTATAATTTTTGACCTAACAAGTTTCCATATAGTGCATTTATCCAGTGAAAAACTCATTTTCGTTCACATCAAAAACTGCACACCCAGTAGGCCAAATGGCCTGAAAAATTGCTCAGGTCCATCAATATTTCGTTGTTACTTAACTATGTTTGTAGTTGACTTTGAGGTCTTCATTAATTTTTCAGCATAAGTCCAGCTGTAGCTGCACTGTAATTTTCCAAAATGTATAAAAAATTAGAGAATTGAATGTTAAAATATTTCTTGAAAATTTTTAACAAGAAAAAGATTAAAAATTTAATAAAGCAATGTAGTAACATATATAAAAATCGACGAAACCACGCAAATCGATTTGAAAAATTTTAACTTGAAAAAGTTTTATTTTTTGTAAGTTTTACACGAACTGTTTTATGAATCCATTCATTTCCACGGAATCGTAATCAGGAGCTTTTATTTCAATTTAATTGCAAAAGCAATCAATTCATTTTCGAATCTATTCAAAGAAACAAAAAATATATTTGAACTATTTTTGATTCCAGTGTAAAAATTATAATGAGAAATTTTATTCTTCATGAAATTGGAAAAAAGTTACCAATATTTTTGAGTGTTTTAATTATACGATCGAAAATTAATTTTCGACATCACCACTGTCGATTTTCTATCAATCGTTGCGGAAAAGTTGGAAACATCAAGGCGTTCCTGATAACGAGTATATCAGTTATTCAACAATGTCGCACGCACTACTCTAATATAATAATACTCTAATACTCTATAATGATTTCGATGATGATATTGATCCAAATAGTGTTGTTGATTGATTTGTAATTCTAATTAATTCCAATTTTCACAGCTGCACGTCTTTCTTTTTGTTGTTTTTTGCTGTACTTTGGAAGTCTGCATCACTAATGACATTGTTTTTTATTCCTCGCAGACAACACAGCATCACAAAACAACAAATAAAAGCAGACAACTTTTTCGGACTGCTAGTGAAGTTTTCCTTTTTTTTCTTTTTTACCTCATACATTATTTATAGGCAGAATATCAAAGCAGATTTAACAAAATTTACTTAAAGTAAAAAAACTAAAGCCAAGTGAAATTTTGATATCATGAACTGATGCATCTTATTTAATTTTTTTTTTTTTAATTTTAGCCATTTCTACATTTAAAAAGTTTTGAAATCTTCAAAGTACATATATGATCCCAAAATCATTTGCCCGATAGATTGTCGTTGACTTATATCGCCAGGGTCTTGAAGCTCCATTAAACTGCATCATTACATGGGTCAAAAAGAATTTTAATTTTTGAGTTACTTTTGCCGATTTTATACAAGGTATAATAAGGGTCGATTTCGAAAATCATCGTGATTAAAAAATTGTATGTGAGTGGGGTACATCTTGAACACACTTTTAGTTACAGGGTGTTTGACAAAGTTCCTTTAGAGTCCCCCTTAAAAATTTAGTAAATGTCTTCTGAAAAAAGCGTAAACGAGAAATATTCAACTACCTTGCAGCCAAAGCTCAAACAGCCGCATCAGAGATCATACCGTATACAAAATTGCTTGCCAGATGGCAAGAAATGAATTAAGAAAAGATCAGTCAATCAAAAGTAAAAACGAGAGCCTGTTAGCTACTACAGATGACTAGCTACTTTGTTTGAAAGAATATATTTCGGAAAAATAAAATCACTTACCCCCAAAACAGGGTTGCAGGTTTTCGACCGAACAAATTAATACCCTTCGCAATATCGTGGAGCAGATAAATGAGTAGCAGTAATGACAACAATTTATATCAACCCAGATAGGGCCACTGTCCTTTTAAAAGGACACCGAAAACTTCATCATATGAGGCGTCCAGTTGCAAAACCGGCCAAGTGCAAAAAAATAAAATTTTGAGATAGTCTCATATATCAAAATCTGGATCATGCTTTATCGTTCTACTATGTTTTTAGATTAAAAAAAAATTTTTTGACAGATATATAAAATTTTTAAAATTTATTTTGATGATTAGGTTTCAAAACCGGCCAAAGATCTTGGTTTCAAAACCGGCCAAGTACATTATCCAATTCTTTTGTTCAATTGAGCTGAAATTTTGTCACAATTGGAATTCTTTCGAAATTAAGTTGTGAACCTATATATGGGTATTTCCACAGAATGATTTGCGGAATTTGTTGCTGTAAGGATATTTTCCTCGTTCTTTGAAGTATCCCGGAGGTATTCACTCCATAAGTGACTACTCATCGAGGCGGTACACCCCGAGTCACTTCGGGTCACTTGGAGTCACGTTTGCGTGCGATTCTTAAAGAATTCCACTATAACATCTATAGCCACGTTTTATTATCGCAAATAAGTTACGTTTTGTGGTGCGTGCGATTTTTGAATTTTAGTGGATTTGTTTAAAATTAAGTATATCGTTGTCCTCTGACAACAGGAAGCAGTGTAACGAAATCAGCAAAAATAAAAATAAAATCGCACGCACCGCAAAACGTTTTTATGTGCGATAAGCTCTTGTACCAATGTGGCCTATAGGTGTGATAGACCAATTCTACAAAAATCGGTGACTCCAAGTGACTTAAAGTGACTCGGAGTGAACCGCCTCGATGAGTAGTCACTTATGGAGTGACTACCTCCGGGATACTCCAAAGAACAAGGAAAATATCCTTAAAGCAATAAAATCCAAAAATCGCACGCACCGCAAAACGTAGTTATGTGCGATAAGCTCTTGTACCAACGTGACATATAGGTGTTATAGTGGAATCCGTTAAAAATCGCACGCAAACTACAAATTCGCAATTTTCACTCACCTCGGTGACTCCTACAATATTTCTCACGTTTACATATTATTTCAATTGAATTGTATTCAAAACCAGTCAAGTTCTAGGCCTTGAAATCAAAACCAGCCAAGTCCAGTACTTTGGTATCAAAACCGGCCAAGTGCAGTACTTTGGTATCAAAATCGGCCAAGTGCACTTTTTTTCAAACAAATCTTGTTGAATACTGTATCAAAACCGGCCAAGTACATGTTCCATGGATCAAAACCGGCCAAGTGCAAAATTGTTTCCTCAAAAACATCGGCAGCTGAAACTAGAAAAGTCTGATCTGACGTGTTTTGAGAAAGAAATTTTATAAGCTATTATGTGGGAAATACTTTTTAATTTTTCAATGAACATAGATGAAGATAAGCGATTTTCGTTGTTTTTTCAAAAGTATGAAAAAGGCACTTGGGCGGTTTTCCCACTGAACGCCTCATATATGAGAGAAATGTGCCGTTATGCACATGAATTTCTATTCGGATTAAATCAGATTGAACCAGATTAGATTGGGAAAATTATAACATATACGAAAAAAAAGCTACATAATAAAAAATGTTTAAAAAGCGATCTTGAACTAAGTTTTTTAATAAAATTCAACTAAATAAATAAAATTTGCGGCGCTATCTGGGTTAAACTCAATACGACGGATTCAAATATAAAGTATTACATAAGGGAAAACTTTCTTTTCCTTTTGAGTCCATTTCAGGTGTGCGGCAAGATTGTTTGTTGTCATCAATCTTGTTTTTGATAGTAATTGTCGATATTGTTAGCAGAGCTCAATGCTCTAAAAATCTTTACATTCAATGAATGTACATAGTTTTTAAGTTATTAAAAAAACCATTTTTCATTCCCTTCGTAAAAATTTCCTTACCTGTCCCCCTTCTCTCAAGAGAACTCCCATCTGAATTTTAACTACTCTCCGCACTCTATTAGCTTTAAGAATTGATACAAATAATATGAAGAAATGATAGTATTTTCCTTCCACTATTGCAATAGAAAAAAATTTATAAAAAAGTCGAGGAAAAGGTGCAGCTGAAATCATACTTTCTTACATAATAAGTAAAGTAAAAAAAATGAGGGAAGTCCGGGGATAAACTACAAATATTTTTAACTGTTGAAAAGTGCATAATTTCTTCAAGTCAAAGTTTGGAAATTTGTCACTTTTATCATTTTTCAATCTAATTTTTGAAGAATCACAGTACAATTCATGTAAAGGAGATTGAAGAAAAATAAATTGTTTTTTTGTAAACCGGAAACAATGTACTTTCCGCCAATATTCTACATCAGCGCATTTTGTTTCAAACAATTTAATAGTACAGGAGGCAGCGTTACATTTTTCGCAGCAATTTCCCCCCACTTAATTTTTTTTTTCAAATGATAGTTTAAGTATAGCTGATAATCGAAATAAGCGTCAGGCGCCAGAATAGTGGTGGATCTGATTGTGAGAGGTCGACAAAAAAAATGTTGAGCAATAACTCGGAAAGTAAGCCAAAAGTGGAAAAATATGTTATAGAGGAGAAAAAAGCACATCGATTTCATGCCAGAAAAGTTCCCAAACGACAATACCTGGCCCATTTTTTAACCGTTTTAAAATTTCCGGTAAATTCTGTAATTTTGACTAAAAATAGTTATTTTGGGCGAACAATGTTCAAAATCAAACAAGTAATGTTAATTTAAAACTTTCAATAAAAACCGTATTTTTTAGAAAATGGAGATGGTTATTAATAATTTTAAAACTATGAATAGTGAGTCAAATCTTGTCATACGGAAACTTTTCAGGCAACAACATTGGCCTTAATATATTTTTCTACTTGTGGCTTACTTTTCGATTTATTGCGCAAATTTTTTTTTTGTCGGCCTCGCACAACCAGGCTCATCACTATTCTGGCGGCTGACGCTTATTTCGATTATTAGCCATAGAAAGAAAAAAAAAAACAGCGGAATTAGTATACTCAAGAAATGTACTTATAATAAATTACAAGGTCTTTGTGTTGTAAAAAATGAAATACTTACAAAATTTCAAAGTCTTTGGATGAAAATAATTGGCTTTCTTGAATATCAATCGATTATTTTGTCGATTTCGACAGCTGCTATTTTTAGTGCTGCTTGCTACTATGAAATTCAAACAATTTGATCTTGCAATAGATTGAAAACAAAAATCATAAAGTTTTTAATCAAATCAAGGCAAATGTATGTAATCAAATAATGAGCACTTGAGTGTGAACTTTGTTACACTAACAACTTATAAATTTTGTAGTATCTGTAAGATACTTTTGTTTTAATTAACTGTAAGCACTTTAATTTTGTTCACTAACAATTGTTTTTGTTTTTTATTTTTCTTTGAGATTTTAAGTTGTAATCCAAAATTGTTATGTTGCCTGCACTTGAGTTCACAGCAAAAGTGGAAGAAATTCAAAGAGAAGTTGAACTGATAAATTGTGATTAATTATGCTCTTCGTTTGTTGTTGTTGTTGTTGGTTGCATGATTTTATGTTGCATTTCAAAGATGGCACGCGTCCGTAGTCACGCTAGAGTAAGCAAACAAGAACAACGTTAAGAGTTTAATGCGTTGCCAATGCAATTGTTATTGTTGCTTTGTTATTGTTTTTAAGATTTGTTGCACGCTACTTTATTGTTGTTGTTGACAAATGTACTTTTCATTATAACAAGTGAAATTAATGATTTTTGTGAAATCTTTTATCTATATTGATTTTAGTTCGAAATGTATCCCTCAGCTAAATGTATCTATGACACACGCAGCGCATTCGTTCGAACTGATGCACCTTAAATTTTTATTTTTTTTAATGCTTTGCAATGGGGAATTTATGCGTTACTTTTAAGTGGATCCACATAATTTTAGTAGCTATGACACATCAATTACTACAAGTGTAAATTTTTATTGTTAAATCATAAGCATACTCTTTATATAATATGTATCTTCTAGATGTTTTTTGCAACTTCAGTTCGATTTGTATGCAACAAATCGATTGCTTTATGTCAAATGCTAAAATGCCACAATAATTTTCGAATAATACTTTTTGAAGTTATTTCTTGCTGCAAATGCTGCGGGCAATTTATTTGCTTTTTTCTTCTATTTTGCTAGTATGGCTTGCTTTCACTTTTAACGCACACACACGCACACAGAATCGTTGCACGTATGTCGTAGGATGCCCTGACAATTCTATTTTCTATTTTGCGGCAAATTTTATGTTGCCGTATTTTTTTTTTCTATACTTTTTTTTTTTCGGTTTTTTTTTATTTTGTGTTTCTTGCACTCAAGGTTCGTGTCGTTTGTCCCAAATTTTGGGCGCAAGCAGAAACTTTGAGATGCTGTATTTGTTTGTTGTATTTTGCGTAAAAATGTCTATTTTTACGCCCCGTACGCACAGAACACACTGTCCTATTACAACATATGTAGCATGAAATGAAAGACCGACCGACCGGCAGGCAGACCAACCGACTGTTCGACCAAACTATTGTGTAAATATGGTCCCTACATTTTACGCGCGCACTACGATATTTTTTCAATGCTCCGTATTTGTTCCTTTTGACGACAAAATGTCAACGACAGACAAACCCGATAGTAACGCAACGTTCTAACGTAGGCAAGAAAAATAAAAACGTTTTTTGTCAAGCGTTAAAACAAAAACTTTAAAATGAAATTTTGAGATTTTCTTTTTTGCTGATGAGAAAAATGGTGAAAATTCTTATTTGACTCCAACGTCACACACACACACGCACACACAATTGAATTTTATGCGTGTGTTCATGAATTTTTGCAGTGAAAAACACGGCGACACCGATGTATTGTACAACACTACAATGAACGATGGCAACGACGGCGTTGTATCTAAAACGAGCCACGAATTCAAACTGAGATACTTGAATCTTCCAACAGATACTTTTGATATCAAACAACATCGTGCTGGTGTTCGTAATACGTTCGGTTCGGTACAACATTTTAGTCCGTCTTTCGTTGTCCCAGTTGTTTTCTATGTTTTTATTTGGAATCAGGCAACATGTTGCAGCATCATTTCATGTGGAATGTAACTTATTGGTGTAATAATATTAAGGAATATTTTATTTGAAATTAAGCGAACCATAAATTTATTCTGTACTCTACACGCCCATACACATGATATACAAATATACATATATATTAATACGAATTCAAAACAGCATAATTTTGAGAAGTTTCTTACGATTCATACAGCTAGAAAAAAATTGCCTGCTAAACGTGACCAACCGTACATCTGTTTGGTCGAAGTAAATGCATTCTGGGAGTGCCCGGATTACCTGAGCCTCCCGAATACGTGCCTTTAAAGCTTCTTCCCGCAATCAGAGGCAGGGTAATCATTTCAGTTACGAGCGAATGATCACTCGAGTTAAAACCTGAATTTTTTTTGGATTGTGCGATACTGTTGACAACGATAACAACAAATTGATATATCAATGATAACATGGAAAACAACAGATCGCATCAAGACACAGCTTAGTTCGAAAAGTTTCAACACAAGATTAACTACAAATAGAACAATATTGAACCCACAAACTAAGAAATATTTCAACAAATAACATGCACGAACTTTAACATTGAATTCATAAAACACCAAATAGAATTTGATGTTGGAGAACAAAAAACTTGCAATTAAAGCATGAGACGTATGGAGAGTTATATAAATGTTACAATTTTCTTAATTTTCGTTTCATGCCACGAATGATGACGTAATACCGATGGGCATCTCGGAAAATATTCAAATCAATCTCCATGTTAAATGTATGAAACATAAAAACCTTAAAGTGCAATATCAACTGCAAGAAAAATACAGATTCGAAGAGAAAGTTATATTATTTGAGTGAAAATTAGAGAAAATAACAATGCTGTGAGTTCAGAAAGACTGATTCTAGAGATTCGATAGCAGCCTCACTATCTGAATAAATGTTTATATCCTTTCTGGATTCATCCTCAGCCAGGATGCTACCTCTACTATTACCTCTACCTGAAAAACGCTACAATGGTCTGGTAACCTCGCAGTAATTCTTATCTTCGGTTCCTTAGAGTAAATACCATAACCCACCTGGTTATTTAGGTTGGAACGATCTGTCTAGAAATTAATATGGTCCCTTCTCCCCGGGAGTCCTCCCTTACAGTCGTCCCTAGATCGAATGTGAGTTATGTAATCTTTATTGAATGAGATTACTGGAACAATATACTCCAAATTTGAGGCTACAGAACTCAATGCTATGAAGGATAGTTCTACTCTGTTCTACCTTCGAACCAGCAAACAGTTTCCCTGACTCTAATGATAGCATAAGCTGCCATCCGTTTACCTAGCAGGTCAAGAAGAACAAGATTAAAGAGGACCTCCAAAGTGTCAGTAGGTGTAGTCCGCAAAGCACCACTGATACATATGGAAGCTGCCCTTTGAACCCTTTGAGGTGGTTAAAGTGAGGACCTTTTTTTGTTCTATTTATTTTAGTCAAATTGGGTGTTGAAGACATAAAAGTACATTCGGCACATTTCAAGTCTCTATTCAGTAAATTTTCACAAAACCCAAAGGCTATCACTGCTTTAGGCTCAAGCATTATTATTTATTTTTTTATCATTTTTTCATCTTTAACAATATTAAACTATTTATTATAATATATTATTGAATTCCGAAATTTTCAAAATGGTTCGACTTTTTGAAACTGTTTATTGTCTATTTTCCTATTTTTTTATATTGAATTTTTACATTTTTTGGCTTGCTCAAATTTTTTTCTCTACATTTCTCGACTTTTTCGATAGATATGTTCGACTCTTTAACATTTTTAGACCAGTATTTTACCGAAATTTTCAAAATGGTTCGACTTTTTAAAACTGTTTCAACTTTTTTGGAATTTGTGAACATTTTTCAACACATTTGAAATTTTTGACTTATTTTATATTTTTTGACTCATCATCAATTTGTGATTTTTCAACATTTTTCTGCTTTTGAAACATTTTCTATGTTGGAGTAATGAATCAACATTAAGTTCATGCTTTTGAAACATTTTATATGTTGGAGTAATGAATCAACATTAAGTTCACTCATCACGCCGCAAGAGCTTACAATCATCTGCTTATTTTTTTTTCAACGATGAAGACTTTTCATACATTAATAAGAAGACTACACGCAAAATGTTAGCTTCCTCGGAAATGTTTCTAAATTTAATCTCTTTTGAAGATAATTTAATTCGATAAAGAATAATAACACAATTTTGCGGGAATTTTATTATGTCCGAACCCTTTCAAAGAAATATTTGCAAAATGAATTCTCAAATGAGAAAGGATTGCTTTTTTCTTTTTCTCTAACTGAAAAATTTAAATTGTCTAAGAATGCAGATTATTTCCAGTCACTTCAGTTTCTTAAGCTCAGTACTATCAGCACAAGTAATTTTATTATATTATATATTTTTAATCTTTTATATAGACTTCTTCAACCAGAATTCCTTTCAAATTAAATTTTTCATATGCCTTAAAAAATATGCAGAAATATTCCATTAAACCGTCTTGTAATTCTTTTAAGCTTTCAATGTTTCTCCTACGCAAAGCAACCAATGCCTAGCAGCCGCAATATGGGCACCAACTTTGCGGTTATAAATAAATACAATCAAGGCTAATAAATGCATGACTACGGGATATAATAATTCAATTATTTGCTGTTATTGTTGTCGTCGTTGACGTTGTTGTGTTTGTCGCAGTAACCACAGTTTTCCTTTAGAAAAAGTCCACGGCATTGTTGTGACTTTTTCGATCATGTCAGTGACCTTATACATAATTAATTATTATACTTTAATACATAAATAGAAACTCATTCTGAATTCATAATATGTCTTGTATTACTTCAAGCTCATATCAAGTTTATGTAAATATATCTTTTAAACTTTTCTATGACAAAATCAATATATTATTAAGTTTGAAATACAAAAATAAAACAACAACTAATTCTATCAATTAAGAAAAAAAAATTATTGAGAAAAATCTCATGAGTTTCTTATCTTAAAAGAAAAAGTTTTCTTTTTTTATCAGCATAGCAAAAATCATCGCAAGACATAGAAATTCTGCGCAGTAAATGGCAAAAGCGAAAGAGAGCAACACAAGAAACATGCTGCATCAACTTATCACGATTGGCGCAACAAATAACCTACATCAACAATGTTGCGATAATGTAATCCACAATCATTTCAACATTGTATATTGTAAAGGCAACAGAGTAGGTCAGCAGCATGTTGCCAATAGCTTTCGTTAAATTCACTCTGTCAGTACTAAAAATTTTCAATTTGCCGAATACAAACGGCAAGAGGGCTCATCATCTCGTGTATTCCGATTGTGTTGTTGTGTGCGGCTTCACTCTTGCTAAACGACATAAGGACAGTCGTCGCGACATTGAGTAGCATAGTGGCGCTCCTTAAGGATTTTTTTGTTATCCTGCGTATTGCTGATGTACATAGATGCTACCGCTGTTGCTGTTACTGGAGGTGACGCCTTGTTGTTGTTGTTGTTGTTGATGATGATGATGATGATGATGATGATGATGATGATGATGATGATGACGATGATGCTGCCGCCGCCGTAGCAGCAACGGCACAGCAACACTATTCAAAATTAGTTCACCTGTGCCTGTATGTATATTTGTTGTTGTTTCTTTTTGCTGCAAATTCTGTGCTTCTTTTTTTCCTTTTTGTAGGCTACTGTATTGTTGTTGTTGTTGTTAATGCTGTTTTATTTTTTGCTGTTGTAGGCATTTGGGTTGGTGTTGCTTTTGTGGCTGCGGTGTGCGGCGCGCGTTTTTTATTTTTTTTTTCAACATTAAAAGTTTTAAAGCCTTTATTGCTGTGTTTCATTCTAAATTTTTACTCCTTTTTGTTATTTTATTTGTATTATGGTTGGTTTTTTTTTTATTTTTATTTTTTCTATGTACCCATTGTTATCCGGAAAATTAAGTTTCTTAACCCATGTCAAAAGTTTAATGAACATACAGTGCAAAAATGCTTTGGGGAGGGAGCATAAGCTTTTTTTCCGATTTTCTTTTAGATGAATTTTAATAAGCTTGACTTCAACTTGGGTGTTTTAAAATATTATTTATTGACTTTTACATAATTTTTATTTAAACGTGTTAAAGTTTCAGATAATTATTTTTTTTTTTCAGAAAATTTATTTAGATACATGAAAAAAGTATTAATTATGGTATCGTTTATATTTATATAACAGAAAGCAAAAGAGGACTCAGCTTTTATGCTACGTAACATTGATGATATGTATTAAATGCAAGCTTCATGCATTCTTTAAAACTAGTTTTATGGGAATAAAATATGTTGCGAAATCGAGGTTGTCCCCAACAAATCATACAGTGGTTTACTAAAGAAGTCGGGCATACATGCAATTCAACTCCAAATGAAAAAATAATATTTAAGAATAATAAATTTTATTATGTTTTGTTTTTTTTCTTAAGGTATATAATTATACTTTTAAAAACAGCAATAAATAAAACTAAATGAACTTCAATTTTCTTAATAAAAATTAAAAACATAATTTAAAACAAAAATCATGTTAATAAAGAACCTTTGTTAGTTAAAAATAATATTAAATAAAAAAAAGGTTCAGTTAATATTTTATCGGCATGTCTTTGCTATTTTTCACTGCTTTCAGTCATCCTGGAATTGATTCTACTAACTTATGCATACCGAAGGATCTTTTTGGTACGCTCTTCCTCACGCGCGTTTTCTAAGACATTTTTGTTTCTAACTGAGTAAGTTTTCAACGTGGGCCCATAACGGTTCAATCATATTTATATCTGGTGATTGTGGAAGAGTTTCAAGCACTTTTGGACAGCAAAAAATTAACCATAAACGCGCATTAAGTGCCTTGTGTTTAGGTTGGTGAATTATTTTTGGAGCAGATGAGCGGTGGATGGTGCAGCAAGTTCGAGTTCTTTATTGACATGAGTTTTGTCTTAAATTATCGGGCATTTCACGCGAAGCGGACAGGGGAAATGAGGTTCATGTTTCCAATTTCAGATATATTTGAATATGTTGTACTTGTATATGTCCTCGACACAGAAACAAAATATTCTTAGAATGACAACACTGGTTAACAAAATATGGGGAGAAATGGTAAGGTATGTACTAGTATACTGCTTCAAATGCCATTATTCATTTTAAAAAAAAGTCTAGTAAAATGAATTGACCACTGGATTTTATACTGCATTTATTGGCCTTTTCAAC
The DNA here is from genome assembly GCA_963662105.1 of Meiosimyza platycephala. Classification (NCBI taxonomy): domain Eukaryota; kingdom Metazoa; phylum Arthropoda; class Insecta; order Diptera; family Lauxaniidae; genus Meiosimyza; species Meiosimyza platycephala. Next base: position 75,041,952 of record OY759209.1, on the reverse strand, counting down.
CTCATAATTGGATTTTGAAAATAAATAAAAAATACACTGAAAAATTTGATAAGTATTTTCTTTTTTGTTTTTTACAAAGTTCACCATACAAAAAATTTTTGTTTTAGTGCTTTAAAAAAAATCTTATATTATGTTTATACTTCATGCCAAGTTTGTTAATGGTCCTCCCATCCCTTTTGGAGCTATATGCATTGCAATGCCGAATCCCAACGGCAGCTCCGTTCTCGCGTCGAGTCGTTAGCACGACTTAGGTACTATTTTAAGTTTTTTTATAGTATGTATGTACTGTAACACAAAAACGCAAGAAAAAAGGAAACGTAACAAAAATGTTTATTTGTCATTTTTTTATTTTATTATGCTACATACATAAACAGAATCGAAACAAAACGAAAAAAAAAATTTGCTGACAAAATGCGACGGTTAATCGGAGTGACTGACGGTTAATTGGGAGACGGTTAATCGAGACTCTAGTGAACAATAATTTCTATCCTCAGAATGCATCCATTTTGTTCTCATCATTTCAACAACTAAAATAGTTTCAATATTCAAACATACCATAAATTATAAAATACATATATTTCAATCATTTTGTGCAACATACAAATACATATGCATAAGAGATTGGCTTGTATACAATGAGAATAAATTTTATATTTTTTTTTTTTTTTTGTTATTTCTCCACACATTTTTTCTATTGAAAACTGCAAGCAAATAAATATAATGGTGCTATAAATCAATTTATGATACCAACTTCTGATAGCATTGATGATGATCAACTGATTAATCCCCCTTAGAGTAATAGAAATACAGTTGAGCCAATAAAGCCTCAAAGGCGAAAATACTGCAAACTATTCAACAATATTCGGGGTGATTAGTTTGAAACGATACGACTCAAAAATCAGCAGCTTGACATCAAAATAGAACCAGCAGGGCTAAACGCATTTAATGCTAGAAGTCAGCAAATATACAGCAAAACAAGAACATTTTCATAAAACGATTGTGATGTGCAGCTAATGCAGCAGCCGCAACAAAAACATCGCATATCCTTTGGGAGCGAACCTTTGAAAGAATTCAAAGTGCTTCGTAGAATTGATGTTGACTGCTGCTGGTACATAGAGGGGAACATTTTAACATTTGAGGTTGCTGATTATGTAGATAAATTACAGCATATATAATGTATAATACCTTAATTCTTGAATTTATTTAAGGCATTTTCATTTGTGACAATCAATTTGGGAAATCAATAAAGATCATGAAAATATAAAAGTGCCGTAATGAATTGATTCCTATCTATGTTTATCCCTGGAGATATGTGGGTAGCTAAAATTAGTCAATGTCATGCAGTGCATTATAAGTTAACACCTTTTGTCAATACAATAAATACATTAAAATATATTACAGTATCGGAAATAACAGAGATGGGATTTTTCGAAATCAAAGAGTATCAACTACATATATTCGTCTGAAATACAACTAGAGTAAACGATCTCATAATTTTATTTATTCTTTTAAAATTATTATGTAACATGTTTTTAGAATTTTTGTGTGTTCCCGTAATATGTGGCAAAAGCCTTAAAACTTCTTTTAAGACATTTCCCCCTTGATTTTTATTGATGTCAAATAAATAAGAAAAGGTAGTGAGTGCACTTGATGGTTGGTTTTTCCAAATACATATTCACATAATGGATTTGGTTACATTCACTTCTTAAAGTAATTTTAAATTTTTACTTATATGGGAGGTACAATGCGCTCACGTCAAAATCTACAAATTTTACGTCTAAAGCTAAAGTTTTTGTTTATGTAGACTTGAAATTCAGCCAAGTCGTACATTTTAAAATTGCTGCCTCGCTCAGAAACGACGCTGACTGTCAACTACTGCACTTAACCATTTTGGCAGTTGTTGTTGTTGTTGTTGTTGTTTTTGCTGATTTTGTTTATTACCCGCTTTTATTTTATGTAAATGTCAACAGCAACAACTTCAGTATAACAACAACAACGGAAAAAACAACTAGACATCAGCGCCTAAAAATATACAATGTTAAGTTGAATTTTATTTTTTATTTCTCTTTTGAGTGCAAGGAAGAAAAAATGCATAAATTTTGAGCGCAGAAATGCAGCAATAATGCACATGCTTCCTCACACATCGAAATGTACACAGCCACTCACATACACACAGCTAACTATGTATCTAAGTAGCGGCTAACCTAGACCTACGTTGGGAGTGGATTCGTAGCGTGTTTTGTTGGCAATTTTCCCAGCAAACATTCTTTATTGCAGAATAGTCATATATTACCTAATCAAAACGACGATGTTTTAAAAAAAGATTCAAAATCTTCCAAATGTTGGCTGGGTTGAATGCGTTGCGCGTCCTCTTCGTGTGTTTGGCTCTGTGTGTGCGCATTTAAAGCTCACTTGTTATGTTTATCCTTGTACCTGTTCTACAATTTTTTTCCGTTTTTTAGCGTGAAACTTATGTAAACATAGTAGAAAAGTATTGCCATTGTTGTGAAAAATAAATAAAAAATTTAAAAGAACAATGCACCAAAGTTGCAAATACTGTGATATCGTTGAAGTTCAAAATAAAAATAAAAATAAAAATAAAAAATCGCATCGCAGGAAAAGTGAAAATGGCAACAGGAAACTAAAAGTTGCGAAAGGTGTTCGCTCAACAGCGTAAGTGCAATGCGAATTTAAGTGACTGAAATGTGAACGGATGCATAAAACTGCGAGTAAATTCTCAATTTTCAGGGTGATAAGTAGTTAAAGGGTTAACGTCGCTTTAAGTATACAAGGTTTTTCAATTGATCTGCAACTAATTTGAAACGCTCCAGGGAGTTTATTTGTCAACATTTTTATTTAGTTCGAACGAAAATATATTTGTTGATTATACACCTAACTTTTGAAATGCTTACTCACAGTTTGATGCATCTGCACTTAAACTTTATAATTAAGTTGAGATGCAGTAAAATAAAAACACATGCGGTATCTTGCGTTGCTTGTAGGAACTGTGTAACTATAAAAGGTCGATTAATTTTTGTCTTACGAAGATATTTCGAGCATAAAATTGATTTCCTATGCAACATTGTCCAAACATGTTTTTCTACTTTTGGCTTTTTTTCTGAGTTGTTGAGCGAATTTTTTTCGGAATCTCACAACCAGTCCCACCACAATTCTGGCGACTGACGTTTTTTCGACTATAAGCCATATTTAAACTTTCTATTACAAAAAAAAAATTAAGCGGGACGAAATGACGAAGAAAAATGATATTGTACTTCTCGGACTATATACTAGAATGAGACCTGGTCAAGCGGTACCTGTATAAGTGGGAAGCCTCTACTAGTGAGACTCACTTCAAGGTCCCAGCATATTTACGTCAAAATACTTCTATCACTGGGATTATTAAACCTCTATATCTGGGATTTGATTTTTGAAGTTTTTGTGCATTTTCGCTTCTATAGCATGGGCACTTCCGCCTATAACTGGGACCGTTTAGAAATAACCTCTACAAGTGGGAAATAATATTTATGTGTTTATAATTTTTTATTTTGAATTAGAGTATGCACGTTTTATCGGTCTGAGTATGGTTACATGGAAATCTGTGTAAATTGAGACAAAAATGTTGGTCTCTTTGAGGTTCCAGTTATCCAGGTTTCACAGTATTTGTTTATGAGATAGGGCCTGTTATCACTTTATGCCAGACTCGGAATCTCAGTGAACTGTCAACATTAAATGATTTTCTTATCACATTTTAGATATATTTTGTGTTATGATTTGTTTGTTTTACTCACTGTGTTTGCACAAAACTTAATATGTTTTAAAGAAAAATTTCAAAAATAAAAGATAAATTATTATAAAAAAGTTATGTTCAAAAGGACAAAAAGATACTACTCTCCTTTAAAATAAAGGTAAGCTAATCACAATATTTATAAGACAAGTCTTAAAGTCTTGATAAGTCTTGATACAAATACTAGAAAACATTCAGCTATGAACTCGTCAACGCATTGAAACTAATTAAGTAAATATTAGAAAAATTAATACGAGGCTTAACTCTCTCTCTTAAATCTCTTAAACTTTAAGTGACTATACCGCAGAAAACGAAAAAATAGGTATACTGTCGCAGCCTTGTTCACAAGACTACGAAAGATCAAAATATTTAATGTATTTCTCCTGTTATTTTTAATGAAAACTTCATTATAGCATGATTATTAGAACTTTGCTTGATACTGAAATGGTGGCAAATAAAAAACCTTTGAAAGAATTCAAAGTGCTTCGTATATATAATATAATTTCTAACTTGCAAATCAAATGTTATTTATTTTTAAGTTTAACGAAATCGAACGCTCTAACTTGTTTTTGCTTTTTCTTTGGAAGCAATATTGTTCTTAAATTTTTTGTTTGTTTTTGCTACCATTCAAATAGTAAGCTATTTAATGTGTCCTCTTTTTGCACACATCCAAATAAAGAAACATTTCAATTAAAACTTACAACTGTGTATGTCTTCTCTTTATATTTTATTATATACATAAATACAATGATTTCATTTGTGGCCCTTATCAAGGATATTAAAATGACATGTCAAATTTTTGCTATCAAGTCTGAAACCAAATATAAAGCCATAAAGGTAAATGGCAACAAATATGAGAAGTCAGAAATGAAATGATGCTGAAATGATTAAAACATATTTATATGTCACACCTTAAAAGTAAAAGCGGTAAAATACGGTCATGGCGAAATTTGCAGAAGTATTTATATTCTCATCGAATAATAATGTACCTACATCAGCAGTTTTCGAAGAAAAAAAAACATATTGTTGTGTAAGTGTTGCATAAAATATGACCATATAATATATATATTAAAGAAGATGCAAAAATAGATTTTAACTTCGAAAAATCTCAAATATCTTCAGAAAAAATGTTTCTTTACAAATTCCAAAACATCCTAAAAAACCTTAGCAAACTTCAATTACATTTGTTTTTTTGATTTGGAAAATCTCAATATTAAATTATACATATACATACACATGTATTTTAACAAAGTTTGAGTGATAAATATCTTTTTTAAAAATCATGCTATTTTACAAATCGAGCTTTCAAAACTCTGATCGTTCGCTCTAGAAACATTAAAAAATACGCTTCTAATGTAATGAAGGATATTTTGATACATCCCGCAAAATTCCCACTATTTCTTCACAAAAAGAATGTGGAAGTCGAATATATGTAATGAGAAGCTGTTGTTAAAAGCTTTCACTAGACCAAGGCAAGATGAAGTTGCTCTAGTTCACGTGACAACTCCTATACAAGTGTAAAACCTTTAGTATATGAGCAATGATTAAAAAAATCTGTTTTCATATGATGTGATAATTGTTGAAGTCTGCACCAGTAGGCGTGGCAGCTCCTGGCAAGAAAAATTTATATTGAAAAATGCGGTTAGTAGTAATAACGTTTGTACAACGACCAAGATTGCAACAAAAAATTTTTGAACCGTAATTTAGTGGTACCGTATAAGTAAGCACGATACCTTTGACAAAAATTAATTTTATCCAGTTTGAATTCCAACCTTAATTATACAGACATGTTCTACATTTCACTTACTAGTGAAATTCATGTAAATTTCTTATAAGTTTATGTGATTTCGTTTCACTTTCGCTTGGTAGTAAAATGTAAAACATGCCTGATTGAATCGAATAACTTTACACTGATCGATTTTTAAATTCAGTAGCTGATTCCAGTTGTGTGCATTTAGCATTCTTCTTTGACTTTTGGGTCTTCTAAAAGAGCTTAAAACTTTATGATCTAAGAAAAAGATGTAGCAAAAAAAATTATTTCCTCTCAATTGTGGTACTTGATGCTCTGTTCCGTAGAAAATGGAATTATTTTTTCGCGGTAAAATTTTTCCCTGAAAAAACCTTTCAGTGACACAAAACTAATTTTTCTGAGCCTGGTTTTTTACAAACGTTTATATCTTAGATGATGGAAGAATCTGAATTCAAACTATCGATTTTAAAAGACTTCCCTAATATACATCCATTTATGCACATGTGAACTAGCCTTGGTGTGTGTATGTAATTCTCTATCACACTGTTAATAATTTAGTCTGTTGACTGTCAACAAAACTGACACTTAAGAGTTCATTAAAATGCAACGTCAACTCCGTCACCTTTTTTCACTCTTCCTTAGCTTGCTCATAGCATTTTCCAAGCATCCTTGTCTGTCAACGCTTATTAGCGCCAATTGAGTGTGGATGTATATGTATGCATGTGTGAGATATTGTTCGACGTATGTAGCTACTTAAATATCTGAGTTTCTCAATACCTCTATCTGTGTTTGTCTGTTATTTGGTGTGAAGTAATTAGGTGTTTGTGCATATGTGGGTAAGTTGAACATGACATGTTAATAAATTTGTTGGTATTTAAAACGGTCTGGATTGCATAATTCATTAATGCGGCATTTTATTGATTAACATTCAAAAACATAAACGCTGAGAGATTTCAATTTAAAATTCAAACCTTAAACGATTACATAAGTGCATGCGGATGCGATGAAAAAAAAAAATTAAATTTATGGCTTTGTATGGGAAAAGAAAATTTTCAGTTTTCTTGTACTTAAGGATTTATATTACAAAATTAGATATGCCACTAAAGAAAATTTCACTGCTTATGAGGTCATCAGCAACAGTTTTTTTGTGTATTATCTATAAAAGTAATGCCACATGATGGTTTGAAGAACTGGGAAAAAATGTTCGGTGGAAAATGAAATTGTTTTTGAGTACGGTAAAAAGGAAAGAGATAGATAAATGGAGTAGTATCGGTAAATAATTTTTAAGAATTAACCAAGGAATCAATCTTTCTTGCTACCTAATAAACCGTGCGGAGTTCTCTGATTACTGCAGTTTGTTCAGCAAAAACTGCAAGGACCATGTACATTTCCTGTTTGTCATATTTTCAGAAGCCTTTTACTTCGTTATTGAGGGCGTCAGATATCTGCTGCAGCATCTTGATTGTGGTCTGTTGTTTGCGCTTCAGCTGTCGCGCGGTTTGCAACTCTTCTTTTTGCTACGATATTCCAAATAGCTCGTACAAGGTGCTTTGTTCTATAGGTTATGGCCGAGATTGGTGTCAGCAATTTCTTTAAAAGATGACCTAATTGCACTTTAAATTCGATTGACCTCTGGGAGTTAGTGTCGCTGAGCATTTTTAATTTTTCTCTTTAGTTTTATTAATGGCAGGCACTATTGAATTAATATTGCGAAATTTTTTATTGTTGCGCGGTTCTGTTGAATATGCTCAGGAAAATATTTACGAAAACATAGTCGTAGAGGGGTATTTACTTAAAGCATTTAAAATAAAAACTTTAATCGAGATGACTGACAAAATACCCATACCAGTTACTGCTTAGTTTTATTTTGCTTATGTAGGCAGCATCCTAATGCAAACGTTTCTTAGCCACAAAAGGAAATATCCCAACATCCTTATTGTATTAATTTACAGAATTGTACGCACATTACATGTTCTTGACAGGCAAGAGTGCATTAAATCAACTTCAGAATATATATCCTTTCCCGTAAGAACTGTCAATAAGCTATTTTCCACATAGAACTACTATTATTTCATAGTGTGCATTGCATAGCCTTTTTTCCACTTCTTATCCCTCAGTTTATTTCAATAGCTTATTCTTTAGTTTTCTTAACAACGTATATCAGTTACACATTTCAACATTACATTGTTTATTACTAAAGTCATGCATCAACAAAAACAAAAACAACAGCAAGGAAAAAAAGGAAAAACCTAAAACCAACAACAAAACTTAACGTACGTAGACACACGTCACTCCACAATGTTATGCTACATTACGTAGTTCTTCGCTTACGTTGCATGCCATTATCCTTTCAACATATCTCGAACCAACACTAGATAAGTAAACATCACACCTTGGTATCCTGAATATCACTTGTGAAGCAGCAGCAGGGGGTGGAATAAGTTAAAAAAAATGTGTGTTAAGATCAACGCCACCACCATCGCCGACCCAGTGACGTATAAAGAGCGCAAAATAATATTGAATTACAGTCTGACACGTCGTCGTTGCTTTCCGCGTATCCTGTCTAACATATGTGCAAACACACGCAATTTAATAGAAATGTAAATGGTCCTTTTTTTATTTTAACGTAGCATGGTCTATGTTGAATTTAAATTGAAAGAAAAAATTTGTGGTAATGATGACAGGAAATCTATTCAATTGGGGATTTTTGCTTTAACACGTTGGATACTAAATGTGCTCCAGCTAATAAAATTATTTTAATATTTAACTTTGATTTCGATACTGTAAAATTTATGTAATGGCGAGACGAAAAGCAACCCGAAGAAGTTCAAGTTCAGTTCAGATAAAACAACGGTTTGTATGTGGTTTATGCGCTGGTGAAACCTTTGAATCATATTCCGGTCTACAAGAAGCTGCTCCTGCTATAGCGCCATGATTACGGTATACTTGCTGTCTGAAATAAAAGCCCGTGATTTTGACGACATCTGGTTTTAACAAGACGGCGCTACTTGCCACACAGCCCGTTAAACCATGGCTATATTGCGAGTACAATTCGATGCAAAGTTAATTTCGCGCTTAGGACTGGGAAATTGGCCGCCTAGTTCATTTGATATCATACCTCTAGACTTTTTCCTGTGGGGCTACGTCAAATTCTTTCGGGAATTGGAAGTCAATATAATCGCGTCATTCGGTAAATACTACTCGAAATTCTCGAAAGTTTTTCGAAAATTGGAGCTACACAATGAATTAAGTCAGCTTTAGTTACGGCCAACATTTGAGAGAAATTATCTTTAAAAAATTAATGTAAAGAATGGCTTTTAGAATTGAAATTTTATATTTTTTTTGCTTGCTGTGTCCATGGCCACCTTTGATTAAATATATTGAAAGTCTTTAAATTGTATTTATATCGTCTTTTATTAGCAACGATTGACAGTGGAGAATTTCATTCATCCTTAAAGGTGTTTTTTTTTAGCCAAGATTCCTCAGCAAAAAAAAATACGGTTTGCTTTAATACTAAGCAACCACCTACGCGTAAGTTCGATTGAAAAGATACCTCACACAGTTTGCTTCTCTAAAACAGCTGCTTTGAAATACGTTACAGTTAACTCGTTGCGATAATCATTTACATCAACATCTTCTTTTTATGAAGACTGCAACCCTTTGTTTTATCAAAATGTTTTTGAATTACCAGTGAATACAAAGATTCTATCTTAAAAACAACGACAAACTTCTTGATGGTATAGAATGGGTTAACAAGCACATGCAATCATACAACTGAGCTCCTGCTGTTATGTGTCCTTTCGTCTTGCTGCATTCAGGTAATTTCCATTAATGTCTGTTGCTGTTGTTGTTTTTATTCTATTATATTATGTATGTGAGTATAGGTGTATGTGTTCATGTTTACTGACCAATTATCAGTAATTAGCTCATCCTTCTGGCTACTAATTAGCAATCGACAAAAAAAGGTTACCATATCAATGGGTGCTTTAATACTCATTTGGTTCACATTTATGCTGTCGTTTTTTTTTTTTTCGTTACTGTAGAAATGCCCAGAGTAGCCATGTGTTTGTTAGTTATTGCTGTTGTTGTATTAATTAAAACCACCAAAAACAACAGCAGTGCCTTCAAAAAATAACATAACTATTATGAATTTCATGGATCGTTATAAATTTTTGATTATTTATATTTATTGTTAGTAAACATTTGATAGTGAGGGGCAAAGTAATTAATTTCTATGGGTGTATTCTATTGCAGTTTATTGTGGCTTTCAATAGCTCTCTCTTTCTCTACTTATGAATAGCATGGACTACGTACATTTATCAATATTTATAATATTAGCTCAGGAATACTTTAGGCATTTGCATTTTTGCTTTGAGTAATTTTTCTTAACTCATATATGTATGTATGCCTGCATATTTCAGCTCAAGTCTATGCCATTAACAATAGCGTGAGATCTAACCTTAACCAAAGCATTCGAAGCAGAAAAGGCTTGACATTCTCCGATAACCAAGCTGCCTTGAAGGCTCTCGACTTGGCGATGACCAAATCTAAGGTAGTCTTCGAGACGCGTCTAGTAATTTCTAAAATATATATGAAAGATGTTGTTATCCTGCATTGGATTTATGTTCAGAAGAACTATGGATAAATTGACTCTCTTGTCTTAGAAAGTATTTCACACAACATTTGTTTGATCAGAAACTGTTTGTGGATTTAGAAAACCTTTATTTAAAAATATTATTCGAACCAAAATCTTAGCTGAATCAACTCCATTCATACCTACAATTGTAAGGCAAGAGTGTACTAAATAATCTTAAAGTCCTGGTTGGAATGCTAAAAATGTTTGTACTAAATTTCATTAAATGCATTTGAAAATCATAAGATAGGAGTTCTATTATTGATGCCACGCCCACGAGATAAAATTTGTATACCTTCTGACAGATTAAAAGCTAAAGACTGTCCCAGAAAAAACTTACGTGTTTATTTTTTAAGATTATACTCTACCTGATAATCTTATAGGTCTAAGATGACACAATATCTGTTCCATATAAAGTGAAGTTTGATATGATGTATAACACTTGAAAATAGCACTACTAACGACAAAGATGTCTAGCAAACAAGAAAAAGTCCACGAACTGATTTTGTCTACATACCTGGAAAATCCAGAGTTAAAACATTCAGCTATAGCAAAAATAGTTGGTGCATCAGAAAAAAACTGTCTATACGGTTATTTCTAAATATAAGAAGGGTCTACCTGTTTGCCGAAAAAAAGGTTCAGGCAGAAAACCAGAATTTTCTAACCCAAAGGTAGCGGCGAAGGTGAAGCTCCTTTTTAGGCACACTTCCAATACATCAGTGCGAGATATGGCGATTAGAGCAGGTACATCAAAATCTACTGTACAAAGAATAAAGGAGAAAAGTAAGCTAAGGACATATAGAGTTCAAAACGTACCAGACCGTTCCGATGAAAAGCAGATAATAGCTCAGATGCGAGCCCGAAAATTGTATGAAAGGTACCTGACTAAATTTGATTGCTGTGTTATGGACGACGAAACTTACGCTAAAGCAAATTTTAAGCAGCTACCTGGGCACGAATATTATACATCACCGAAAAAGGGACATGTGCCTAGTAAATCCAAAGAAAAAAAAATTTCAGGAGCAATATATGGTTTGGCAGGCCATAGAAGCAGCTTCTTTGTTACGCAAGGGACAATTAATTCCAAATTTTATATAGACGAGTGCCTCGAAAAACGTCTTCTACCATTTATTCGTGCACATGAGGGTACCGTGATGTTCTGGCCTGATTTAGCAACCTCTCATTACTCTAAAGCTACGATGGAATGCTATGCAAGTAAAAAGATCAAATTTGTACTAAAAATAGCAAATCCGCCCAACTGCCCAGAGCATCGCCCAATTGGGCTCTTATGAAAAGAGATCTTCGAAAGAGTGGCAAGACTGCAAAAAATTTACAAGACTTCAGAGCTAAGTGGAAAAGATCGCACCGTACTGACGATGAAACAACTGTGCAAAATTTAATGAAGGGCCTTAAGAAAAAACTAAGAAATTTTTATAGAAAAAAAAAATTGTTAATTAGTTTTTAGTTATTTATATTCTGAACACTACCTAATATTAATAAAAAAAGACAAAAAAGTTACTGGGTATTTTTTTATAACTATAAAACAAACCGTAAGTTTTTCCTGGGATAGTCCTTAGTGCTAATTAAAGTTCGTGCACAAAATTTTATCATAATTCCTTGAAAAAATTGTTTCGCAGCAACATTTTTTGTAGCCCCCATCCAATATTTGGATAGTTAAAGGCTGTAACATGAAGCCAAATTCTTTTTACTTTGAAAAATGAAGATATCGTTGTTCAATCTGATAATACTTCTTCCTATTCCACCAAATATTAGCAATCCAAAAAAACTGTGGTTATACTGATGTTTGTATGTAGTTATACATATGTGTAAATGTGACTGCATGTGTGCGCGACACAGCTATTTGCAAATTTAATGGCTTCTTCCAAAAATAAAAAACTTAAATCAGCATTTGTCCATCACCTGCTGGACTTTTGTGTATCCGAAAGAATTTTTATTTTGTAATATCGCGAACAAGTGGCGTAGCAAGGCTGCCCACTTCAGGGGGGCCCAATCTAGGTGCAGTTTTTAATTTTTTATGTTAACTATAAATATCATGAGGTGACTAAATACACTTTATTTTGATATGTTTTAATTAAATCGGTCGTTTTTAAGCCCCAGACAATATGCCCAGTGAACGAGATCGTTTTCTATCAAATTTGTGTCATGATTATGTAGCTCGGGAAAAGAAAAACCACACTCTGCGGCTTTACTATAATTATGATTGTGCTTGAGTTCCGCTGAACTTGCCAGCTAGGCTTGACCTTGTTCTATAAACACATGTCAAACGCGAAAAAGTTCTGAGAAACTTGATTATAGCAAATCCAGCTTATTTTGCATTTGCTGTATACTTTTAAGAACGCATGATAAGGCATCTGACATATTAAAGTTGATTACAGTGAAAAAAATTATCAAAACTTCCATACCACAGTACTAAGTATTTAACCCTATAATACTACCCATTAGTTGGATACAAATATTCGTAAATTTTAAGAGTCTTTTTATTAAAAACAAAAGTATATTAATTCATTTAATTTTTTTATCGCATGATATTTTTGTTGATAATTGGAACTGGAATCAGTTGTATGGGCAAATACTCATCAGGCTACACAGCGTGTTGCAACGCCACTGCTCATAAAGTGCTGTGTGTGTGTGTGTGTGTGTGATAGTGTTGAAGTTCTGTGTTATCCTGTTTTTCAGAAATTCTATTCTATGAACTCTCAATTTGTTTTTCATTTTATCCTCTGTCAATTGACATTTTTCACACAAAGCTCAAAAGAGCTGATCCTATTGTGTGTGTGTTCTTTTCTAAATGCACACAGCCACACACATACGTATGTATATACAATCGCATTTATGTTTAGGTAAAGTTGCAAAAAGGAAAACTTGCGAACTTTTCATTCATTTGATAGTAAAATTACAAAATATTACAAAAATAAATAAAAAGTAAAGAAAAATAGGATATATTTCAACAGAAATAATCTCCAAGGATAAAATGTGATGAAAAATTTTTTCTGCTTTTCTATTATTATTTTTATTTTTGTTTTCTATTTTCGTTTCTGTCAATTTATTGATGCGGGTCTGTGTGTCACAGCATGCAAGCATGCCCAGCAAACATTTGGAAAATTTATAAATCTACCGCATCTATGTATAGTAATGAAATATTAATCTTACAGAAGAGTTTTACGCAATAAAATTTTAGAATGATTAATAAGTGAACCTTTTCTGTTTATCAAAAGTAATTGATTTTGAATCATCCAAGTGAATATTTGGTAGCTTCATTACGAGATAGCTTGAGTTTATATTCGAATTGAAATATCTTGCGACTAAGGGTGTTTGCTGGGTGTGTTCATACATAAATTGTATAGAAATTGTGCATGTATTTGCGTGCGATTGTGAGCATTGGCAAAGAATGCTTTACTACATGTTGAGCTTTGACCCGCAACAAATGTTTGTTCTATTTTCACTCTTTTACCATTAAAACTTTGTTGGCTTGCATTTATAATTTTCTTTTTTAAAAAAAAGCAAAGAACTTTTTATTTTTTCATTTTCAGTTTGGATTAACTTTCAATTCTTCGCTATTGTTAAAGGATTTATTTATGAAGTGAATGAGGAAAGTTGTGTGAAAAAATTAATATTTGTTACCCTAATTGAATAAATAAACGAAATAAATTTAAATATTTTTCATTTAAATTTTAAGAGCTGGAGTAACATATGTACTTGTATATGTTTAAAACGAAAACTTACACGGCCCGCCGTCGCCTGCCTCCATTGAAAATATTTAAAAATTTTTACTTATTGATCAATGCTATTTTTCAACAAACATGACAAAGATAACAAATGGAACAATTTTAACCTGGTAATTGGTGACATGTTTCGGCTATTACCAATAGCCTCATCAGACCAGTTTGGTTAATTCTGTACATGGACTCGAACCCCTGACCGTTCATGCATTGCAATTGCATATTTTGCGACGGCCGCTCTAACACTTCAGATACTGAGGGACTTGTCATGAGGTGTACAGAGTCCATGTACAGAATTAACCAAACTGGTCTGATGAGGCTATTGGTAATAGCCGAAACATGTCACCAATTACCAGGTTAAAATTGTTCCATTTGCTATCTTTGTCATGTTTGTTGAAAAATAGCATTGATCAATAAGTAAAAATTTACAATATTGGTCTTTGCTTAATGACTGTAAGTTCGATTAAATAATGTTTAATTATAAAATAGTCAGTCGCTAAAATCAACTTTCTTACACCATATGGAGAGCACGCCGAATTTCAAAAAAATATGTGGCTGGCAACACCACAATTTCGAAAAATAAATCATAGCATGACTTTAGGCCGACGGTCTAACGGCTATGGCAGCAAGCGAGAAAGTGACAAAAGATGACAAATGGAATATGCGCACTCTGTACACCTCATGACAAGTCCCTCAGTAGCTCAAGTGTTAGAGCGGCCGTCGCAAAATATGCAATTGCAATGCATGAACGGTCAGGGGTTCGAGTCCATGTACAGAATTAACCAAACTGGTCTGATGAGGCTATTGGTAATAGCCGAAACATGTCACCAATTACCAGGTTAAAATTGTTCCATTTGTTATCTTTGTCATGTTTGTTGAAAAATAGCATTGATCAATAAGTAAAAATTTACAATATTGGTCTTTGCTTAATGACTGTAAGTTCGATTAAATAATGTTTAAATATTTAAAAATTATGTTAAAAAAATCTTTTTAAACAATTTGCACTTGAGCTGTGTACACTCTCGGTCGCTCATAACTTCAGAGCATGAACAATATTTCATTCAATAAATTTGTTGAGTTCATTTTTCACATGCAAGTTAGCTGAAATACATATGTGTACATATGTTAGTGAATCACCTTAATGGCTTCTACTGAAGCTCTTTGAAAATACTTAGCTGGAATCGCAGACTACAGTGACCAGATTATTTCACAAAAACAGTAACAAATTCTGATTTCGGACCAAATCGAAATATTCTTTATTACAGCCATATATCCAACAGAGTTTTAAAAAGACAGAATAGAAACCATATAGCGTTGCACCAACATTTTTATGTCAAATGTAGAACAAAAACCCTCTGTTGAAAGCAATTCCTGTTAGATAGTTATTTGGCCTTTGTGTACGTGTGTCTATGTATAATTTTTAAGGATAGCAAGTCAAAATTATTACTAACTAAATTTGACAATATGACACGAATAGTACACTCAATCCTTTGAGTGTGGTGCTACATGAAATAATGAATTTTAGACATGAAAATATGAGTAGCAAATATTTCATCATTGAAAATAAATACAATGCGTGCAGTTTTAGGCAAATACAGCTTTAGCTATCTAAAGCAAAAACTATAGTGAGTAAACAGTGGGTAGCCAGCGTACAGTGGGAACGTTTTTATGCACGTGCAATAGTAAAATTAAGAGCTGAACTTGTTCTTATTTCAATCAATATACTACCGATTAATGGTAGCTGCATTGCACAGTATTATATTCAATTTGGTCTCAGACGTGCTTACATTAAACTGTACCATAGGTTATCATCTCAATTTTCGGGGGGACTGTCGATACGTCCCGAATCGTACTTTTAAACATTTTAAAAAAATTCTGAATTAAATTTTTAATTATTTCCAACAAAGGAGACTCCTTTTAGTTTGATATAAATTCATATTATGCAGAAATAGTTCTCAGTTTTGGTAATACGAATCTTTGAAACAGTGTTCATAACTTCATTGACAAATAATATCATTCCTGCATTTTTCGAATATGACGTATAGTATATAGAGTCCAAGTTTCATCCGCAGCTACGAAACACAAGAAACTAGATGCTTACCATCTCAATGATCTCTCGTATCTTCATTATGCTTATTGATTAAATGATTATTTCCTCTGTAGTCTCACCTCCACGTAGTGTCCTGAAAGCGGAGCATCACTCGTGCTATTTTGACAATATGGAAACTCCATAAGCCACTGCTTAATCAATGCAAGTTTACTCCGCTCTATTAAACCAAAATATTTGAATAACATATATTTTTGGAGGCTGTCAAAGCAAAATGTATTGTCTGACCCGCATGCAATTAATTGAACATTTTTAGAAAAGACGGAACTCTACAGAACAATACAAATTTTACTTACAGTTGTTGACTTTTTAATGAGCAAAAAAAAAAAACAAGTTATCACTGTTGATTCTATGGGCAAAGGCATACGAGTGTCACATGAAAGTGTAGTGAGTGGAACATGGAGCAAAAAAAAAACACCTCTTTTGATACCACGGCAAAGAATGAAATTCACGTTTAAAGTTATAACTAAAAAATATTATAAGAAAAATTTATAAAATATTTTACTCCGGACTCCCAAAGTTGTAGTATAGTACATATAAATAAATAAACTTATAGCAGATTTCGTATATATAAATACTCGTTTTTAATTCAATATATTTTGCTCATTGCTTTTATAAACTGCATTCACTGTATGTTGGGGAAAAATTGTTCGTTGCTGACTCAAATGTTAAATAAATCTTCAATTTTTGTGCTGTGTTCCTTTGACGTTGCCTGCTGTGTATTGTTATTTGAGTTTATGTATGCATGTATATATGTATGTTTGGGTAGGTATGTGCATGTATTAGTGATTGTGCTAAAAAGTGCTATTGACACGTGACCTAGTTTTGGATATTGTGGTTTTGTGGTCCTATGGAACACACATGACAACAACAATAAAATATTGTCTGTTATATTGAATTTTTCTAGTAGCTTACTATATTTCCTAATCTCTTAATAGCCGATGATATTTTAAGTAAATTATATTTATTTATTTATATTGCTACTTCTGTGAAACTAGAGAGCAATCGCAACTCATTTGGTATGTAGCACAAACATAAGCATTTCACTCAGCTTTTTATATTGCTCTGCTGAACTTAAGTTTTGCAGCATTTTTTGGATTAACTGCAGTAAGATTTCAACAGTATACGTACATACATCAAAGCATTTCACATCATTTGACCAAACTTAAAAGTAGTGAAAACAAAAAAACACTATGTAAGAATCTTAAAACAACGGAATTAAACAACTGCAACCACAAAATTACTTTTCTCTGAGCATTCTATGATAGGGCTAGATATAGTATCAACTTAATTTTATGAGTAACCTCTCTGAACATTAAACAAAAATTCATATAGGGAAACTATATAAACTTTTCACTGCCTTTGTCTGTCTGAGACCAGGACTTTTTAGCAATTTTTTTGTTGCTTGCTTTTCTTTTGCTTTAAGTATAACTTATCATGGTCACAAATAGAACTCGTTATGTAGCTTCTTTTCAAAAGGTTGCTTACGCCTTTGACTTAAAGTTTTTTTTACTTCGATCTTACGTGGCGACGATTATATATCTTGTTTTTGCGAAGAGTATACTGCCTTCAAAAGTGAAATAGGACGATTTCTCTTTTAATTTTCAATTATCTTTTGCTATTTACTGTTCATTAAATTCATTTGAATAAAAAATAAAATCAATAACTTAATTTTGTATCTTATCATTTAAGAATTGATATTCTTTATAGGTACACCATTCACCTAACAATGCCAAAAAATATAATAAATTATCTGACTCATTTATAAAGAATTCATTAATTTTTCGTATACACGCACTGACATTCTTTATCAATCAGCTCAATAATTGATGCAGAATATATGTATGTATCAGTATGTAATTTCCTTACAACAAAACTATATTACTAGATTAGACAAAAACCAAAATAAAAACAAAAGAACATAAAGTCAATAAACTTCTGGCAAAAGGATAACGACACAAAGAGTGGTAGTGCAGTGGTTAGAAATAGTGAAATGTAGAAAAACCTTAGACAAGTCAGATAAAATTTATTATTTCTATTTTTGTATAACATTTCACGCAGGTAGCGTTGCAGGAATACAAAGAAAGCAAAACCAGAAAATGATAAATTTCACACATACACGTATGGAGAGATAGACAGTACAAGTCCCAGGAAGCGTTTTTCATCGCGGCTATCATTTTTAAATTACTGCGGCGATGTTTGCAATCAGGATCATATTATGTAACAAGCGATAGTATGTTCCGGAGAAATTCGCCTAAGCAATTTGTATAAAAATCATAAATAAGTGTTTCTAAACTTAGTTATTGAAGTCGAAATAAAAATAATTATTGCATGGACTTGGACATGAAATTATTGTTCACTTTAACACTTTATTTATATATGCATGTTTGAAAATGATTACACAATAATATGTAATTTAATTTTTTATACTTAAAATAACAATAATATTAGGCGATTCACACTGGCATCAAATCAACTTGATTTTGATTCATCTTGATTTTTACAACAAACAAAGAACTACTAAATATCCCACGCAAGTTACGTTTAGAAAATGGAGCTACGAGTATATTATCGACACCACAGATGACGCAATAAATATTTTTAAATGATATTTTTATATGATTTATATACTACTTGCTCTGGCGAGTCAGTAACTCCGTACAGTAGCTTCTAAGCAGATTATCGTTTGACGTCAGAATATCAGCTCGTGCGGAATTTAAATCGGCAATTACAAATGTTTGCTGGGTTATCTCATAGGTATGTGTTTGAGTCCTTACGTTGGCCCATATTTATTTGTCATTGAAAACATGTACGTGTAAAAGAAACTGAAATTAACTACATGCACAGTGTTGATATTCTAGAGTACAACAGTGGTGGGAAAAATCAAATGCAAAAAGTTAAAAAAAATAAATGAGGCTTTGAAATGAAAATACTTTTAATATAAAAAGCCTTGCACTTCATTAGATAAATCCAATAGCAAATCTGTCTTTTCATTTCAGTAATTTTAAAATAGTAAATTGTCACTAACCAACTTTCTTTCCTACCCAATTTTTCCCAAAAAACATATCGAAACCGTTTGTAACTACCAACATTTTGAAATTGAAAGAAATAGAATTTCAGAGCATTTCATACTTAAATTAATAAATTTTATTCATTCATTATATTAATGCATCAATTAACATTACGTGTGTCGCAGAGATTCTTAAACTGGGGGTCCGCGAAGCCATTCCAGGGGTCTGCGAAACAATTTTGATATCTAATAATTTTACATCATCAAACTTTTCGCTTCATTCAAATAACTCATTTATTAAAAATTCGTCATGGCCATGGCTTTTTGAATGACTGCACATATTTTTAAAAACAAAGTGTGCATTTACTTTTGTTCAAACCCGGGACGCCCAGTACCTAACTCTTTCAACTCTTCCCAATCTTTGACAACAACATCAATTTTTGTAAATTTCAAATGTGTATTGTAATGCGAGGAATTCAGTTTGCTACGACACATTTCGGTTTTTCGGTACTACTATGTACCTATATTTAAAATCAAAGTATAGATACAAGCTGACTTGAGGATAAAACTTTCGAAAATAGAGCCCGACATTGTCGATGTGGTTTCAAGAAAACAACACCATCCATCTTATAAAATAAAAACTTATACTGAAGAAAATATAACAAATTTCGCTTATAAAAAAGATATGAAAAATAAACAATTTTTTTTCCAATCATTATTTTGTCCAAGAAATATTTGTTGGAGTTTAATGTACATAGCTATTTTGACTTGTACCTTTTTGAATTCTTTTTGCATATCCACAATTTTTATTCATTTTGTTTTAAATTACATAAAAATCCTAATAGAAAATGTTTGCCTCAATAAATGCGTAAGATTTGTTAAAATACAAAGAAAAATATCAATATTTCTTAGAAAGTAGTGTCTGCAGGCGGGAATAAGAATATTTTTCGAAATGGAATTACGTCATACACAAATAATTAAATATGTGCTTACTTTAAAAAAGACTCTTAGCTACTTAATTACGATACTGATTTTGACATGTGTCATTCTATGTTTCTTAGAATATCGATGGCCACTTCCACAATGTCATGTTAAGTTTGAACTAGAAGTTTAACATAGAATCTCATACGAAAGCAACCAAATTCTATTTTACACCCCACAACACTGCTTTACTCACGTTCACACAAAAATCGAATTTGAAGATCACTTGTTGCTTTGCACATTTTTGACAAAAGCAATGTCATTTTTATGCGTTAACTATAGCTGCATCAATAGCATTGGTAAAAAATGGCCAAAACCATTTTTTCTTCGGCCTGAAAATCTAGTTTTTGATCCGTACCATCTGAATTCTAGATAATGTGCATTGTCGCCCTCCAGCAAATATTCGTTTTAAATCAGACAGCAAATGCACGAGGCATCTCCATATCGTGATTAATTATTTGTACATTGTTGTCCAAGTCTCCTTTGTCTGGAGGAATAATGAAGAAGTAGACGCTAACTGCATTTCATCCGTTAGCCTCCCCATCAGATTCATCATCATGAATCCAAACTTCGTATTTTTGTCTGGAAATCGTAGTCGAAAGCACTTCAAATAATTCCGGCACGGCAAAGGAATATGATTTGAAATTTGTGCCTTCTTCAGTTGTTGTGGTATCCAGTGATGCCAGTGCCGCAACATCCATAAACTGCAATCAATGCCGTCTAAGTTTTTTGTCCTTCTATGTTCAAATAATATTTCTGTGTACATTACACTTTTAATACTAATATGCCCCATGATGTAAACTGAGGTGTATAGTGGATGTGGTTTGTAAAATCTCGACCATTACCATTGTATTGCATAGAAGACATATTAGGCTAACTGACACTGGCAAAGTGTTATGATTATCTAGTTTTCCATTAGAAAAAGATTGCTGATTTTCAAACCCTGAAAACGTATTTAACCCTTAAAATTTTTACGTAAGCTCATAGATCGTTAACCTATCTTTACTCAATCTAATGAAAAATAATTTATCAGATATCTCAACCCTGGGCGGCACTAGAACATTTCGAAAATTCCCCTGCTAATGGGAATTTAAATACCCAATAGTCTGGAATGGGTTAAAATCAAATATTTAATTTATTTGGTTCATAAATTCAATATAAAATCTTAGTATTATGGTTTTAATATCAAATATTTCATTAGCATTTAATTTATTTTCTATATAAATGTTGGCATTTGTATTATCCACGGCTCGTTACAAGAGGAACCCGTTTTATCCGCGCTTGGATTTTATTCAATTCTATTCAATTCTATTTACTATATCGTTTAATTTCTGATGCTGTGTGATGTTATGTTATGTTGGCAACTGTCAAGAAAAAGTCTTTGATATGGCAATGTGTGTAAGTGATTACTCAAAACGTACTCGTGACGTGGCATAGCGTGAAATTCTATTTAGAATAGAATTTAACGTCGCGTCGGATATTTTGACATTTTGATTTCAGCTGTTAAAAAGAAAATAAGCAAAAGAAAAATATTTGTAGGACCAGAGCAATGTATGTAAGTAAATTTTATACTTTGGTTCATTTTTATTTAAATTATAAATAATTTTCGAAATATCGAGGGCGTAAAATTTATTTCCTAGCTCAAGTAAATGAAATTTATATACTTATATATGTACATACATACATAGTATAAGCTTATCAAGCCTTATAGTGTTTTTTTAGACACTCTATTTGCACCACTTCATATTCCTCTTTCGTAAAAAAAAAAATTGGCGGGATGAGGGGGTAGGGGTGGAACTACCCCCATTTAGACGTCGGGTTCGTGATCAGCGACCTAAAAAAAACCTAATAGAGCCCATTTCCAAAGCAAAATGCTAATTTTTTTAAATTTTTCGCGACGGCTACTTTTTGGGGTGGTTAATTCATTTATGTTTATGAGGCAAAGGATAGACCGGACGAATGTTCTAGGGGGTCTAATGAACACGTACCAATAAAAATTTTTAAAATCGGTGCTTGTTTGACACTTTTCTACATTTAACAGTGTTTTCCGGCTTATTTAATGGACTATTGGAGTTTTGTGTAAATCAGCGTCGCGCAATAATTACATCACAAACCATCTTAAAGTTCTTTGACTATAATTGAAAATCTATGTAACGTAACAATACCAAATTTTCCCAATATTTCTCACAGTGTCTGTTACCCACTATTGCTCTTGTTGTTTTAATAAAATTGACTTCAAATTTTCAATGCTTAACCATAAATTAAACTTGTTCGCAGAGATAAAATTATGAGCCACCGAAATTTAAATGAAAGGAAAATTATGGCACAAAACATGCTTCAAGGCACATAATGTATGCTAAATTACAAATACACGCACACACACACACATGCATAAGTTCACCACTTGAGGGCGTGTGCCATTACCATTACGTTATCTACTCTCAATAACCCTAAATAACCATAATAAATGTATTTTCAAAAACTGAAAACAGATGACAAAAAGACTGACCAGCCGGACCAAAAACAACCAACTTAGAGCATACAGTCATGAGGGTGGTACGCACACACTGTTGGCTGTGGTGATAC
Organism: Meiosimyza platycephala; assembly: GCA_963662105.1. Taxonomy (NCBI): domain Eukaryota; kingdom Metazoa; phylum Arthropoda; class Insecta; order Diptera; family Lauxaniidae; genus Meiosimyza; species Meiosimyza platycephala. The sequence continues at coordinate 75,019,361 of OY759209.1, read as the reverse complement.
TCGTAGTAATGTTGAGGCTATTGACATGCATTGTTATTGGAAAAACGACAGCATCTGTTCATCGTTCATTGGGATGTCCAGCTGTGAATTTAAAGCAATTTTTCTTGTTGTTGTTTTTTTTTGGAGCGTGTTTTGTTGCTGCATTTTATGCACGTTGTAGTTGTTATTGTATATCTTGTAAAATTTGTTTTTCTTGTAAATATCTACGCATGTTTTCAGCCAATAATTCACAAAATACATGCATTAAGGGCGCTGTTTAAGGGCTTGTATCTAAAGAATCTCAATTATGGAGCGTAGTTAACTTTATAAGTTAATGAAATATTTTTTTTTTTTATTTATGAAATCAAGAATAACAACAATTATTTCACAGCAAAGAAGGGTCATTAGCTGTTAGACTATGGAACATTCGTATTAATTGTAATTTTTCAAATTTCATTTAAATATTTCACTTTAATAAATTCAACATTATTAAAACTATGTAAATAAATATGAGGATTATTAACATTGTTCATTAAATAAACAACAATCCAAAGGTCAACGTAAAAAAATTTTTTAGTTAATTGGCGAATTTTCAAGTTATTTGTCCATTATAACAATGAGAACAAATATTTATTTAATTTTTTCACAAATTATTTGAAATTGAAAAGTCACACAACCACAAAATAATCAACATGTAAAATTCTGTTAAAAAAATTACAGTAAACAAATTATATAGCCACAAGAATATTTAGTATTTAAGTGTAATTAATTAAAAGCATTTTAATTGTAATCACAATATCAATTGAATATTTTTAATTTTTGCAATATATCAATGGGGAAAAAAATGAAGCTAAAGAAGAACACAGAAATAATTGTGCACAAATGAACGCATATAAATATATATTAATTAATTCATGCATAAAAATGACCCGCTCACAAAAAATAAAATATGCGAGCGTAGAACACGTCCCATAAAAAAATTATCAATAAATTCGCAAATTCTTATGGGTAATTCGGTCATTCTGCATACAAGTGAATAATATTTTATAATTATATTTGATTTATATTGTGGGCTATCGAAACATTTATTTTGAGTTAAATAAAATTAAAGAAGACAAAGTTATGATCATTCAAATATTAGGATTTTTTTTTTCAAACTCAAAAATCCGGGTATCTATTAATTTTGATTTCAATAAAAACGTTTGAAGGTACAGATGATACATTCATTAATCACTTTCAGGACATTGCCATAGAGTGGCATTTCATCATCATCATCATCATCATCATCACCATCGTCTTCAGAGATAAGGCCGTCAGATTGCGATTCTGCCAAATCACGACACAGTCTATCGCAAAATAATATAGAAATGACATAACCGAATTTCCGAACCCAATTTCTCTTTGACGTGAATGAGTTTTTACAGGAATTGGTAGAAATATACAAACATTCAAGCTGGCCACATGCAATATAAGAAACAGCAATCAGATTTTTTCATATACAGTGTGATATATTTTAATTTCCAATATCTTGAGAGCTATTTAAAGGACTATCATCATTAATAATGTATGTAAATCCTTGAGAAAAATTTTACATACGAAGGATATATATTTGTTCGCATAGAATAAAAATCTGCTTTAAAAATTATAGGTCTCTATTCCAAAAAACCCGGGACCTGTACTGGTGATGGTCAAAATCCATATATGACCTCTCTCCATCGAATTGTGAAAAACAAAATCTCTCGGAAATGAACCGAAATCAGATTCTTTCGGGACCCGGTACCAGCACCGGTGACGGTCAAAAGTCATTTTCGACCTCTTTTTATTGATTGACTAAAAATAATATTTTTAGAAAATTTAACGCAATCGGGCGCTTTTGGGACCCGGGACTAACCGCTCTAATGGCCAAAATCCATATTCGAACTCTTTCATCGATCGGACAATGTTGCGACTAGAACAAGCTAGCTGGACAAAAGCATTTTTTTGCGTTTTTGTATTTGTTGGATCGAAACAAAAAAAAAATTGTATGGGAGGCCTGGTCGCAAATGACCCCCTAGGCCAGTAAGTGTTAATTTATGGACGCGAAAACTATCTGGCCAATTTTGGTGAAACTTTTACAGTATATTAGTATCGATCAAGCGGCTGTCATAGAATATAAAACTTTTATTTAGGGTGCATATTTAGGGTGGCCCCCATACAAAAATATTTTTAAAATATAATTTTCACAAAGACCACTCAATCGATTCACATGGAATTTACACCAAGTTTCTTTTATATTAAAAGGCATAGCTTAGGCTATAAGACTTTTATTAAGGGTGCATATTTAAGGTGGCCCTCATACAAATATATTTTTAAAATATCATTTTCACGAAGACCGGTTAATCGATTCTCACCTAATTTACACCACTTAGCTTTTATATTAAAAGCTTTTATCGTTTTTCGCGGATTTTTTCCATTCCTGGTATAACTCACATTTTTTGATAGAAAATATGAACTCTAAAAACTAACAAAAAAAATATATATGTGCAAAAGTGTGCAGAAAGATATTGTTTTCAGAAGAAGCAGTGAAAGAAAAGCTTTCATTAAAAAAAAAAAGTGGCTGTATACACGTGAATACAAATCTTCTCTACTCTCGCAAAGTTAAGAAACTAAATTTATTATTTAACTCTAAATAAGACATCTATTTGTTGTTGTTTTCAATCAAAAACTATAATATTATTTTTCACTTTTTATACCTTCAACTTTGAAGTCCATTAAAAAAATTTTTTCTTTAATATTGACAAATAGCAAAATTAATATGTTTCCACAGGCACTGAATCACAAGTTTTCAGAAATTAAAAATAGAACAAAACAACTTCTCTCACTTCAACCGCCTGAAACTGTAAATTTACTTGCAGAAAACAAAAATATTTATTGGTTTCCTAGCTTTTAGAGTATTTTTTGTAAAACTATACCGTTATTTTCTTTAAACGAGAGAGATTCACCTTTGTCCAGCTAGCATACACTAGACGCAACACTGTGGATCGGTGAAAAAAAATTTTTCGGAAATGAACCGAGCCGGTGCCACCTCTAAGATACATTTTCCATCGTTAGGTGAAAAGTATAATTTTTTCAAAAATGTACCAAAATCAGGCACTTTTGGGACCCGAAACCACAACTCCCCATCGATAAGCGATAACATATCTGAATAGATTTTTCAATTTTACCTATTTGGACTGTGTAAAGTACTTCTGATACTTCGATATGCCTCTTAACAAAGCTTTGACTTTTTGTCGATTTTTCTGCTTTATTTCGTAAGTTCATTGTGCCATTCACCAGTGGAACAATGAAAAGCTCTCAATCTTTATCCCAAATTCTTCCCATTGGCAATGAATGCAGCATAGAGAAGCTAAAAGTTGTACAACTTTGGTCTTATGATAGTCTTATTTTTTGAAACCATAATCATTTTCTCCATATTCACGATATATGTGTTAAATAAAACATAAATTTTAATCACATATTGAATTTAATTCTTAAATAAATTCAAAAGTTTCGATTTCTTCACAACACAATCAATATGTCACTATTAAATTGAAAAGCAAATAAAATCCAATTAAAAGTCCACAAATAAAATTAAGGCTTCACCGAAAAGACCCAATACGTTACCAGATGTGTTTTTTCGCACAACGATATACCAACTTGCCAGAGTTGCTTTTAAATGAAGTCTCCAAATAAATATGAAACAAAATGGAGCAACACACACACATACACACGTACATATGTATAAGCGAAAGCACACACAATTGTCCCATATTTAAAAATCAAACCAATTTCACTTACTGTTTACAGCTTTCATGCGAATTCGCAACCAACTTCGCAACTTCCGGTGACTACATTTTTCCATTTCAATAAATTTGGCGAGTGCAATACAAACAGTGCCGACGATGACGATGATGCTGGACAGACAAATGAGCAAACGGACAGTAAAAAGTGCATGCAACAACACAGATATTCGCACAATTCCCCATTTTTAATTGTTAATGTTTAATTAAAATGCAAAAAAAAAAAGGGAAAACACTGTACAAAATGTAAAAAATGCGCAAAAAGAAAACAAAAGGTAAAACAGCGAATAAAAAAAAAACCAGATATGTGCAAGTTGGCGAATTCGCTAAAAATGCAAACAAATAGAAGTAAAACTGCGATCAACGTGGTTACGCGAATCGCAAATGTCTCGTTATTGTCCCTGCACTTATCTCTTATCTACACCCAGAAAAAAAACAGTGGATAATATTGATTTTCCGCCATTTATTTCCTCGCCTTGATTTATCACCTCGAATTGAGATTTTTCGTTTAGATTTTAACCCTTATCCTGTACACATGGGTCAAAATTCCTGTCCTGTAAAATGCACATGTGTAAGCTTTTATGACTTTCATTTTTTTGACTATATAAACAACAACTTGAAAGAAAATAGTTTCTAGCACGTTCAGTTTGACCAGTATAAAAAAAGGTACGTTCAACGTCAACATGGGTCAAAATTGCCCAACACAATTTTGCTACGTTATATCGAAATTTTACTTTTACCGCTGTTTGGGAATTCTTTGTAGCTTTGGTTACACTATGTATCGCTCAGTGATGGCATTTTCGGTACATTTGCGTCCTGAAAACCCGTCGTCAGCACATTTAACAAGTTTTCAGTACATTCAGTACATTTGCCGTATTTATAGTATATTCGGCAAATTTTCAGTACATTTTCGGTACACTTGAACAATTTATAATAAAAACCTGTTTTCGGTTTAATTAAATGAAAATAATTGCAATGTGAAGATATATAATAATTATCTTTTTTTTCATAATTAATTGCAAGGTGTAGTTTTTGTAATTTAATTTCATACATATCTCATTTTCCTAGGGTTTTTGAGATGCCAAAAGTGAGGACCTTTTTTTTAGTTATTGAGAAAATTTTACAAAAATTTCGTACATTTTAGTAAAATTGGATGTTCACGCCAAAAAAGTACATTTGGCCTCTAAAAAGTACACTTCAAGTCTCGATTCATTACATTTTCACAAAACCCAAATGCCATCACTGGTATTGCTACATACAAAACGGGGATTTCCCGTTTTTAGAAATCTGTGCTGCTTATACAGTCATTTGTATTCACTTCGGGCATACTGCACACATAATTGGCGGTCCTATTGTGTTCTATTGTTAGGGGTATATTATGGACGTATATCAAGGTTTGGAGAGCTTATGGGATAATAAAAAATGTAAACCCATTTTCAGATGTTATGAGTCTCCGTAGATCTCAGAATAAGTATATCACGAGCTCTGCGCTTCGATATGAGGAGTGATAGAAGCGAACGACGAGCTCGTAATAAATTAGTACCAATCAGAGGTTTTTGGGATAAATGGGAATGCAACCTCAGAAAAATGTAAAGCCCAGGTGAGAATGTTACTTTTGATGAGCAAATATCAGCATATCGAGGTCAAGCAGTGTATTAAAAACCTGGGAAGTATGGAATGAAAATTTAGGTTCTCTGTAATTCAAAAAGCAGTTATGCTTGGTCGCTAAAGCTTTATACGAGAAGAGACCAAAACCATCAAAGAGCAGTCCAACAGGAATACCGCGCAGTATAGGACTTAGTGAAAGACTTGAAGAGCCGAAATATTACCTCCTATATTTTTTTAATACACATGAGTTGGAAATTGAGGTACGAAAAAGAAACTCACTTTTGTAGTCGACAATCTAGCAGATGCAAACAAATAAAAATAATCCAGAAATAATTGATTTCTATTATCATACTCAATCTGGTGTTGATACGCTTCATCAGCTTCTCCGCCACTCATCTTGCAAAAGAGAACCAACAGATGTTCGCAACTCTATCGTACAATGTATTGGATATATCAGCCTAGAACTTTGTTTTAAATACATACATCAATAAACACTGATTGGAACAAAGGTAATCATTTCCAGCGAAGTATATATTTGAGTGTACTTGATATGTCTGTCTCTTATCCAGTCAGAGCTATATCGCCGATCGACCCTATCAGAGATCCAGCAGCAAAGTTATGTAATTCTGCAGGAATTTCAGAATAAGCGTGTCCATAAAAATACATCTTCCGTAGGAAACTCTAAAGGAAGACTTTGCTTCATGATCCCAATTCGGTTAAATAGCACCAAATATTCACTAAAATGCTCTCCTTATGCTAATTGCATTTGTAGATTTCATACAAATGTAAGAATAACCTGTCAAAATTACACTGATTAAATAAATATATGAGAAAATTGCATTGGGCAAAATTGACCCACTAATACTGTGAGTGTTATTATTTTTGAATACAGGATAAGTGTTAAGGTAAAACCTTAAGATTTCAATTTAAAATTGTCATTCTTATTTCAAAATTATGTATGTATATCGACTGAGGTTTTTTGTTTAGGTTTTGTGTATACTCACATTAAGTCCGCGCAAATATGCTCAAATCAGTGAAGAAGTTGGTTATTATGTAGCTTGGCGTCAGCCAAAGAAATGCTTTGTCTCACTTTTTCCTATGGCTCTCAAAAAATCTCTGAAAAAAACTAAACATATCAATCTTACAAATTTTTACTCATCAGCTCAAAGATCACTGATGATTCCATTTAGCAATGGATGAAACTGTATTTTTGTTGTATGTTTTTGTTTAATGTAATTTTTTTTTTTGGTAGCTTAGTGCAATAATTATAAATTTTTCTTTTTTATTTCAGAATACGTAATAAAATGTTTTGAATTAAACTGAATTTGTTTAGTACAACTCTTTTTATAAAAATATTTATGAAAATAAGTTTAATAAAAAAAATTTCTACACGGAGGCTCGAACTTTGTACGTTTTCATTAAAGAGGCCACTCTTAATAATTGACCTAAAATATGCTGATGATGGATGCGATCTACATGTTTAATATATGTAAGTAAAACTTTAGTAACTTTACATTTGATTAAAATATATGAAAATCTAAATTCAAGATTTTTAATCTTAACTTAAGATTGCGTTTTTTTTTTCCTAAGTGTACAGCTGACACTTTGCCTGAAAAAAAAATCTGTAAATGAGTAAGCGAATCACGTGAGCGTCCAACGTGTGATTAATCCACATGCAAAAGAAAAATGCGTAGTACGAGCGCTATGGTTATAACGTTACTTTTACTTTTTTGTCCCACAATGCGCGTTGTGAAAACGTTTTGCCAATTGCAAGAATAAAAATAAATAAATGAATAAATATGTTAAATTTTTTTTCAAAAACTACAACACACAATAAAAAACTTGTAACAGAGAAAAAAAAATTGGAAGTGGAGCACTTGTGTAAAGTAGTAGAAATGTAAGGATTTTACTTTGCTCTGAAAAATTGTGGATAAAGCAAAATGTAAAACTGCATTTTTAACCTCTCATGAATAATTCAGCGAGTTTCAGTGTTGTCTCCTACGATTTTTGGTTCCCACTCTTTACTGAGTTAAGTTCTGGAATATTTAAAAATATTTACGGCACTCAAACGTAGGACTTAAATAAAAAAATTGATTATATATCAGTTAAATTAAATTTTTTGCTAAATGTTAGAAATAACGTCCAGATTGAGGATCAGTCGAATCAAAAATTCAATTATTGGCATTAAGAAATAAAGCGTTTTTTTCGGAAAAAAATACGAATCTAAATTTTTTAATATTATTTAAACACATATTTTTTAACCATTTGCCATGTTGTTGCCTAAACTGGTATTCATTTATTAATTTCTGTCGATTGACACCTCTCTTGTCCAGATCGGACCGACTTTATTTAGTTTCGCTTTTTCATATGGAATATTCACTTTTTCTTGGACAACTTGGAGATCCAAGCCCGAGGCTACTCATTTTATTTATTGGCACAATTTCAATGACCATTACTAGGACCCATTGATCGATTGACTCCACTTTTGGACCAACTTTAATATCCCATATTCCGATAATTGCCCTAAATTCCTTTATCAGCCTATGCGAGCGCGCCACACACATGCGCCAAAGAGCCAGCCTGGCAACATTTGCTGAACTTTACTACGTATATAGCTTTGATGTCGTAAATATCTATACATTTCTGAAAGCAAAAAAGTAATAAAGAATCAAAGCGTACTTAATTTTTACTTATTTCGGCCGAAAGCCGATATAGTACTGGAGGACACTTGCAGCCCCAGCCTTCTTATAAAAAAGTCCGATTAATCTATTTTATTTCTATTAAAAATATCAAAAGGTCGACATAAATAGTGCCTGATTACAATAAAACTACAATTTACTGTAACTCGGTCCAATATTTTCGCAGAGACGTCCTTGAGACAACAAGTTCATGTGAAAACGACTTAAAATGAAGACCATGATGACAACTGCCATCATTTGTTTTGACCAAATGTTTCATCTTATCTTATTTGTCTATATATTGGCATATAAACGTCATTATTCACAGAACTGAAATTAAATCACAACAATAAATTACAGATTTTCTTAAAATTTTCCAAAAGCTTTGATTTCTATCTCTTTCCGCACTTTACCTTGGCAAACCCATAAATTTAAAAAATTGCAGTTGCCGTTCGGCTTATTCTTCTTCTTATTCTGTGTCCTTTATCCTCTCGCTTATTATTGACCGCAAATTATTTGCCTCGACTTAGCGCAATGCTCCCTTTACTACGTAGAAAGATATTGGTAGCAATGGAAAAAAAATTGCCAAAATAAACTTCTAATTGTTGTGGCGTCTGCTCGGGGTTGTTGCTCTTACACTCTTTCTCTATGAATTTTATTCCTCTTTTATTTCATTTCTTTCTCTTTTTCACTACAGTTGGCAACACATTTTTAATGCATTTAACATTTTTTTTTTTTTTGTTAATATTTCTTGGCATTTGGCCAGCGTATATGAAACCTAAGTAAATCAGCGCTAATGTCAACATTTGCACTAGTAAACACTGTTTTTGCTGTAAAGTGGTTGCTTTTATTAGAAAAATGCTGTAATAAACAGCTTCGTGACAAATTTGTAAATAATGATAGACATTTGTATGGAAGCAATGCAAGAGTACAAATAGTAGTATGTACTTATTGTTAGTATTAAAAAATGTAGTAAAAAATTATTGAGTGTCAAAATATTCTTAAGTACGTGGGCGTGTGTAATGAAAATGTTGTCAAATAAAAAATACATAAACAAATTGTGCGATAACTGCTGCATAAGGAATTTATTTAAATTATTTCAGGAGTTTCATTGAAGTTAAACGCAAAGCTCGCTGGGCCTGTCAAAAAATGGGTTTTTCGAACTCGCAATACGATGGCGATACTCCCGAAAGTAAATACCACTCTTACTTTTCATACTACATTCGTTATAGCTGTTAAAAACCACTCAAGAGAATTTGAATTCTAAGCAATAAGGAATAAAATGTAAAATTAGTAAATTTCCATCTTGATTGCTCTCCGCACTATGCTTGTATGTATGTGATTCCTTATACTGCATTGCATGAAGCAAATTCAAAATTTTCCCATGACAAGTTCATGCATTTCTGTAAGGTACCCTTCCGCATCCTTGATGAGTGCAATGAATGAAAAATGGTGCCAGCAAAACTTAAATGAACTGGAAAATCATACACAATTAAACACATTTATCAATCCCAAAGGGAAAAAAAGGACTTTGAAAATAATTCGAATTATAATTTACAGAGTACCTGCTTCTCATTCCACTGGCTCTTTAAACATGTCATTGCGTATTTTCGAAAGCACTTGCAAAATATTAACGAAGTCTTAATGTTTTTCATAATATAAAACTTTGTTTTCCTAGTAGATTGATACTTCCAAGCTTCTAATCAAGTTCGATGGGAAACAGTATACATTATTTCCTGTTGGGATATTTCACTGCTGCACACAAAGAAAATAAGTACCATTCAAAGCGTACACAGTTGACGACCTATCATTACAAAGGTTGCCAAAGAAAGAGAGAAAAAAAAAGTTTTTAGGAATCCATGCACATGCCATTCAATTTTCAATTCCAAATCAACTTCTTTTAATTCCAAATCCTTTTCGCCTGCGCTACACTTTAAGCACACAAGTGTGTGTGTGTGGAATGTGAATTGTATTGCTGGTTTTGTCAGCATCAATTGTCATCAATTTCTCTGGATATCTGCTGCTGTTTCACTTCACAGCAGAAAAATATTTTTAAAATTTTTTAAGTATAACAGTAAATCAAGATATTTTCTTAAATCTTTCTGGTCTGGTTCAACTTAAGTTTTTAATCGAACTATGAAATTCATTCAGCACAGATGCATTTCTTTTTTTTTTTTTTCATCGACTTCGTTTACGATTTATGTTTATCTCTGAATTTATTTGCATTAGGGTGGATCGTATATCCGCGATGATTATTAAGTGTTATATTTGTATGTTTATATTAGCAAAACTTATCATTTAAAAATTATGGTGTTCTTAAGTTCGAACACTAAGATATTAACTAAACTTCCAATATCTTGCCAATTTTAAATTGTCCCCTTCATATTGGGAGAAACATCCATTTCAATTAAGTGAACAATTTCGAAAAATAAATTATAGCATTTATTCAAATCGAGGGCTTAAGTGCTCATTTAAATGTTCAGTTAAATTAAGCGCATTTTTAACAGCTCAGGCCACAGTCCCAATAGCTCAAGTGTTAGAGCGGTTATCCCAATACTATATAATATATAATACATAGAAAGACAAATAACCCAAAACTAGGCCAGTGAGACTATGTATATATTTATGTATGTGGTAATAGCCATATTTCCATTCATTGATCCATCTGTTTGTTTAAGAAAAATATGTATGCATGTATGTATATGTTACCGGTCAAACTAGTTTTTTGGATAAACTAGTTTTTTCTAGGCCAAACTAGTTTATCCGATGCGTGTTAGGATAAACTAGTTTAGCCTAGGACGAACTAGTTTGTCCTGAGAAAAAAAATTTACCATTTCAGGACAAACGATTAACTAGTTTTTTCTAAATCAAATGCTTTGAGGGTAATTATGTACTTTTTGACCCATTTTCACAGGGAGTGGTGGTTGCGGGGGTAGTTCACAAGGGGTACTCTGAACATAATTCCGTCGGATTTTGCCGGTGGTCACCACTTGAAAAAATTTTATGATATGTCCAACACCTAGTTTGCTAGCCACAGTAATTTTACATAAGAGTAGGGGTAAGTGGGCTTTAGGAAACCTTTAAGGGGGAGCAGAAAGGGGTAGAGTGATAAAAAAATTATAGGGGTGTAAAATTAATGGGGATTGATTGTTAAATCCAAGATTTAGTAGCGCCTTGGTGGGTTGGAAATAGCCAAATTCCGTAAGAAATTCATTTTTGTATGGGGAACCCCTTAAGGGGCTGAGATAAGGGGTTAGTATATTCTGAAAAAATGTTGGAAAGAATAAATTAAGGGCGGTTTGGCCTATACTTGATCTTTCTAGTGCCACCCTGGTAGCATTGGGAACGTTGGGAGAACATTTCATAAAAACACCACTTTTGTATGGAAACCACCTAAAGGAGTGGAATGAGGGAATAAGTGTGTTGGAAAAAAATGTTGAGCATGCAATATTATTGAGGGTCGGTCATACAACCTATCGCTCTATGGGCTACTCCTGAAAATCTCCAAATTTTTAAACTTTGACCTTGATGAGACGCCATTTACCCCCCTCCCATCCCCTTAATTTTTTGGCTCACACATTTTTTTATCAAACCTCACAAAATAAATGGTCATAGCGTATCGAAATCGAAAAATCCTTCACTATTCCATAGCTAATGTACTAATGTATGTATTAAAAATCTTTATAGGAATATACAAAAGCCATTTGGCGTATAAAGTATAAAGGTATGTTCCCCTCTGTGCTATCTTTGAAGATACTTGGTAAAGTATCTTTTTGGGGTCCTTAAAAGACACCTTACAAGTACTTTAAGACAACAGCGTACCCAGTGTAGAGTTCTTTCAAAGAGACATAGTGACATTAAGATGTCTTTTAAATATCTTTTAAATAATAAAAGAAAGAAGTCAATTTTATTTTAATATCGAAAATCATTTTGACTTACGTATTGTGTGCCGATTTCGAACCTAAGTCACAACGATATCTGCGATTCTTATAATATGCGTTAAAGGCGAATCATATTTTTCTCACATTTGTCTTGGTAAAAAAGCCTTAAAAAGACATAAAATAGAAAATTTACATTTTAAACACATGAGGCGGTATGTCTTTCCAGTTTACACATTGAAGTTTAGACTATTATATCTGCAGTATAAAGACACACATGAGACATGCCACCGCATGAGTTTACAAGCATATTATTATGTACATTATAATGAGACACACGGGACATGCCACCTTAAAATGAACTATTTGAAATAATGGAAAACCATGACATAATTTAAGAATTAATTCTTTTTAATAATATTTTTTTTTTTGTGCATACAACTTTGACCTTAACTTTCATCAGTGTCATATGCAAAGCATCGAAAAAAACAATGGATTTCTGCTATAAGCACCGCGTCATAACGACCGCTCCCTGAATGGTGCAATGGACAATGACATTGTTTGGCCATAGCAGCAACCAACTACTCTGGTTTATAAAATTCCACACAATGAACGTGACCATCAAAAAGAAAAAAGAAGAACAAAATGCAGGAACTTCATCTGTTGTTGCTGCTGCTGCCATAAATACCTTAACGGACAAGCGGAATTGCAAAAAAAAAATAAATTGGGCCAAATGGAAAAAAAAATTAAGGGTGTTATCATTGCCCACGCCAAAAACGAAATGATCTACTTTGCATCAGGAGAAAAACTGCACCTGAAAGGCTTTAATGTTTTATAGCGTTTTAAAATTTTTATCACGCCCCTATTATTTATCTAGTATGCAAAAAGTCACCGAATACTTTTTAACGGTATGTAATCTTGAAAATAGGTTATTTCCTGACGTAACTCCGAGAAAACTTTACCTTTCAATGTAAGGTAGGTGCTCTTATCAACTTCTTTCGTTCATTGTCAATGTGACAGTTGAAAAATTAGGCAGTGCATCGATTTTTCTTAGATTATTTCGCTTTATGTTTATGTATCATCCTCTACACTTGCGACACTTCCTTAAATGCGTTACAAACCGTAGAACAAAGTGAATACATTCCGTGTGTATGGTACCAAAAATTATGACAAACTTTCAAACGTGGTGCGGTGCTGTTGACATTCCCATAAAGACCACAAGCCGCCAGAATAAATACGGGAGCCCTGATTCTTGCTTGCTCTTGGTTACCAACATGCATTCCCACATGCTACTGCACAGCCTGCATTAGAAAAAAATGCAAAAAATTAAATGGGATGTTGACGTTAAAATTTTTAAGTGCTGCTGTCACTGCTGTTGCCATGGTGGCACAGCATTGTAATGCAAAGCTTTTGTTGTTTGTTCTTGTTTTTTGAAAATATTTTTTAACTCTCGTCTCTTTCCTATTGTCTATGCTTGATATTCAGCGTAATGTTTGAGAGTTCGTAAAAAGATTTCGGTGGTGTCAGTAAAATGGAAATTTCAGAAAACTGATGCAGGTCAAATAAAGAGAAGGTTAATTTTAAAGCGATCGATAAGACAAAATAAATGTTCAGAAACTGCTTTAACCAATCCAAACTTGTTAATAACAATACGGCATTGGTGTCATATTGAATATCAGGTAATAGTATGTGTTTTCAAAAATTTTAAATTTTAAATATGCCGGTAAATTCCTATCTTATTTTTTGTTATTTTTTTTATTTTTTTGTTTAAATTGATCTATTTTTCAATCAAGACAAATCATCTCGATTTGAACAATTTACACCGCTTTTTAGTTCTCATGCAACCCTGTAATATTGCTTAGTTATTATTTTTTAACTTTATTTTCGATTTAAAAAATTTAGCCTAATATTGATTTGAATATTATTTTTCGTTCTGTTATTGTATCAGTAATATTAAACTGTTATGCTGAAGCATTCACCTCTTCTTTATTTCGCTAAATGTCATAAGCTATTTAATAGTTAATCGCCATCAATATTTCTTTGAAAAGATTTAACAAAAATAATGCGTTTGATAAAACTCATGTCATATTTTGTCCTCTATTTAGTTCATCACCTACAGCAACATTTGTTTTCTTTCACGCTGTATTTCTATTTCTGTTTTTTATTTCGATTCTCAAAGACATTGATGGCATTTTATGTCATCGAGTACACAATTTACTTCCTGTTTTTGCTTTTCATATTTTCTATTTTTAGGTTTGTCTTCTTTACCAAATAACTTGTTGCATATTAGAACCAACAAAATGACAACAATTATGCCATAAAATGAAAATTTTGACAACTTAGCCATTTTTTCTTTTGCACTTTATTGTCTTTTCTTTTCCTGTTTTCTTTGTGGATATCCTTGATGTGCACATAATTTTTTACCTTTAGAATAACAGAAATCATACGTACATAGGAACGCTTTGGCGCTTCTTGGCATTGACCTGTATGTATAATATTTAAAATTATAACTAAAATATATGTTCGTATGTATATTTATATCTGTGGCCACAAGGAATAACAGTTAAATTCGATATTTGATGACAAGGCGAAACAACATCAATTAAATGTATATTCATATGACTTATACTGTTTCGCCTTGTCATCAAATATCGAGTTTAGCTGTTATTCCTTGTGGTCACAGATATGTATGTTATAACAATTTGTGGCACTACCACACCATTTAAAACAAAGAAAACCTAAACCAGAATGGTAGCAACGGAGACTCCTTTGCTTTACACGCTTCTTTCAGTGCGCTGTTGTGCTTGGAAATTGATTGGTATCAGAAAAATGGGTGCCTTGTCGAGTTCTGCTCCAAACATTTATTGCTACCAATTTGTGTTAGAAAAATTTATCCAAAAAACGGTTGCAACTATTGCTTTGGACAGAATTCAACAAAATAAGCCCAAACTTTTGCAATGCAGCTACATATACTTCAGCGCGTAGCCTAAGTCTCAATTCATTAAGGCTTGAATGAAGTCATATCTACATATAAGAGACAATGAAATTCGTCAAATTTTTATCTATAAGTTCCTGTCAAATGATGTCTGTATGTTATGGTGCATAATCGTGGTGCAAAGACTATGAATCGATTTTGGCGAATATTCTCACGCAAGCGCTGCACGGCGTCCAAATAATAACAGGATTACTTACCGGTTGTTGTTAAAATTGTTCTGAATGTACTAGGGATGTCAATTTTCTGACTTTTTCTGATCCTGGGATTTCGGGATCTAAAAATATAATCCCGGGATTTTGGGATGATCCCGAAGCTTAGGCATCTCTAATTAAATAGAGTATTCTAATATAGTATTCTTAAATTAAAATATCGTAATAAAAACTCTATAAATTTATTGCATAATTTAGCTGAATTTCCGTGTGTGTCAGCTGAGTTGCCAAGTTGAAATCGAAGAACTAACGGCCTGGCAAAAAACAAAATTTGTGTGACCTTTTTTTTTTGCTCATCAAATATTTGTATGAGGTCGAATTTATAAAATTGTTTAATTTTTCGTAACATAAATATCTGAGACCTTTCGATAAAATCAACGGCCATTAACAGCTTTAGCCTCCAATTAACGACTTAACGGCCTCCTCCGCAGCCAACGGCTTTACCATTCAATTAACGGCCACCTGGCAACCCTGTGTCATTTTTGGCATTATTTTTTTTGCGTTCTAAAAATATTGCTGCGTTTACGCACACTTTACCGCCATATTTAAAGTTTTTACAATATGATGTTGCCAACGCTTTATTTCCAATGTTGTAAATTTACATTTTTTTGCACATAATTTTTTACGACAAAATTTATATAATTAAACTTGTTTGGTAAAAAATTTGCTTTCATAAATCCCGGGACTTGCGTCTGCTAATCCCGGGATATTCAGGACTTAAAAAAGTTCGGGATCCCGCAATCCCGGGATCCTGAATTGATATCCCTAGTATGTACCAAACAGCGGTAACAGAAATATAGCGGTTCAGTAATATAACTTATGACCTTTTAATGGGCAGCATGTTCTTGGCATTGGAAACAATTTGGATTGACATATTTTTGAGTATTTATCATATCCTTATATGGAGCAAATTATTCAAAGATTTTTTCTTATTTTCATGGTGACAAGAAATTCACAATATATTTTAGTCTTCTTTTTAACGCTCACGAAAAATTTATCCAATTTACATATAAAATTCATGCTGAAAAATGACTTTAAGATTTACTTTATCTTTAAATATAAATTAATAAATTGAAGAAGATTGATCACTCCTTTTCTATATTCAGAACCTTCTTTCCAAAAATCCCTTAAAACGGAACCGCTTTTGATGTCAATTGTTAGTGTTCTATGACGTTTATTTATTTTATATTTTTTTATTATGTTAATTTTAGTTGCAGATGAACTATGCCTTTATGTAAAGTATATTTTATATTTGAGATTTCAATGGAAAGTACTGAAAAAAAAAAGTAATGTGAGATCGTTTTATAACTTAACTTATATTTACTAACAGGACGCTGGTTAAATTTTCGTTTAATAACAGTTTTGATTATTAACCTTTAAAATTGAGCATGAATTTTTATTTAATTTTTTTTTCTTCAGCATATGAAGTCACAAAAATTCTTTATTTTAATTTAGCGCTAAGTTTTCGATTCGAAGCAAAGTAACTTTTATAAGGATTCTTGGAAACTAAGATACAATTTGTAAACGACGCAAAAATCAAACAAAAAACAAGAATGTATAAAAACCTTAAATTTACTGAAATTGCTTACATATTGATACACCCACAGCCAAATCCTAAAAATTTTTGTCCAAAGGAGAGTCATATTTCATTTACCTAAGCAATGGTTTCGATTGCGACCACGCTGTACAATTCCGAAAAAAAAAAATTAATATGAAATTAGAATACTGCAGTGAATTCCAATTTACGTCTTCCAAGATGTTATAAGATATAATCAAATAATCTTATCAAAAAGTCCTTTATAATATATATATACCATAAATGTTCCAAGAAATTGTTCCTTGGTAGCCCTATAATTCTAAGCGAATTCATAAATTTTGTTACTTTTTTTATTTTTAGGATACCGTCAATTCATTTGAGTGAAATAAGTGAAATTGTTCTTAAACGGGGATATTAACCTTTTTTTTTTTCTTTTTCATTTTCATTAACGGTATAAAGTTTTCACGCTGCGTCGTTGTTCTAAAATTTATGTTTTCCAACTTTTACACAGACTTGCGAAGTTTTTCATTGTGTTTATGTGCGTGTGCGTAAATGCAATAAATTCTTCGAAGACAACACATAGAAATGCATCTAAACACACACACACATACTCAGACACATGTCGTAGCATATGTGTTGTCCTTTGTTGGCGTTGTCATTGTGGAAATATGGAAAATAATAATGAAGGTGTCGGAGTGAAATGTTGAATAAATATGGCTGCGCGCGTTCGTGACATATGTTTCTTGCATTGCTTTGACTTATTATTTGCTTTTGTACTTTAATGTTTTTATGCCCTACACATGGTACAGTACATTCATTTTGTATTCTGTTCGTAACGTATTGACAAAAGCGTGTTAGGTATAGAAATGTGTATATGGCTTTGATCAACGTCACCTCCTTAGTAGATCTAGTCATATCCATCTGCGGAAATTATGATTACGAGAAAGCAAAAATATATATGTAACTTACAATTAGTAAAATTTATTACACTGTTTAATTCATTAATTGAAAGTTGTGTTGTTGAAAATAGGTGGAAATAGATTAATAGAGACGCCTACCGCTTATATAAGCATCAGGTTACTTCGAGATTTTATCAATAACTAAGGAATTATTACATGCTAAGAAACATCACGAAGATATTATTACTGATTTTTGCAAGTAATGATATTCGGATATATGTATAGGGTGATTTCTTTAGAAGTGCTTTTTCCACATATAAAAGAAAATTAAAAAATTTTTTCTATTTATTTTAATTAATATAAAAAAGACCCATTCGTTACATTTATTTTTAAGTGATAATTTCTTCCAAATATTGGCACTAACTGCGGCTAAAATGGTCCATTCTGAAGATCCAGTTACCAATGAAGCAGATTTTCCATGGCATCAGTAGTTCACCTATAAAAGTTCAACTTTCAAACATATTTTTTAAATTAAGTTCAATTTTTGATCGTAACAATTTTGAAAATAGTCCGCAATATACACTTCTGCTCAATTAATTAAGTCATTCGTATGCTACGTAATATTTTTGCTAAAATTTTTGTATTACTTTTTTTCTAATTCTTATGTTATTAGTTTTTATAATCCTGCTATGTAAGCAGCTATTTGCAGTAAAGAAATCAAAATAAATGTCTTGATTTTATCCCGAAAAATGCAAAAACATCAATAAATCAATAATATATGCTGTGCTCATATAATTAAATGATCTGAAAGAAAGTAATTGAAATTGTAGAATTTTTGTTGGGAGTCCTGTTTTTTTTTTATTAGTTAAGCTTAATAATGAGTAAGGATGTTGTAAATCGGTTTGGTATACTGGCTACCAGGCGTGCACATTGGTCTGGAGTAATTTTATGCCACTTCTCTTGATTAACTTGCCACAAGCTTCTTTACTCGCATGTTTTCGTGATTATACGACTCGTTTGATTATGCCTCACAAGCTCTCCATAGAATTTAAGTGGGATCTTTGAGGTGACGACTTCAGAGCCTTGGAGGATTGTGCTTCCAGCCAAGATTTGACAAGTGGAGATCAATGTTTTGGGCCATTATCAAGCTGTAAAATCCATCTCAGCGGAAAATTTTCGGTGTAGTTGGTGGCCAAATGTTCTCTTAATATATTGCAATACAAGAAATTTGAATGTATGGGTTGCCATGACATAACAGTTGATGCTCTCGAAAAACATGAACAAAAGTCTTCGGTTCGCAAACGGAACACTTTTTCAATGGACTGACGATTTGTTGGCATTTTCGTAAGCTTTTATTTAAAAAAAAAAGGTTTTTTCATTTCCGACAAAATTTCCGGACGCTAAAAATTTTTGAACCAAAAAATATTAAAAAAAAATTTTGGTTATAGCTTTTCCAAAATACGATATTTTTTTCAAAATTTTAACTTCGAAGATTTGTCTGAATTTCGGTAAGCTTTAATTAAAAGAAAATATTGTTGATTTCTGACAGGATTTGCGTTGTCTAGCCTTTTTTGAACAAAAAAAAATGTCAAAAAAAAACATTTTTTCGGCATTTAACTTAAAATAATATAAAACGACAACTTTTTTTCTGAATTCAAGCTGCGACGATTTATTGGCATTTTGGTTAGCTTTTATTTAAAAAACAATTGTTCAATTTCGACAAGACTTGCGGTCTCCAGCAATATTTGAACCAAAAAAAAAAAAAAAATGAAAAAAATATTTTAACCAAAACTCGTTTGGGGACAACAGTGCAGCAGCGCCAGGCCTGGATTTAGAAATCTGCTGCCCTTAGGCCAGTCAAAAATTGCCGGCCCCATTCACTAGTAAATATAGAAAAAAAATTTTGTGATATCAAAAGTGAGGACCTTTTTTTTTTTTTGCTTGTTAACATTTTGAGGTAATTTAGTGCATACATACAATTTGCACTTTTTTCCCCCTGTGTAAATAAATTTAACCAATATTTGCCGCCCTAGTGTGCCTCTAAGGTAAATCCGGCCCTGAGCAGCGCGCAGTATTTTCAGAGGTGCACGGAAGAATTAATTTATTTGGGATAGTCCGTATTTGGCTACCACTCTGAAAAAATTAGTTTTTAAAGGAAATTTGACGAGGAGTTCAGTGGTATTTTTTTTTATTCATATCGAATAGTATTCGCTCTATAAAATAACTTAATAAATTGATTTGCTATAAAAGATATTAATTTTTCATTTATTGCCCAATGCAAAAATTTGACAAGAAAGCTGATCTCTTTAGCTTTAAAATGATATAAAGAAATAGTTTTTCCGTTAAAATTTACCGGAGATATAACTATTTGAATATGAGCGTAAAACACCAAAAAAACTTAAAACCTTTGACCTTCGCAACCCGATGTCTTTCGATATATTCGATAACAAATCTATTCCTGATTTTCGTGTCCACTAATGTAATGCCTAGAATATGTAAAAAAAATTTGGAGCGATTCCAAGATGTATCGGTCAGAAAGGGTTCGGAATGTAAAAGAACGTCTCATATACATAGAATATAAGTATATTAATTTTTTTTTGTGATGCCAGTGATGCACATTTATTTTGTGCCTCAAATGGAGGGTATTATTCCATATGTATTGAACTCACATTTTCACTCGAAATACTGAAATTCTCCAAATTTTTTTTTTTGTAAGTTTATTTTTGTAAGTTTATTTTTGTAAAAATATAACTCTATGAGAAATCTTTCTCCAAATTTCTTTATCAAGAGATAAAAATATTGGCGGAACATTTCTTGACATACTTTTTTTTTAAAACACACCCGCAAACAGAAATTTGAAGCAAATGTGAGAATTCGCAAAAAATGTTTGCTTAATTTTTCATTCATTCCATATGGAATGAGTCATTTGACTATTAAAGCATATTACTCAGATCAAGTTATAACAGGTATCACAAAATGCTTGTGCATCGTATATTCGTTAACATACAAATCGACAAACATGTGAATGTTGCGGAGAAGAGGATATTAAAAACTAATTAACTTATATTGAAATGTATGGAATTTATTTAAATTGCAATTAAAATACCAATGTACGTATGTTTGCTATTAACAAAAATTAAATACACAAAAATTTGCAGAGGCGGTTTATGTCATCTGCATGCATGCATATATGGTAGAGTGAACCGAAAAACATGTTTTTCTTTAACTTAGAAATTTCTTTACTGTGATCTGGAATTATAATGTTTTTAATTTTTTCTGCACTTAAGTTGTCGTTTAGTAGTATTCTGAGACGAAATTTGTACAGATAAGTAATAAAAATGATTCTCAAGCTTTTGCATGACCGTTCTGAATCCAAACCAAGTAAATTTCTTTACAGGACGATTTCACATCATATAAATATTGAAAATATTATTATACAGGGAAAACATTTAACGTTTCGTATAGGTTTCATAAACATTCAATACTTTTGTGTTTCATTTAACAGCATTTTAGTAGTTTGAAAAAAAGTTTTCTTTCTTTTGAAGTTTTAACTTAAAAAATTGTGCATGAACAAATAAAAATATCCAAAACCTTATAAAGCAGAAATTAGAATTTGGCTCTGAAGATAATTGGTGAAATTTTTGATATTTTGGTTTTAACATTTTGGTCTATCTTCTGAACGTGATCATTATTTTCTTTGTTCATTGTTTTTGTGAGCTTTTGTAAATAACTTTTATTTCCGTTTTATTTTCTAGTATATGAAACAGAAAATGTTTATCCATTTCTATTAATTTGCCACGCTATTTTGTAAAGAATTTGCTTCGTTTCGCATAAAGACCAGCCTTAAAAGCAAATTATGATACGAGTTAAAACAAATATTGTTTTATTTATTGGAAGAGTTTGAAACTTATAGCACCTTGAGGCAAATGTATTGCACTAAGTTGCAATTTGTGCCTTGCCCACATTCATATGCGTTATTAGCTTTTGGTTATTCAAACATCATGCATCAATAAATATGAAAGCACTTTGTATGCATTTACTACTGTAAATAAAACAAAATTAAAATATTAATTTTAGTTTTTGAAAACATTTAATAGATTTTTATTTTCTAATTGATTTTGTGAAAATTTTAGTTTTTTAAAAAATTGTAAATCGTTTGAATGCAAAAACCAAACACAAACACAAAAATTGCTGAATGCTTTTAGGAGTTTTATCAAAGTTTTCTACTTCAATACATATAGCCAAGCAAACATTATATATCGAAAAAGAGTATTACTTTAAACACGCAGGCAATTATTTTGACCGTGAACGAGTTCATATTCTGATATCAAGCGATAGCTTTTTTGGGGAAATTTTTTCTGTATTAGTGGCTTACCAAAGCGATTACCATATTAATTATAAGGTAGAGTTTTTTTTTTTCATGGAGAAGGCTGTGTGGAAATGCATTGCATTAACCCTGCACAGCACTAACCAAAAGCTACTGCCATAATCTTCAGAATGTGTCAATTAAAAATCCACAACCTCTTTTCAGGCCTCCATCTACCCTGGGACTACGTTAGCATTGCTTCGGGGTAGGGCTCATGATTTTTCCTCAAATCAAATAACTGCGTCCAGGTCCCACTTCTTTTTTCTGAGAACATCCTGAGTAAAACCTGTAACTACCTTCCAGTTTTCTTCGCTCTGCAGCATCATTTCGATCACGTTGTGAGTGGAGTACTGGCCGACTGATTCCTGTAAGGATGCATCCATCGACTGCAGTTGAAGAAGATGTACTCTGCGTCATCTTCATCAGCGTCTCCATATATACGGAAAAAGTGTTCTGCTTTGCCCATCGGTGTTGATACTTTTTGAAGTATCGATGGCTCAATAAAAACTGAATGAGATGATAATTTACCTCGCCACAGTCTCTCTCCGACTATCTTCTTTTTGTCCACCTGTCGCTGTCTTCCAATCTATATTTGTCCTGCCTTACATCCGCAGAGCTTATTTATAACATTTATAACATAAATATTTAGTATGTCATCTGATCGGAACTCGTAACAATTGTTACGCTATTACTCTTATAAAATGACGTAAAGGAAGAAGACCTGTTTAGCAACATTGACATCATGCCTTACTTTTAATCATGTTTTTATATGTGATGTATATGTCCAATGCATATATCAAGAAATTGATATCGAATTATAATGCATTCAACCATATGCAATTTAAGAAATGCCTTAAAATATACTATACAAATATTAATAACAATTAAGTACTTCTATGTAGGAGAGCTACATTTTAATCACCTGAAAAATGAGAGAATTAAAAATCTTCTAAATGTTTACTGGGAGCGCGCATTGACAGTGTTAATGCCTTAGTATTTAGATACATACATATGTGCGATAGTTGTTCACACATATCTACTTAAACTTTATTTACGATTTGATATTTTCAGCAATAAATATTTATTTAATGAAATTAATTTTGCCAAAGTTTTGCTAGTTTATTGAAATATTTTCAAATGTAGATCCATTTGATTTGTATATTATTCAGTATAAGTAGTGCAATGCTGTGTGACAAATATTCTTATTTTTATTTTTGATTTGGTATGTCAAAAATTGTTTCCAGCTGTACACTCAATTGGAAAAATTAAAAAAAGTAAGTAAGGAATTTACCGACCCAACACTTGATGGACAGTTATTGAAATGAATTAACAACTATCTGAGTAGAGTTTGATTCGCACCTTTCGGCATTTTTTTGAATTTCACATATCTTGAAACATTATGTATCGATATTGCTTTATATCCATTGCAGTTTCGCGCTCCTCAAAATGAAAAAAGTTCTTGTTTCTTGTGATGGCAAAGTTTCTTAATTTATTGCGATTTTTAAATTGTATTTAACACCAAATACATACATACATATGTACATACGTACATATGTGATAATTTGGATTCAGTGTGAATTGGAGCATGGCTAAAGGGGGACAAATTTTGCTTACATTATTGTGAAAATTCTACCTCATGCACACAGTTCCCAATATTTGGTCTCTTTTAAAATGCATTTTTTGGCACAATATGAAATTCAGTCTGATATTTTTTTATGATCAAAATTTTATTATTCAGATGATTGTTAGGTTTCTCTCTAAATCAAACATTTTATACTTGGTGTATAAATGTGAAAAAACTTTATTATAATAAATCACAAAACAAATTAATATTAGACCGATAGAAATTAGTTTTGAACTTCATATACATATGAGATGAGTGCACGAAACTGCTCATTTTAAATTTATTTTATTGCATTGTCCAAATATTGTACATAAATTTGAGGCTTATGTGTAAAACTATTGGAATTTTAAATTAAAATTTAAATTAAATTGTCTTTTCGCATGGTCTGCGATCATAAATTGGTAATACAGTAGAACTCTCTGTAAGTCGAACTTGAAGGGAGATGCCAAAAAATTCGAGTTATAGAGTTTTCGACTTATAGAGGACTTCGACTTAGGAGAATTTTGTCAGAAAATGTTCGACTTGTAGAGGTTAAGATTTATTCTAACTCATGATGTTTAAAGTCGGTATCTTATTTTTCTTCGAGCTATAGAGGTAATTCGTTTCAAATAATCGAGTTGTAAAGGTTGTAAAATCAAACATCGCTATGTTCAAGATGCAGAGGTAAAAATTCTTTTTTCGAGTTATAAAGGGAAAATATGTACTAAATTTACTTGTAGGGACTCACTAATTATTTCGACTTATAGTGGGGTCAGATTTCGAGCAATGGAGGTTTTGGGTCTTGAAAGGAAGGAAATACAACATTTTTTCGAGTTTGAGAGGTTTTCGACTTATCGAGATTCGACTTAAAGAGGTTCCACTGTAATTATAAATTAGTTTTAGCTCAACTTAATATTTCAATTCAACATTGCGATTTTCCAAATGAACAGATTTGCGCTTAAAATATAGCAGGTGCGTACAAGCACTCGCTACGTGGTGAGTAAGCTTTATAGCAGTTAAAATCGTGGATAATTATCGGAAAATTCAAAAAATATTGAAATTGGCCCAAATATTAATAAAGTTGAACAGCATCGAATAGTATAAAAAAATGTGATTTATGTTAAGTAATGTTAATAGAAAAAAACAACAGTTGACGAATTATATACAACGCAAGTATTGGCCAAGCTTTAAAAAATTGACGCATCAGAAAGAAACAAAGAAGTAGAAATACATTGAATAGTTTGGAAAAGTCTACACCATTAAACACCACCATCGTGTTCTGCATCCTCAAAAACGGGGGGCGGAGGTGGTCTGGTTGCTGCTTTAAATATTTGTATTTTTCAAGTTTTTTTTTCTACTCACAGAATCCACTATAAGCCCATTGTGCAGAGTTGAAAATATATAAATAAAAATTACGTAAAGAGCGATCGATTGTACTTTAATATTTTTAACATTTATATAATTTTTTTCGTTTTTCGATCGGACAGAGAAGGCTGTTTTTCATTAACATTTAATAAATAAACATGTTTTAAACATTTAAAATTACATTATTTAAAATTGAAAAAATCTCACTTATATTATATTTTAATACGAATCGAACACCGTCAAATTTATAAAAATAGTCGCTTGGGTTCAAAAGTTATAAGCTTTTGAAAAAATTTTGTCCCCGAATTTCAATTGCCTACACTGCCGTCAGAAGCGAAATAGGCGTATCTCAAAAAAACTTATTTCGAGATTATTGATGTTTTGTTTATATCAATTTGTTGAAAGACATGTAAAATTGAGAAATATGTAGGTCATTTTCTTAGGCAATTTTTTATAAGTTTGAACTAAGATAACGGCAATAGACGTAATCCATTAGATGCGTTATTTCTTAAGCTATCCGATGCCATAAGAATCTCGAATGTCCATTTTTTTGAGATACACCTAATTCGGCAGTATAACAACAACAAAAAAAAACATACCACACTTTATCTAAATAGCAAAATTTCATTAAAAAACAAAAGTTTTTTTTTAAAATGGCTCAGTTGGCAAAATCTGACCCATTTATTTATAAAGTATTATAAAGTATTTATATTAGAAAGTAGGAAATGTTTTTGAAACATTCACCATGAAGAAGTTATTTATTACATGTTAACATACCTTTCTTGTAATAGTTTTCATCATCAGCAAATTTTAATAAATTTTTTCTAAGAAATATGAACGGAAAGTTATATACATTTTTGTTATTGCAAAGAAAAAAACATTTTGCAGAAAGTCAGATATATATTCTTTACTTAAACAGCACTCAGTCAGTTTCAAGAACTCAAACAATCATTTCAGATTATTGAAGCTTAACAGTATTCGCATCAACTTTATGCGACTTATTCTCGTTATTTTTTCTGCCGTTGCTTCACTCAATTTGCACTCAACTGTTTCTAATTTACTCAAGAATTATAAGCCGCGAGCGAGTCAAAGAGTAAATCTCAAATAAACTCAACAACAATCCATGCCAGCTGAAGCTGAAACAACTTTAAATGCACCGAAGTCAAAATCAACGAAGCACAATATGGTAGCAGCAACAGTCAGCAGCCAGCAATGAAAATAAAGATGCAAGGAAATGACGCCAGAGCGCATAGAGATTTCTGAAGTGAAACGAAAATTGCAACATTTTTCTTTTGTAATGCGAACGCACATATTTATACACTACAAAAAAAAAATTATAACTATCTGTAAGGTGCCTATCACAATAGCGAATTCGCTGAAAGAACTGAAGAATATTTCTCTATGAGTCTACGAAAAATATTTGAAGGATTGAAATAAGCGCTGACGTAGTCATATTACAAGCGTTGGAGCCTAATTTTAAGGCAAAAACATTAAATAACTTTGTTTCGTGTTTATTTAACCATTCCGATAACTTTTTATACAAAAAAATATGTGATATTTATGCCTTTTCCAAGTCATAAGAAATTATAGCTTCTTTCATAAGAAAAAAAGTTAGCTTGGAAAATCATGTCAAATACTATTTCATATCACTTTGAACTCTCATTTATTATTTTGTGACGACATGAGCAGTAAAATAAAAATGCGTGAAAAAAATTATAAATTTTTTTTAAATAACCCGCAATATACCTTCAAAAGGATAGCAAGGGATGCTAAAATTAGTATAAATTCTGTATCCCGAGTAACAAAAAATTTTAAGTCAGACGTTAGCATGAATTAAAAGTAGAGATCGCGCTGAAAATAAGGTTATGGTGACTGTAATAACGCAAAGAAGGTTGTAACCATACTGAAGAAAAGTCCCAACCTTTCAGGAAGAAAAACCGCGCAGCTAACAGATTTCTCCAAGTCATTTGTACGAAAAGTGAAAGGGGAGGCTAGGCTGAAGTGATGCAAAGTTCAGAAAGTGCCGGATCGGAATGCTGAAAAGAATTTGTGTTCAAATTCGAATGTTGCATTATGGATGACGAAACGTACGTCTTTCCGACATTTCTCAGATTCCGGGCCAAGAACTTTATTTTGCAAAGGCGAGGGGACATGTCCCGAAAAATTAAAATACAAATAATAAAAAAATTCCCAGAAAATTTCTTGTTTAGCGGACAATTTGCAAATGTGGTAAAAGAAGCCTAAGTTTCGTGACCACAGGCACAATCAACATCGAAATCAACATCATAGAATGCTTCAAAAGAGGCCTCATCTTGATTCATGTCACTACAGTAAAGCGGCTCTTGAGTGCTACCAGTAAAATAAAATTACTTTTATCCCTAAAGAAGCGAACCCACCCAATTGACCTGAACTCCTGCCAATCGAGAGATATTGGGTTCTAGTGAAGAGGCAATTAAAAGCAACAAAACGGACATGCAAGGACATTACAGATTTTAGACGCAAGTGGTGGGCGTCATACCAAAAGATCCAAAAAAATACCATCAAAGTACTAATAAGAGGTGTCCCAGGGAAAGTAAAAAATTTTACGCTCAAAATTAATTTTTTTTTTACTATTATTTTCTATATTTGAATTAAATTTGCGTTAAAAAAATATAATTTTTTTGAAAATTGAATCTGTGGTTACTGAGATATATTTATTTTTCAATGCACTAATTTCTTAAGACTCACTTCTTATAATGGCCTGGTATTGTTATTGTGTTATTGTAAGCACATACTTTACAAGGACTGTTATGTTTCAAAAGCTTGGTCTTAGACATCGAAATCTGTCCGACGAAATCATAAAAGATGCTTAAGATTATAAAAGCTCCATATACTTTGTATTGATTTTTCTGTACACAACATAATAGTTCTTGTCAAATTTTTTAAAACAATTCAAATATTATTGTTTTCTTATTCCATACAAATGAAAAATTGTTAAAATTACAAAATATTGTGGTTACAATGCTATAGAATACAAATTTTATAGTTATATTGTTAGAATGTTTTTTTCTGTTTACATCAAAATGAAATCAAAGTTTTTGAGTGCTTTTTGAAAGCTTCATAAAATTGAATAAATGTAAAAGTGCACAAATACAAATAAGCCAATACACACACGCCTCATGCATATATGGTAGGTACATACAGTGTACCATAGTAAGGCACTTGTGTGCATGTGAAATGATCCGAATACTAAACTTCCGTTTATTCAATTTTTCCTAGCATACTGCGAAGAAGAATCGAATTTTTTTTATTTTTTATTTACTATGTTTAATATTGTATCCCATGGCATCGCGTATCAAATATCTGCAATATGCAAACGCAACCGGAAGTACGTAAATATACAGAAGCAAACACGCATACAAAGCACAAACAAATAAATCATTGAAAAAATTTTAAGAAATTTTTATACCCTACACTGAATATGTTAGGGCACTTTTGAACGCCTTGCTCAATACAGCGTGGTTTATATGGAAAAGCATGAATAAAAGCATTTTTGGCCAAGCTGAAAGTAGTTGTACCATGAAGTATCTGATTATAATGCTTTTATTTCTTTCTGGATGGTATTTGATTAATTTATGATTTACTATGAATCATTTCGAACCAATCATTAATACGCAAAAACTTTATAAAATTTATATAAAAATAAAAATGTATATACATTTTTAACTCTCTTAATATCAACTCTAGGAAACAAAATGTTTTAAAAAAAAGTTGGTAAATTTTTTTATTAAATGTATGTACATTGGACCGAATCGAACTTTAGATGACACAGAATCAAAAGTTAGATGGACCGTTAAAAACGATATATACTTACATTTCTTTTCGCTCTGTAAAAAATCAATGTGGCACTTTTGATTTTCCTGAAGGTCCTTTTTGACTTAAAACTTTTATTCCTTCACAGAATGAATACTGTATCATTGTACATACATATGTATATCAATTTTTATTACATAAAACAAAAAAAAATTAAGTCAAAATCTTTTAGAGACCAAATCCATCTCAAACCATGCAGTCGGAGTGACTTCAAATTGCGGAATTGGTTGCCGATTAAATATGTTGTTTTTCAAAGTAATTAAGGGAATATACCGTGTCTTGATTTGATTGAAAATTATTTTTTACGAAGTTATGCCCATTTAAAGTTTTAGTGTCAGAGCTTGAAAAATCGCTAAAAATTGGTTCAAAATAGTCGCATTTTCAACCAAATCAAAATAAATATTTTTTGTCTTTTGATTCTAATACCCAAATACAGTTATTTGCTTTTGCTATTGGCTCTTCCAATAATAAAGAATTTTTTCACAAAATACTTCCTCCTTTTTATAAAAAACTTTAAGCTTATTTTCGCAGCGCACTCTTTGATAAACGATTTTATTAGATGTGTCAGTTCTGCTTTTTATTCTTTTTCATACTTTCACTTATACCTATACTTCTCTAGTTTTGTAAATGAAAGCATACAAAATATTTACAGTGAATTTTCGCAATAGTTCTTTGCAGAAATATTTACTCTGGAGAAAAATTTCTCTAGATTTTTCATTTTAAAATAGAGTATAAATCTAATTTTTAAAATATGTACATAACTTTTTGAAATGAATTTTATATTTTGAAATCAAAATTCTTCAAATCAGTTTTACTTTTTTGTTTATAGTCAAGATTTGAAATTATTTGGATATTTTTGCTATCTTTCTTTAAGAATCCAAATGAAAAATGTTTCTCTTTAATTTAAGCATTTTCAGCTTTTTCGTTAAATCAGCTTGTATGATTGAAACAAATATAAAATCATTGAATTATTCGCTGAATGCAGCACTTAATAAATTTTCTTTCTGTTTTAAAATTTTTCTACTTCTATAAATGTTAATAAAAGTTCTACAAAAAAATATCTCAAATACAAATAACAGGAAATTAAAAATACTTTAAAAGTTATTTTTCTCTGTTGCTTTTGATTTAAACTTCGACTGCACTTAAAAGGGGAAAGCATAATTCCAACATAAATTGAAAGTATATTGTTATAGTTTGTTTGCATAGTTTCGCCAACT
Organism: Meiosimyza platycephala; assembly: GCA_963662105.1. Classification (NCBI taxonomy): domain Eukaryota; kingdom Metazoa; phylum Arthropoda; class Insecta; order Diptera; family Lauxaniidae; genus Meiosimyza; species Meiosimyza platycephala. Next base: position 74,989,357 of record OY759209.1, on the reverse strand, counting down.
TACTGTAGCTCTGAAATAAAACCTTTCCAAAACTTAATTACACAAAAATAAAATAAATAAATAAATTTGGAATGTGAGATATAAATAATTTTTACAACTACCTCTTTTTCTCTGCAATATCAAATTATTTTAAAATACAAACTCAATTATAACAACTGCAATTTACAGCTGAAGACATACGTTGGTGAATGAAAGTGATATGATATACATATATGTAATTAAAATATAACAGAACTTCAGTTATCATCTTTCATAAGCAAACTCTTACAGAATTTCAGCTATCATCTTTCATAAACAAATTATGCAGAATAAGATTATTGTACGCTGGTTTCTTCAAATATTATGATAAAATTGCACGACTTAGACGTTTCCTGATGTGCTGCTCATTAACATTTGGCTTACCATAAAATGTCAGTTAAGAAAAACTAAACATTAAACCTTCAACCAGCCAGAGTTTAAGTATATAATCTCAAAGCTTTTTGAGTTCGAGAAAATTTGGGAAATGTGAAATATTTCGAGAAATGACGAGGGACTGATAAAAAAGGTCGAAAATGTTTATTGACTCGAAAAATTTTCTTAATATTAATTATTTTCTTAAGCGCGCAGTGACTAATTGATACGATCGCGTGTACCATAAATCCGTACGCACACTCTGTTCAACAAATTTATTGTTTATATTTTCTGGCGTTAAACGCAAAGTCTGATTTTTAAAAATCACTCAATATGATTAATTTTATATTACGATTGAAAGTATAAACTGAAACTCTGATAAAATTCATAGCAACTGGCTTAACTAACCACAAAATGATTTCATTAAAGCAGCAACGATTTTCGTTGTTTTAACAACTCGCACAATTCAAAAATCACGAAAAATTAAATATTAAAAAAAAGCATATTCGTTGCAAAGAAATTAAATTGAATATACCATACATATTAAACCACACCAATCTGTCCACAACAATTTATCAATATGAACAGTCCACAGAGAATCATTGACGAAGATATTTGCTGGCCAGTCGCAATGATGATGTTGCCAATGACATCACCAATGCTGTTGTTTGGCGGCAAGTGTAATGTGATATTTTTGTAATGCAATCGCTTACAGTACTATGAGCATTGCAAATATGAAACAAAACCCCATTGCGTTTCAATTAGAGCAATACATATAATTTTCTTGAGCTAAGTGCCTATGGAGCATTGTCTACCAGAGATACAATTTTTAAAAAAAACTAATTTCAATAACGACGCGTCGTATTGCCGTTGCGAGCATGAAATTTCTTATGTATAAAACTCATTTTCCATGAAAATCAATATTTGAATTTTATATTCATAATGACAACATCTTCATTGGTAAATCACTAATCTTATTGATGAAACTTACAGAAATGAGACTTTTTGCGTACGACAGAATCTTATCGTTTGGAGTGAAAAAGGTATTTTTTACAACAATGTGGCATACGTAAGGATCAGAATACATAATTTGCAAAAATTAATTGATCATCCTGTTTTCTATCGAAATATTGAAAAAACGGCTAGTAATATTATATTTTTCATACATAGATTGCAGCCCTTTCGGATTATATTACTATGATCTCAGCTCTGACATCGTGACACTGTTTATGCAGGCATGAAGATTGGAATGCCAACAAAAATCTGTGACTTTGCAATCTTCGCTGATGGCTCTATTATGAAAGTTGGGAGAGTAGCTATTTTCTATTCGGAAGCATTAAATAAACGGGAATTGTTTTGACTACCAAGCACTACATAGCACTTTTGAAGCAGAAGTCTACACAGTATTCAGGGTATTTCGGATTGAACATATGTTATTGAAAACATAAAATCATCCGCAAGTGATTTCGTCATAGCTAAGCTAGCGCTTGACGCATACAGTGGCGAACAGTGAAATCCGGACAAACAAAAAAAATGTAGACCAAATCCATCTCAAACCATGCAGTCAGAGTGACTGACTTTGGTCTTTAATAAAATCTTTTAGGATCTAAATTTTTTATCGATTCAAAAAACTGCTGCAAGGATCAGAGAAGCAAATAATTTTTTTATTAAAATATTTTGCTGCAGGTCGAAAAACCACACCATAAACATCTATTTTTAGCAAAAAAATAGTGAAACATGTCCTTTATTGATAAAAAAAGTTTTTGGTAAAATGTTGTAAAATTTTAATTTTAAAATATTTACAGAAGGTATTTTAAGAACTAATATTTAGGGTTGAAAAAAAAACAGGTATCAATACTTTGTTGTTCCCCCCTTCGCTTTTATGACCGCCATAACTCTCTGCGGAATGGAAGAGATCAAATTTTTCAGAAGATCTTGCGAAATGCCTTCGTACCAATCATTTTGAATTGTTCTGTCTTATTCGCGTAAATAAGTGGGCTTATGGCTTACTACCTGCACTTTAATTATGTGCCAAAGATTCTCAATGGGGTTGAGATCGGGACTATTGCCTGGCCACGATAAAGTTGAAATGCCAAGTTCATTCAAGTAATTCTTTACCTGTAAAGAAAGAAGAAGAAAAAAAGGATGAAATTTGTTGGTTATTATTAAGTACAAAATAAGGATTTACAAAACACTAATGCTTACCACTTGCCCTTGATGGCAAGGTGCAGAATCATCTCGAAAAATCACGTTGTCACGCAAAAAACGCTCTTCAATAGAAGATTCCAAGTTTTCTATCAGGATGTTTTTATAGTCGGCTGCTTTGACAGTTCCTTCAATCAAGGCCATTGTCCAACTTGGTCATAAGTAAAGCATCCCCAGACCATTCTTCTACTCGGTTGCCTTAATGTTCTTTGGGTGCACTGGTCGCTATAACGCTCTCCAGTCCTTCGGCGCACGTCCAGCATTCCATCGGAGCCATATATATTGAACTTTGATTCATCTGAGAAGATCACATTCTGCCAATCGGATACAGTCCACACATTGTGCTGGTTGGCCCAATCCAAGCGTTTCCGATGCATTTGATTGGTCGAAAAAGGCTTTTCAGCTAGAAGATGTGCAGATAAACCAGCATCATGGAGTCTTCGTCACACAGTCATTGGAGAAATTTTTATTACTTCACATTCAAAAAACTCTTTTCTTATTTCTACAGGCGTTTTGAAGACTTTTTTAAAAGTCGATCATCAGCTTCTTTAGTCTTTTTTCGCTCTCCTGACCCTTCCTATCGACTTGTCGACCCAGTTTTAGAACACTTTTTCAATAAGTCGGCTACTGAGGACTTACTGAAGCCTACTCTAGCAGAAATTTCATCGTTAATCTATCGCTGCGAAACGCCAAAATCTCACGCATAACCGCTTCGTTTTTATGATTTGGTATCTTTTCCAACACAACAACATAAGAATGATTAAAAACTATATTCTGTTTATACTAAAATATTGTCCTACCTATGCCATACCTGTAAAAAAAACCAAACCTACAAAACAAAGAGGTTGACGGGATCGTAAAAACCTTTTTTTTTAATTTTTTTTTTTTTGTCCGGATTTCACTGTTCGCCACTGTATGTATTTAAAGTCCAATAAACTCTATCCGCATACTCACTGGAATATATGCTGGCTATAGAAACAATGCTCCGTACAGAATTAGTAACTTGAGTTCAACAATCAGAGTGAGAGTCAGTTCATCTACCTTGTAGATGTTCAAAAATAATTATTCACGCATTGGCTACAAAGTTCTAAGGCAAGCTGATATAATTTTTTTTTTAACTTGACCTGAAGCTAGAAGTAAAATAGCTAAGAAGGCTAATAGCTTAACTCTATCACTAATTTTAATAAACCTTATTTTACTTATTCAATAAAAAAGCAACATAAGATATAGCAACTAACGATTATATTAAGGTATCTACGCAAAGATTGCATAATTAGATTTAAGTAAAATTGTTTGCATATATACCATAAAATATAATTTTTAAAAACAAAATTTTATTACTTAATTAGTTACCCTGATGATTGCACAGTCATTGAGCAACCATCACAATTAGGCGATTACTTCAGGCAATTTAATGAAGTAAAAACAACACAGGCTAATTTTATCGCTTTTTAACATGTCACCACTTAAACATAAAAGCCTCATAAAAATTAACGCATAATATTAACATCAAAGTACAAGTCCGTCAGATTTTTGCTGTTTTGTCCTTCTTTTCATTTAATGATTATGGTTTCGTATGAGCATCATTGTTGAAAAGGCATTAAATGAGAATGGGCTCGTTTTTAAATGGTCGCTGTATTGGAATTTCCGCATGTTCCCAAAACGACCACGAGTAGCAATAAACCATCATTTAAAGTACATTTGCATAGCAAACAATGAACTCGAGGGGTGGAAATACTACTGGTCTATAAAATGAGCACATAATTGTGTCGTCCAACTGCTGGACACAAAAACGCTTCTTAACGCAAGTTAGACTTTTAGTAAAGTGAACAAAATTCCTTCTTTTATTTCTGGACATATGATACAAATATTTAATTGGTATAGAGAATATCATACACAGTATTAAACTTCAAAGCTGTAGAATTTTTCCTCAGCTGTAACCTTATATTTCTTTAAATATTGACTTAACAAAAATACATTTTAATGGATTAACTTTTAAGAAAGTTCTTAACAACTTTTGCACAAATTGTGAAAATTTCAATATCAATATTGAAGACATTTAAGAACCATTTACAACATATTTATCATTTTTTTTATTTTTTTTTTTTTTTGTTTGAAAAAGGGGATTTTCCTTGAGAGCAAAATACGTACAATAAGCAGAAATAACAATAATAAAAAAAATGTTGTACAAAGTTTTTTTTTATGCTCTTAGAACGAGCTCTTCTTTTCCTGTTTTTTTCTTTTTTTTTAATGCTGTATTTTTTTCATATGGCGTCCGGCAATGCGAGCTCCAATGGTACCAACAATAACTAAACAACATGAACAATGATAACAAAAACAAATCACAAACAAACGCCATTTAATTTTCTAATAGCTACAAAAGCCGTTATTACAGCAATTTGAAAGGATTATCAACAGCTGATCAAAGATTTTCTTTTATTTTGAGCAGCACAACCGTGCAGAGAACAGATTTTTAAGTTCTCGAAGTATGCTGCCGTACTCGGACAGAAATTCTTACACCGAAAAAAGAGTTTTGAATTATAAAAAAGCATATCCTGCTGCTCTCTGGGATCATCAGGGAGACTTTTCTTAAGTCTTGGTCGATTAGTCAATTGATATTTTAATAATGTCAAGCGAGCTAGTATTGCCGGAGGCTTTAGCAGACTTTAGCTTTAACGCCTACATGATGGAAAAAAGGGTCGAAAAAAGACAGAATGCATAAAATTCTGTGAGGATATTTCAATAGCAGCGCAGCTTTAAAGCTTTGCAAGATATTTGATAATGACTCAGGCCTACTTGCTGGACCATAAGGAACGTGTAAGGAAAATAGCCAAGACTCTTCAGAGATATTGATGAATTTCACTGTTAACATAGATAGATACACACCTACTTCACCAGAGTTATGATAGTCGCCTCTATATATACTATGTATACACTTTACTAGTTATTTATATAAAATTGCAAATGGTTTGTAACGCTTTGGCGCAAAATATACTGAACCGATTTTAAAACTTTCTTTTTAAAACAACATATTTGTACTCAAGAAGGTTATTGCATACCTATTTTTTTTTAAAGTTAGATATCCATTTTTTTAATTAAGTTTTAGCAAAACCTCACACATATGACATTGCTGCTTCTTGAATTCTGTGTTGTTATTGTTGTTTTATTTTCTCATTTGTAACCTTTGTATTTGTCTTCGAAGTTTAAAGAACAATCTCCCTTTTAATTATTTTTTTTTTGTTACTTTTTAAGAGGTAAGATAAAATGAGATATTAAGGGAATAATTTTATTATAGAAAAAAAGGGACATACGTGCGGGTACCACTAGTCAATAATGTAATTTTTAAAATACCAAAGACAACTTATGCCATAAAATCATTAAAAATCTCTCAAATCAATTACACCATATGGGAATATCCCAATGAATAGAACTAGCTTACAAGAGTACTATTTCATTTGATAGGGAAATTTAATAAAATGGCCCGTAGGAATATTTTCAGAAAAAAAATTTCTCTCAGTGTATTATTTTATTCGCTGCGCATTTGTTTTGCCTGCTTTTAAATGGCGCCAAACGTGCTAAGCCCACGTAAAGGTCAGCTATGAAGGATTTTTGTTTTTACAAACAAAAATATTTCGTAAAAAAACTACATAAAAAATTTTTTTATATAAAATTATATTGTAAAAAAAAATCATTGTTAGTTTTATTTTGTTTTCATAGCATTTTTCTACGGTTTTTTCTTTTTGTCCTCTTCTCTTACTTATTTTACTTATATTCTTCGACGTTGTCGAGTGTCTGGCTTGATAATGTGTTTGTGTGTGAATTGCACTGTAAAGAAAACGGCTTAACGGTATTTTTTCGGAGGCAGCTTGTAACGGCCTCGAAAGAACAACAACAAAAAAAAGAATGAAAGCCATTAAAGTTGGCCAGTTTGTTTGTTTTCTGGTTTTCTCTGTTATGTTCACGCGGTCAATTGGTCAAAGTAAAGTTGCGTAGAAAAAGAAAAATTGTTGGAAATTGATTTGAAAATTGATACTTAAAAAATCATAGAAAATTAAAGACTTTTCTGTAGGTCGCATAGGCTTAAGAGTGTGCGACAGAAACTGTTTTCTTTAGGATTTAGCAGACCATTTTTGAAAGTAATTTAAGGCAAGCACTTTTCAATGAAGCTAAGAAAATGAAATTTAATGGAAATTATTTTATGGAATTGTGGGGAATGGTTTTAGTATTTATTTTTTTTATTATTTTGAGCACAGGTGTTTGTACGAATAAGACTTAAGCTGGCATTATATGTTTGGTGGAAAATGAGCGTTTTTGTTTAGAAAAAAAAACTCTAAATATAAATTGTTACGTGTCATTACTTAATTTTACTTAAATATATTTTAAGACAACTTATTGAAAAAGAACCAAATTTTGTGTTACCAAATCAATTACAGCTCCTCTAAAGATAATTAGTACTTTCCATCAAATTCAATTAGGTAAACTACCAAAGTATAGCAATGTTGCGTACAACAAAAAACAATACGCTTCATCTCAACTATATACCATAGATATGCGCTTTTAATCCTATTTGGATCATTTAAATTTAGCTTTTCAAAAAGGACCTGCATAAGCATACACTCATACTAACAAACGCAGCCCAGCACTACGTAATGAACAATAGAAACGTAACAAAAGGACAACAGCGTTTTTTGACAAAATCACAGCAATTTAATAAAATAACAGTCACCGAATGTCAGCAGCAACAATGATAACAAAAAGGTTCAGTTCGACAATTTTGTGAATAGTAAGCGACGTGGCAGACGAGGGCGGCTCAAGTTAACTCGACTTTTGGTCCTAAAGGCAAAATAGGCGGAAGTGTCGATGTGACATACGTGCTTAAAATTAGCAAATGCTTGGACGAGCTGTGAAATTTTAAGGCTGCTTGCCTGCCTGTTAAAATGTTTTTGGGGTTGCTAGCAACATTGTTGTTGCCAATTTTCAAATTATTTACATTTATTTCCATGCTCAACAAATACATATGTATGTATGTATGTACACACATTTAAAGCAAGGAAGACTTAAGGAACTTTGCTTTTAAGTAATATACATACTTACCTTACAAAACTTAAATTTTATATTATCTATTAATATATAAAGCTACACTTAAAATTTTGATTTTGATGAAAAGTAATTGAAAATATTGTTTTGTGAAGGAAAATGGCATAAGATTAACTGAGGACTATGAGAACTTTTGAATTGAGAAAACAGTTGGTTGCAGTTTTTTAATTTTTTTTATAATACACACAATTTGGTAAAAATATCCACGTCTTAAATTGAAAGTTAATGCTTTGTTAAGGATCAAACCTGAGATCTTTTTTAGGTGACTGTTGAGATTTTGTTGATTGAATTAAATATCTAGCAATCTGCTTTTGAATCATTTTAAAGTAGTTTTGCTATGAATATTATATAACAGACCAAGTGTAAATATAAGAACAGCACGCTGCGGGCAAAAGTTACTTAGAAAATTTCATGTAAAACGGATTGATCGAGGGATCGGTGGTGAAAATAAAGTCAGAACGAAAATGGCTTAAATACTTGAGTTGTTTTTGCCCGCAGTTTTTTTTGTTTGAGACAGCAAGGTGGAAAATTAATTCAGAGTAATTTTTCAGCGAGATTTTGTTTCCACAACGCGATTTAAAAAAGCCGAAGAACTACTTTGGAAAACACCAGAAGGTTTCAGAACCTCCAACTATGATATCAAGTCAAAATGGACACCAGTGGTGAGCTGTTATGACTCCACATTTTAAAAAATAATAGTTATTATCTGATGAAAAAAGCTGACTTTATCGCTATTATTTGAATCATGAGTTAAGGTCAAAATCAGAACTTTTCAAAAAACATCCCAAAAAATCTATTTTGTCAAATGGCAAGATGGGAAAAATTCTGTCAAAGTGGAAAGTCACTTTAAAATTATATATAAATTCATTTACAGACAAGTCCTTTGTCCAAAATCCGGTTGGTCCGAGTATACTTCAAACGATGTCCAAAATTCATGTTCGGCCCTTCCGCATTGCTAAAATTTTTTTTCTCGCAGTCGATATCCATTTCTTTAAAAACTACTAAGGCATTCACAAAAAAGATTGTGAAGCACACACGCGTTCACAGACTTCGCCAAATTGTGGCTCGCCTCACAAAATTTTCTGTTAGCATGAATCTGTGTGAATGTGCTGAAAGTTTCATAAGTTCATGAACAGTGAGAAAAAAAAGAGCTAAAGGCTAAAAAAAACGTTTTTTTTTTTAGTGCTAAAATTACAAGTTTTCTAAAAAATAAATATAAATAGCAAGTTTCGAAATAACTCTCCTTTCTCAAATATTGCCAACACGTGGTTTAAATCAAATTGAAATGATGGTGATGTTACAGCATTTCACCGAAAGAGCAACACTTTAGCGCATGAATTTTAAGCTCAATGCTTTTGGGGAAAAAAAAAACAAAAAAGTTAATTTAAACGAAAATAGTTTGCAACAGGAAGCGGATGTTCTCGCTATTGCCGCCGTTGTTGTTTTACGAAAATGCAAAAATTTAAATTTCAAACTTTGTAGGCTTTTGTAAATAAAAATATCCTTTTTTTTTTTGACTGGCGTGTTATAATATTGTGATATTTTTATTTTATTTTTTCCCTGGCTCATAAAGCAGAATAAGACAACAAAAACAAAGTAAAAGAAAACCATGAATAATTTAAGAAAAACAAAAACGAAAAAAAAAATGCCGCTACGAACGAAAAGCCTAACTAAATTTACATTTTGGTTACATCCTTGGCCGGGATATTCAAAACAGGAATGTCAAATATTTGATATTATTTACATGATTCTTATAATGTCTGCTATACGCGCGACTGCTTCCGTTTCCGGTTTGGCGGCCATAATAAAAACATTACAACAAAATATTAAAGGAGAACAAAGAAACAAAGAAAACGAAATTTACTTTGAGGGACTTAGATTTGGCGCTGCCCTTTAATGTGTTAATATTGAATGAGGGTCAGGGTCAGTGATGGCATTTTCGGTACATTTGTACTTTTTTCGGTACATTTACGTCCTGAAAAATCGTTGTCAGTACATTCGACAAGTTTTCAGTACATTCGGTACATTTGGGGCATTTTCAGTACATTCGCCAAATTTTTAGCACATTTTCAGTACATTTTCGGTACATTTGGACAATTTATAATATTTACCATTTTTTTGTTTTTTAGTAAATGAAAATAACCGCAATGAGTAGATTTATAGTAATTACCTGTATATAATATCATTACCCTATTATATTAATTACGTTTTTTTTTCTTAGTAAATGAAAATAATCGCGCAATGTGTAGATTTTGTAATTAATTTAATGTGAAACATGTCTATTTTAGAGATGGGAAAAGTGAGGACCTTTTTTTTTTTTTTTTTGATAGTCAATTTTAGAACAATTTCGTGCAAAATTGGGTGCTCAAGACAAAAAAGTACATTCGGGATCTAAAAAGTACATTTGAAGTCTCGATTCAGTACATTTTCACAAAACCCAAATGCCATCACTGGTCAGGGTGCACACAAGCGCACACATATACGCCATCTTTTATGTATGCGTACATGATGTGCTTTTAACTATTTATGACCAATATATGTGCGTCACAAATACAAATGTTATTTTTTTTCCTTTTCTTTCTGACTTATGCAGCTACGATGACTGAAATACCAATTACATTTTGTCATTTTGCGTTGGCTCCTATATACACAAGTACATACATGCTTGTCAATAGACATATTTTATTTACTTTTCATGTTTCAATCGCTATTATACATTGAATCGTGGAATGCTGGCAGTTACCGTGTCAGTTCAATATACAGAGCTTCAACACTTTGCTTACTTTGGATGATGAATCTAACCTTACCTCTTTTAAACCTTACTTTACTTATACTAATCATATTATTACATTATGTATACTAATTTTTTAAAAAAATTATGCACTTACCAACACCAATGTGTTGGAGACTTAGCTACACTAACCTAAAGTTCATTGGAGAAACGTGATTTTGATTTATCAAATGAAAATAATACGACCTTAGTAACGTCATAATGCGATCACAATTTTAACCTAGTAATGTAAAATATATTCAAATATACATAATACTTTGGCATTAGTGCGGTGTCACACGATGGGCATTTGAACGCGGTCAAACAAACACTTTTTACTCTCTATCACTTTTTGTGTGAAGGCCAGACACACAAAAATGAAATGAGTGCCGGTCAACTTCTGACGTTTATCGTTTTTCTTGAAAATTTATTAATTTTTCTACTCCGTTTTTAAATGCGGTTTTGAAAAAGTTGTTGTGTTTTACTCGTTTTCTTGATGCTATTCAAAAAAAGTATTTTTTAAGTTACTTTTTTTGCTCCTTAATGGAATACATTTTTCCACAGAAATTGGACACTCAGCTGCTGAGACAACAAAATAACTTAGGCAAATAGTCTTGTTGTATAATAATATCGATAGTATGATAGAACAAGTTTACTTTAGCGAAAATCCTTCAATTTTTTTTTATTTTTTAGAGGAAGTAGCGCTATAAAAAAAAATATATTTGCAAAAAAAGTGTCGGTCGGATCTAGCTCCGGAGGTATAGTCAACGTAAGTTGCGGATATGGTTTTTATAAAAAGAAGTATAAGTTGAGAACTTCTGAACAAATTTCCAAAATTAGGGTACCATATGAAAGTTAATTTAATAGAGCATAAAATCAATATATACATAAGTATAAGAAATTTACGGTATAGTTTTCGAGATATCACTATTTTTGTAAAATTCTGATATTTTTTTATAAAACTGTTATTTTTTTCCAAAAAATGTTTTACTAATGTATAGTTTTTTTAGCATCAAAAGAAATCTCTTTTTTTTTGCTTTAAAATGATGTATCGCTTACAGCAATTTTTTTATATTAACCAATTCTTATCGAAATGTAAAAAAAATTAACTCATAACATTTTTTTGAAAACTATATATATTTATGGACAATTACTACTACAACAACAAAAATGATAGCAACAACAACAACAAATACAAGTGAGCCGCGCATGAAGGCCGCCCACTTGCCCTAACGTATTTGAAGAAATAACAATTAATCTGAAACAGTGTTGTTATTCAATATTATCGATAGTACGAAAACAATTCTAAGATGAAAAATTAATATATATACTATCGATAGTCAGTCATAAACCATCGATAGTCGCGATAGTGCAAGACTATCGTCATTATCGATAGTGCCATCGATAGTGTGCGAACTCTATTGCACACCTGCACATCAGCACATTGAATTTTGACAACAATGAAAATAGAACAGAAAATAGATATATATAAGTAGTAATACTTCTTTTATAGTCGGACTGTACATGATAGGTTAATTGCAAACATGATGCTTTAATACTCGGAGGCAATAACTGAACTCATCTTTTCGTCTGTCAATCCTACTGAATTGACCCTAAGTTATATTAGTAGTTGAACGTTTTACAACACTTGTCTCTCAATAATATATGTATGTATGTAGTTATGGTAAAATTTCTTATATTGTATATGCGGAAGTTATGAATTATTACGATGTTGTATATTTGCTTCCATCTTCTCTGAATTACATACAATAGGTACGTTTTCTTTATATCTTTTGTCATATTCTTACTTTCATATGTTGCATAAATTTAAGAAATTGAAATTCTACTTGACCTCAATATCCTCAACGTCTGACGTCTGAATCTTTGTTGGCTTCGACAATCTCCCCTCTATCCAACATTTAGTTATTTTATGATGCAAATAGTGCGTATGTATGTATATTACATACATACATACGTAATATTGTCTTTCTGGATTTGTATGCATATGCTTGCTCTACTTTTTTATGGCTTAAAGGTTGTACATATTATGATTTTTGTTGAACTTATTGTAGTTAGTAATGGAAATGGAAGTATGCAATGAATTTGTTTTTCTCTTTATTTCTGATACATTTGTAACGAGTTCTAATATTCCAACTAACGTGACCAAATTGAATTGTTGTAGTAAGCTCTTAGTGTGGTTTTCTGGCTTTTGTAATAAATTTGTTGAACTTTTTCAATTTGATACAAACACATTTTATTTTGCAGTAGCATAATTAAGCAGCATTTTATAAAAATAAAAGGTATTATTATTGGAATAAATGGTCGATAAGAGTTAGATGAATTGGATATGGTATCTAAAAAATAAAAACTTATGCAAGATTTATTTTTTTATTAAGCAGCAAATTAAATTGTAGGGTAATATGTAAGTCACACAATGACTTATACATTTGAAGGTTTTTTTTCTTTCTTAATTTTCTTATACTCTTTTCAGGATTTCCAAAAGAAATATTGATAGTTAATCATTGACAGAATATAGTGAAAACCCTACTCCACGCGACACGAGAGGTCAAAGAATACACCTCTTTTTCGATTCATCGCAAACTATGCGCTTCGGCTCCTCGTGTCGCGTGACTTGTGCTCGAAAATATTCAACACCTTCAGATTTAATAGAGACACCACTTTCATCTCTTTCTAGTAACATCTATTTAAAGTGACAGCAATTTAATTCCTAATTTTATTCGTATTCACATTATTGCTATTAAGTAGGCAGTCTTGTTGCTTGAAAAACTCTTAAATTAGTTCTACATTCCAAACTTTATGTCGAGCGAGCATGACGTAGCATCTACTTAAAATCTGACATATGCAAAAGATTTTTGTTGTTTTCTTAAAACTTTTTTGTTTTGTGATTAGGAAAATTTAAAAGGCAGAAAAAGAAACTCACTAACTCCGTTTTAGCGCAGCATTTCAACACGTCATTCTATCAAGCCGTAAACAATTTTCATGCAAGTGAACTTCGTGCCATTGTCACACATAAATACAGTGTTATGCCACTACTACTACAGCTACGGCTAAGAATTAAGACACACACACACTCGTACACATACATGCATGTACACAATTCTTCAAGCTTGCTTAAGTTACATTGCAGCTTTTCAGCCGTTTGCGTGTTGGCTTTCAACGCAGACACAACGTGAGTAAAATTTAAAATTCGCACACATACGCAACACAAACAACACAACGAAACACATTGAAACAGAGTACAACGCAATAAACTGCTAACGCGCCTGTAAGTGTGCAATGAAAATTCTTCATGCATGCACTCGTACGTTAGTTAGTTGTAAGCAACAGCAATAGCGGTGTTGATGGTAATGGCGGTAGTGTTGATGGTGGTGGCAACGCCTACAATGTGCGATTGTGTTGTTTTATACACATACATAGAATATTTTGCTGTAGTTTTTTTTTTTTAAGAAAAAGAGTTTACGTTGTAGTTGTTAGAGTTGCTATAGTTTTTGTATAAATTTGTGTCAGCAGACGCAACGATTTGAATTTTTAGATGAGGTGAGGGTCACACTGGAACTCACACGAAAGTACTTTTACGAATACATGTGCAGAAAAACAAAAATCTAAAACAATTTTCACACGCTGGACAATATAAAAGTACTAATACTTATGAAAGCAAAAAAAAAGAAAAAAGAAATTGGGTGACTATAAAAAAAAGGGTTACTTAACTATTGCGATACGCTGCGTAACTGGGACACAACGTGTTTGCGATTTTTATTGGATATTCAGTTTTTCATACTTTCTCGTTAAACTCTACACTATTGAGAATACATGAGGTACACTAAGTTTTTGTAAAAGCTTTCAACAGATTTGGTTTTTATGAAAAGTATAAAATACGATCTCGAAGCGGTTTATTTAAAAGTTTATTTCTGAACATTGTTTGCTATTAGGCTACGTTTCTCCCTCGAACAATTTTATTCAAGCGAAATGAGCAGTAAATATGATAAGTTTTGGTTCATAGTCAGCTTAAATTAAAACCTATTTTTATTCCTTGAATAGACTTAAATATCATTACATTTCTCTTGCCAAGAAACTGATAAAAATCTTTTCTATTTTTGATGAATCCCCTGTTCTGTAAGCTATAAAGACACGAAAAAATACAGCGCAAAATGCATTAAAAAGACAAAAAAAAGGTTCAGCAGGCTCTGTAGAAATATAATATTAAATTATGATCTATTCCAAAATATACCTAAAAAGTCATTTATATTCAATCTAGATGCTAAATTCTGTAATAAGTTTCTAAAACACATTTTCAGGCATATGCCTACCACGGCTGGATATGATGAATGACATCCGATAGATAAAGTTTTCGACCACTTTTTCTAGCATTTTTGGCCGTATATCCTCAATAATACGAAAAATGTTGGCTTCCAATGTGTCAGTTGTTGCGATTTTACAAATTCCCAGGAAAAACAATCAGGAAGCGTTGAATCATAATATCTTGGAGACAAATTTACAGATGGATGAAATTATGCGTTCATCGAATGTTTCCTTCAATAAGATGATTGTTTCGTTTGCTCTTTGGCACGTTGCCTCATCCTACTTGAACCAAAGGTTTCTCACATTCATGCTTTTAACTCATTTTAGGCCACTGGTCGATTTTTCGACAGCAAAATTGTAATCATTTATAAATTTTTTTTTTTTTTGTGAAGGAATTACTTTCGTAATCTTTCCTTTTTTTGAAATAAACTATGATATGATTGTGAAAATTTTATTTCATGATTGCAATGTAATTGTTATACACTGAAAAAAATATATTTAAAAAATCCTTTTTTTTTTAAATATAAATAGTTACAAAATTTAAAAATTTAAATGCAGTTCTATCCACAAAAGATCTTTCTTAGTAAATCAGTTTTATTTCATTAATTTATTTGAAGTTAGTTATACTAAATTTTAATGAAAAATCAAGTGGTCGATAAATCGACCAATGGCTCTTATCAATACCAAAATAGCAAGATTCACTACAGTAAAAGCTCTCATAGCGGACAGCTTCCGCAGGCGGACATCTCTCGTAGCCGGACGAATTTCTTGGTCCCAATTTTTTAGTTATGTATGTTTTTAGAACAAAACACATTCCGGTGGGCGGACGCTCCCTTGGCCGGACGATTTCACTGGAACCGTGGGTGTCCGGGAGCTTTCACTATATATCATTTTTTTTTTTTTTGTTCATGTGAGATTAAGAGCAAATTTCAAATTAAATTCTGAAATTTAAAGCAGCTAGCCTTAGTTGGCCATGCAAAAAGTTGATGATACATTTTTTTTGTGACGTCATTCGATATTTAAAATCTCAGTATGCCATGCTTTTTTCTGCTTAAATAGTTAGGTTAAGTTAGAATTTGGTGGAGGCCACACATAGACCACAGGGGTCCATAGTGTTACCTCAAACTCTCTGCTACAGACTTATTAGTAAATTTTGGTCCTTTCATTGTAGTGCACGTCCAACATGAAGGTGCTTGTTGTTACAGCGAATCTTTTGATTTCACTCAGGTGGACTTTATTTAGTTCATTCAGGTATATAAAGAATGGCTGTCCGAATTATTTTAGTCTATTGCTTGCCAAAGCAGGGCAAGAGCACAAAAGATGTTCCATGATTTCCTTTTCCTCGTTGGATACGATGCCCAACCTGAAAGCGTGATACCCAATAAGGCAGTGGCCCGGTTACAATCCTGGTCAATAGCCTTCAATTGCTCCGAGTTTAGGAAAATAAATATCTTGTGTCACTTTTATGGAAACGGAGCCAAAAATGTTTGGTGATATTGCTAGTGGTAGAGCAAACCCACCTCTTTTCGGCATCTAAGAGTAGTTCTCTGTCATTTAGTCGGTAGTAGTGCTGCTAAATCTGCCTTTTCACTTCCTACAATTTTGCAATGCCCAGGTACCCCCTGAAGGACTAATGAATTCTCCTCACTTAGTGTAATGTAAATGTAAAATTATTAGTCATATTCAAATATATGACCATTTACCTTCGTATTCTTCACATACGTCTAAACCGCTTAGTAACTTGGGGTAAAATTGAGAGAGAGAAAATATTCTTAAGGGATTTTTTATATGTTTGAACTAAAATATCGTTATTTGGCTTAGTTCATTAGACGCATATGTTCTTAAGCTATCCGATGCCATAAGAATCTCGAATATGCATTTTTTTGAGATACGCCTATTTCGCTTTTGAAGGCAGAATAGTTCTCTGAAATAGGGTATAAAGTAATGCTGCTTGACCCACAATATATTTTTTACCCAAATTTTTATATTCCTTTATTTTTTACTCTACACAGGCTGCAACACCAGCAGCAATAACCCAAGCAACACCAACAATGACAACAACACCCACAACATAAGCGATATCAACAACACGCACGTGACGTGTATGCGAAACGCAAGGACGTTTAATGTGAAGCAAAGCAAAGAAGCTCAGCCATACATCCGCTGTGTTTGTGTTGACTACTGACTAACCAACAGTAGGTCGAGCTGTCAGCCTTTTTCGAAGTCAAGCAAGTGAAATTCAAAATCACGTTTTTGTCGGGAAAAATTATTTGCCAAAGGTTTACGTGGAATACGACACTGGCAAGCTTGATAGCATGGTCATGCCTAGAAGTTGAATGGTGGATAAGACACGTTCGTTTTCACTCCTTTGAAATGTTGCCTTTTCTACCGCTGCTGCGTGAGTCTGTATGATGGTCTGAAAACAGATAGGAAAATATTAGTGCAAGTGAGGTTGTTGAGTGCAAAAATACCAACATTTTTCCAAGGCAGAATGAACTTTATGTTACGAGTATACTTAGTGATAAAACGATAAGGAATTGTTATTTTAATTAAATATGGAAAAAGTTATTATTTTAATATCAAAAAAAAAAACACAAGAATGTGACTGGAACTATATATGTAAACTTTAAAATATGAGCTAGTATTTACGTTAAGAAGTTAGACAACGTATTAAAAGCTTGTAGTATGTGTATCCGCTTTAGTAAGGTAGTAACTTACGCACGGCCGACAAGTAAAAAAACTTTTCCTAACAATGTCACTGGCAATGCTTTCGCAGTCTAATGTGCCATGAATAGCTTCCAAAGCTATCGCAGTTCGGTATGAAATGGTTTGAGTCTGTTTTGCTGTAAAAACTTAAGTGGGCACAACAGAATGATGGCGAGAAAAGGCATTTAAATTATATTAACTATATCTTATACCAAAGTTTTGATCCTTGAAAAAAATTCACCATATAGCTTTTAAAAAACCTTACATTATTTGGTTTCATAACTCTTGAATGTGTTAAATACCCAAATACTAAAAGAAAAAGAAAAGCTGCATACACTTAAATATTTTATAATAACTTTACAAACAAACACATATTTAAAGTCTTCCACTCCATCACTTGCAAAACTTTCTCCTACTGTCTACGCCATTATGAACTTTATCCTGTCCTGTGGTTTTAGCTAAGCTTCCTTGCCATATTTTGTTGCAACTTTTTCCTGCAACTATTAGCAACTGCTATACAAAGTTTGTTTTCGTTATGTTAGCCTTTACAGTTAGTTGCCACGTTGACAGTTTTTAAACATCACATGACAGGTGTTGGTAAAATTTTCTAATTTTATTTGTGATTTAGTGGCTCTCAAGATTTCAGCCTAGTTTTTGCGTCATAAACACATGAATACTTTAATGGTTTGTAGGTTTAGCATTGAAAGTATTAGCACTCACACTTTTGTCTACAATAACTCGGATGGCTTGCACTGAGATTAGTTAGGGTGAATTGCTATAAAATTTTTTGTGAATAATAGAGAAAATATATTTTGCGAAATCTATTCTCTGAAAATTTAGCTATTACCTGGCGAAACTTTACTTTGATTTAAATAAATTTCACTTGTGCTTATGCTGACTTAAGAATGTAATTTGGTTAAAAAATTTACTTTAAGAGTAAATTTGCATCGAGCGCAAAATACCAGACATACATATGTACATATGTATGTACACAATTGTTACTTTTGTGGAATCGATAATCTTCACATAATTCACAAAAGTTCATGGCAGGATGAGAAAGTGAGCCTTTCGGCTGGTGTTATTTCCAAAATTATCATTCTTCGTCAAAGCTGGTAAAATAGTCGATGGCGAACGATATCTGTGGAAGCACCCGCTCATTTCACAAATCAAATTATACGAATTTCGCTTTGTGTAAATAAAAATTTTTAAATCCGAAATTTTTCTTTCATAAATTTCTTAAAATTCACCCTAAACATCCTGTTTGTATAATTTTTGCATATGTTTGTATTGGTTACTACTACAAATGTAAAAATATTCTCAAAAGTGCAACATACTCGTACCTAACAAATTGCTTTTGTTGTTGTTATTGCTATTATATTTGTTGTTGCTGTTAGTGGTGTTGACAACAATAACTTAATTTAGCAACAACAACTTGTACAACACTAGCAAAAACACCATAGCCACAAAATAATAACGAAAACAACATAGCACAAGCAACAACAGCAAAATGGTATATTGCGTTTTTAGTACTTTTTGGCTTTGTGTGTGGTCGGAAAGAATATTTTACAACATTTTCCAATTTTTTTAATTTTTATTTCATATATTTTTCGTTTTAGTTTTTTGAAGAGAATTCACACTCAACCGCACACAATAATTTTCCTCGTTTTTGTCAGTACTGTAGGAAGCCATTAGTTGTTGGGTCAAAATCTAAAACTTTTTAAGTTTTGTTGTGTTTTGTAGGGATTTCTGTTTAACATGAAAAATTTACAAATATAGACTTGTACTTCATACAAGCTTTATTTCAGATATAAACCATTATCTTAAAAATGTAGATGCATTCTAATAAATAAGGAATTTTGCACACAATGTCTACAAAATTGAGTAAAAGATTAAATTTATATGAAGTTAATATAAGTTTAAGTTAAGTTTGTATTTCTTGTTATTAAATTTTATATTTTTATTCATAAAAATATATATTCAGTAATATTGTTAGTGTAGTAAGTATAAGACACATGTTTTGTTACGCTAATAGATCAATAAATAAATAAATAAATTGGTAGTGGGAATTACAATTTTTGGTTTCAAAATATTAATATTTGTTCACAGTAATTAGTATATTTACTGAGTAAAAGTGTCAGCTTTCAAATTTATTTTTTTTTCAAGTTTTTCTTATATTTGATCAACTTTTCTTCGAAAATGTTAAGCCTTGCAGAAAATTTTGGAAATTTCATCCGCGAAATGGGAATTAAATCGAAGTTTCTTTGATTTAGTTTTTATTGTTTATTTATTTTTTTTTGTTTCTAGATGTTGCGGCATTAAGTGAAGTCAAGGACACAATCAGAGAGAGGGGAAGGTGGGGCAAAGCAGTACAAAGGGTATATTTATCCTTGCATTATAACGCCTTCTAATGTAACTATAAGGAATTTGTGTTTGAGTACACTGAACCAAAAATTTACTTGTTAGATAAATAAAGCTACTTATATACTAAGAAAATTTCATAAAAACCTAGCCAAAGAAATATTTCATACTATTTATTATTAGTTTCTTATGATACAAGTAGCTGTTCTTAAGTTATAAGAAACATTACATAGTTATTTTAAGAAACGTTTCTTAGAATATAAGAAACTTTTTAAGTACCTAAGAAACGTTTCATAAAATTATTTTATGTAATGCTTCTTAGCCTATAAGAAATTTTTCATAACTTACTTTCTCTTTATCTATTAAAAAAGAAAACACACAAGTTTGCTGAAACAAATCTTTGTTAATAAAATTTATTATGGTATATTAAGTATTTCGAATGCATATATTTTTTAGAAATTATAATGAAATTTATTGAAATAGTTTAGTACTGAATTAAATGTAAACTATCATGATAAAGTAATATATCAGATAAAAGTATAATTGTTTGCATTTCTATATTATAATAGAGGGCTGCATAAGTACGCTTGAACTATTGAGTTTACTTAATAATATGCTTGTCTTTCCGGTAGTTTTTGAAGTTTTACACGACTTATTGTAGAAATATATTTCTATGAATTTCCAGAAATGGCTTGATGCATCCCGGTATTTGAGGTCAAAAATATTGTAGCATTTGTAGCATACATCGAAGCAGCGTAGAAAATGGTCAAAGGCTTACTTTTGACCATCCAAATATAAAAAGAACTGTTGAAACGAACTGTAGTCAGATTCATCAACTGCCAGGATAAAAGGTTGTACGTTTTGATTCTTTCCTTTTAAAAAACTTATGTGCTGTTCAATCTGCAATAGTATATATTTAAAAACATATTTATATACATAATGGTCCTTATAAACTTTATTCCTGCTCTGTAAGTCATTTTATTTGACAGTAGCAAGAAGGATTTTTTACCTTTTTCAACTGACTGTGTGGATAGTTCCTTAAATTGCCCAAAATTTGGTCCTCCTTTAGCACCACTCCGGTTTTTGAAAAACATTGTAGAGTTTCGCCATTTTTGCCTCCACACTTCCAGAAAATCGTTTGCATTTAAATTTATAAATTTAAAGTCGATATCAATCTGTTTGTAAAAATATTACTAGGTGGAATTCAATTTGCTCTTTCATCTTACATACTTACAAGTCTGTATCCAGATGGTTTTCCATATTCGGGCCACACTTTCACATTCTTTCAGTTTATGATATATTTTTAAATGAATTAATAATGAGTCGACACTTATAAACGTTTTTCAAAGAGAATGACAAAGAAAGTTTTCTTTTGATCCAAGAAATGTTTCTTATATGAAAAGAACACTTTGTTTGTCAAAAGAGCAGAGAAATATATATTTCATAGCATATAAGGAAAATTTCTTAGATCATAAGCAAATATAACATTTCATAAATTTTAAAAAAGAAATCATAGATCATAAGCAACTTTTTCTTATGCTTGGCCATGCAATTTTTTTAAAACGCGATTTCATATATTCTAAGAAAACTTTCTTATAACCTAAGGAGAATTATAATCAATAACTTTATGAATCGCATACTTAAAGTTATAAGAAACAATTCTTATGATAAATCTAATTTTATGAAACGTTACTTCGGTTATATGAACTTTTCCTTATTGCGTAAGAAAAATTATATAAATAATTTTAAGAAACTTTTTCTTAAAAATTTATGTACATTTTTGGTTCAGCGTAGTTCTCTTGTAACTGCCAGGTTATAGCGATATTTCGACCTTCCGTTTTCGAGAACCACGAGGTTCATCAAAATGACTGCGGTCGATATTAAATTCAAGGATTTTCGACTTAAGTAAATTCGTTTCATATGAATCATTTAAAAAACTTTGTAGTATATATAAGTGACATTCATTTCTTTTTTTGAGAACTTCGTTTTACCACTGCATACCACTTTGCTATACTTTCTCCTACCTCTAAGCATTATTAATAGAGCTTACAGCGGTGCTGTTTCATTTGTATTGATATTTTGCAGTGAGAAATGTAAACAACAATTTAAGCAACTTGTCACACCATTCGACTTGCACTTGTCCATTAAACTTAAAAATATTAAGAATAAAATTCGTCTAAGTTTTTAAAAGAAATTCTGTTTGAATTATGTTAACTTGAACGAAATTCGAAATATGTACATTGAATGTTGACGAAAAAAAAAAACTCTAGGCAAAACCGAATCTAAATTGAAAATCCACCGAAAAACTTGCGATTAGTTGCCAAAAGAAGAAAAGAATCACGACAAGAACCTAATGAACGAAAATTTGGCGGCGGATCCGTGGACTGCCACTTATTCCATTAGTATTAAATATAACTCCGTATAAAATTTAGTTCACTGTTCTCACTCTCTCTTACACCTCTGTTTCATGTTCATGCTAACATGTACTTATATATATAAAATATTTTTAAATAAAAAACTTTTTTCAATTCATGCATTTATAATGATATGACGTCTTCAGTCTTCTGCCAGAAAATTTAAGTCAACAAACCTTTTTCAGACGATCCGTCGCCAGCAGCATCAAAGCACCTTATTTGCTCTTGATGACCACAACCCTTTTTTGCAACCGTTTGTCCGTCAGGTTTTTTCTTTTATGCAATGCTTTCTTTTTAATTTTGCCTACTTCTCTATCTGTGTGTTTGTTTGGCTTTTTTGTAGAATTCACTGTGAATATGCCGCCATCATCATTTAATAGTCTACAGAAAGGAAGTCAAAGTGTAAAACGATTCATTTCAGACCGAACGCATGCTTGGCCTCTGCCACTGATGTTCAAGTCAATCATGGTAATGTCAAGGCTATTAAAAAAAGTATCGATATAAGTGATAAAATTTATGAAAAGTAACTTAGTGCTTTGTATAGAATCAGCTACAGTATATATGGCATTATTTTTACAAAAGTTATAGCCATGTTTTTTTTAAGTAAATTTTTATCTTTTTGCGAAAATTTCAAAATTTTTCTGGATATTTAGTCAAAATACAACCGCTATCCAAAATATACACCAATTATACCTACTTTAAAACAGCTGCAGTGACTTTGATGAAACTTGTTAGTTTGATGCATATGTGAACAGAATTCAGATTGTGCTCGACTGCACTAAAACTTAATTTATATAACGTCATATCTCGTAAGCCATGCAAGGTATTGAATGAAATTTGGTAGACAGGTGCATGTCATAAATATCTTAAATAAATAGATAACCTTCCTATAAGGTATCTCATAACTAAAAGTGGGCGCAATAGTAGATAGTAGGTCGTGGAAACTCCCACGCATGGAAAAAATTTTAAGTATTATATTTAGTGAGCTATTGAAATGTTTTTTTTTTAATTTTGTGAAGAGGTGTGGGTTACAATACGCTTTGCAATAATTCGATGGTATTTCATTTGTGGGCGTGGCACCTCTCATGTTAACAAAAGATTGTCAAATGGCATTTTTTGTATTTTTTTCAATATTTTTTGACTATTTAAACTTTTTTCAATATATTCCATTTTTCCTCTCGACTTTTTCAGCCTCTTTCATCTTCATTAAATTTACCAAGATTTTTCAACATTTTAATATTACTTTTTCAAGCTGTTTTAGCTTTTTTCAATTGTTTCATTTCTTTCAATATTTTTCAACCTCTTTAATTTTTTTCTACTTTTTAACCTTCTTCAACTTTTTTCATATTTTGTCGATTAATCAATAAGATCGATTACGAATACTAACAATCAAAATAGTATTAGAAGACGAGCATATATTTTTCCGACAAAACTTTTCAATAAATGAGTGCATCTACCAATATCTTAGTATGAACCGTCAATTTTCGACACATCGATATTTTCTTCAATATCTCTAATCAGTCAGGTCAGTAAGTTCAGCATATTTGCGTTTTCTTTTTCTTTTTTTATAATTTTTTTCTTTCCACCATCTAATTTTTGTGATCTTTTGCTAGCTCCCTTTTTGTCCTATTTGTTGATTTCCTTTCCTTTTTTATTATTTTTTTTTTTTTGGCAGGGCATACAACCTTTGAAAATTTGTATGCCATTGTGTGAATTGCTGGTTTTCATGTTATTTAGTTGGGTTGCCACACCAAAGCAACAGCCAGCAAAAGCGAAAGCAAAAGGTGTCAGATGTCGACACTTGGTAGCATGGTGGTAGTATTTGTGAAATTGAAATAGGTTACGCAGCTCCAAAATGTAATATCGCAAAAGGTAAAATAAAAAATAATTGGGTTGAGAAATTTTTAATTTAAAGGCTCAAATTAAGAATTGTTAAATTATACGACGAGTGGAAGTTAATGACAATTTAATTGTAATGGATTAACATAAGAAAAAGGATAATGCTAAATGACTTAAAAGAATCTTTCAATCTTTTGAATAATTATTTTTTGGAATTTTTTCTTAATTTCTTTTAAGGCATCATTGAAAGTGGTTTTACAACCATCATTAAATGTTTAAATGCCGTTCTATAAATAACTTAAGTACGGACGGAGAGAGAAAATTCCTAAGGAGATTAACATGCTTGTCATTATAAAAAGCGTGATGATGACATACATATAAATTTTTTGTAGGAAAGATTAGGAAAAATTAAGCATTGGCATAGCTTAATGAATTTATTTCGTTTGTAAAATATAAGCGTTGCTGGACAACGTAAAAGCGCGGATGAAGCAGCAGAAAAAACTTATAAAAAATCTTTCCATTCAGAAATCTATCAGCTGTAATGTCAAATCCCAGCATTCGACCTTGAACACAACATGGAACGGCTCATTTAATAAAAAAAATAAGTTAGTACATGCTGAAGCAATGTAATGAAACAGACCTAACTTTCGGAACTTTGTGCCCAATATGTAAATTTGCAAACCCAATTTCCAAGAATTGAATGTATCAAAAATTATAAGCGCTAACGAAGCAATTGCAACAACAACAAACCAATGTTTATATTTCAGTAATACCAACAGGGAGCCAATGTGTTGAGTTGTGATGCTTAGCGATTTTCATCAGCTCGCCTTCTTCTATACATATTCTTGTTGTTGAAGGTGCTACTAAAAATGAGCATATATGATTAAAAAAATATATATATTTGAATCTTATTATTATTAGCTTGTGCGTTATGACTTGCAACTTCCGTGAAATCCAAAATGGTACTTAAGCGGGAGCCATTTACAATTTAAATTATCAAAAATCAATGTATTTCAGAATAAATGCTTCAAAAGCGCATGTAGCTTATTCTTTTTAATACGTATTGGGCATACGGCATAAGTAATGCAAGCATAACCACTTCATTCAGGAACCACTTCAGCGAGAAGCCACTCTTCCCAGCAAGCTTTTCTTGATGATAGCTGCACTCCCGCGAAAGGGATTTTTTCAAATATATCGAGTTAAATATTTTCTTTTTACCAATTTTCCGACTAGAGGGCTGAAGAAAATGGGCATGGCTGTTAAAAACGACTCAACAGGGAAAGGTATTTTAATTTTTTTATATTTGAACTGGTTCGACGGTTCGACTGTTTAAATCGAATGTTCTATCTGTTCTTCTATACGGCACTTCTATCTGCACTTGGAAAATAACCAAGCGATTGCAAGTCTTCGTTAATCGTTGTCTTCGAATTGTTCTCAGAATTTTTTAGCCTTTAACAATAAGCAATGAAGAACTGCTCCATAGAACAAACATGGAGCCTGTAGACATCTTGGTTAGAAGACAAAAGTGGAAGTGCATAGGCCACACTCTCCGCAAAGACAACAACAGCATCGCAAAGAAGGCAATGGAATGGAACCACCTCGATGCGAGGGGAAGAATGGTGGAACGCAAAGCTAGTCAACTTGGAAAAAATTGGAGAGAGCTCAAAGCGACTGCCGGAAACCGAACACGATGGCGCGTAGGCGTAGTTGAATCCTTATGTCCCGCTAGGGATTAAAGGACATTAAGTAAGAAGAAGATATTTGAACTGGAGGATAAGATTCGGCTTGTAAAAAATTAATCCAACTTATGAAACGTTACCCATTAGGTCTGGAAGGCTACCGTTTCTTAGTTTTTGGATTTGAATCGAAATTATTAAGAAAACTGATATTGTACTGTGATTGTGCAGGGATAAAACAATCTCTATGGACTTATTTATTTGAATTTCCTCATATACTTTACATAAAACTATAACCTATTGCAACGCTTGGAGCATTTTAAAATATATATGGATCTTAAAACTTAAGTTTCTGAGTAAAAAAAAAACATAACAGGAACTAAAGGTGACCGAAAATTATTCAGAAGCGTGAAGTAACAAACATTGCCTTACTAGGATAGTATTATCTACTCCGAAGAATGAAATAATTAGATTGATATCCCAGAATCTTAAGTGGCGGAGCGTTTCTGTGGCTGGAGTTTGACTCAATACACCTATTTTTTATTCGTCAACCGCTTCTAGACATAACGTCAATTAATTTACGAGATATTCAAAAAATACCCATTTAGACTGTGAAAAGCTTAAGATTCTCCAGGTTCTGCAACAAAAATACATTGTGTCATGAGAATTCAACATTTTTTTTGATGTGTTATGGGTTTTGTGAAAAATAAATAAAAAAACATACGTCACGCGGGACTTAAAAAGTATTTTAAGGAAGCTTCTAGAGAATGGGTCCTCTGGATTATAAACGCTGGATACTATCAATGCATCACTAGCTCGTACGTGAGATAATGTTACTTTTAGCTTCAATTAAATTGGTAAAATAATATTATTAATATGTCAGCTTAAAAATTCACAATTTCAAATTAAAGTTAGATTAACAGTAAAAGCGAAAACAAATTTCAAAAACTATCTTCATCAGCACTGACAGTAATATCTTTGTTTTGTTTTTTTTTTTTTGTTTTCTATCTTGCAGACATCAACAGTAGCAAAAGCCGCCACTACAAAGGCTAAAACAAAAACAAAACAGCCAACTACTGCTTCCGGCTAAACCTATTACAAGTCCTCAAGTCGTTTCGAGTTGTTGAAGTAGTTAAGTTGTGTTGCTCTTTTTGCGCACTTCCGTTTGAAGCCAAGCGTTTGCTGTCTATTTTCTTTGCCACTTTAGCCTTTCTTTGGCATATTTTGTATTTCCTAGCGCTGCACTGTCTGCGTGTATATGTGTGTGTGTGTGTGTGTGTATGTATGTATGAGTGTTTATATGTATGTAACCTTTTTTAGTGTCAGTCTAATTGCCCGGAAGTTGAAGCGTAAAAGTGTTACCACTTTACTTAAAAAGTGGCACAAAAAACTGTTGCCAAGATATGTTTAAATGTGTTGCGCCTTGCTATCCATAGTAATGTCTATGCGTTTGTACATATGTACATGCATATGCGTTGTATGTGTGATAGTGGTTGGCAAATTACTCAAGCAGCTATTAATTATCGCATGCTTCAAAAGTATGTGGAAAAGTTTCAAAGTTAAAGTGTAAATATTTTGTGTGTTTTTCTTCTACCCGTACATACAATCGGTAATTTATCTGCGGCAACTACTTTTGTAGACCCATTGAGAAAAGAAAATGTATTGAAAAATAAATGCATAATTTTTTTAGGAGTAGAAAAAAATTGGTTTTCAAATTATAAATTGATATTTTTTTAAGTCTTTTTAAAAGACTCATTCACATTATATGTATATACTTAAAATCAATTAAGTGTTTCTAATTAATTTTATTTCGAAAGGCATATCATTAAGTTGCTATTATGTACATATAATCAATTTTCTCAAGCGTCATTGGGTCATTGGCAATTTAACTAATAACAGCAGACATCGTAAGCAGACAAAATTAAAAAGTCGCAATTATGTGGGCTGCACTGTTTTCGCAACAACAACAGCGGAAGCATTAGCAGTAGTGGAAGCAGCAACAGCACTAACATCAACCAGAGTAAAACTTCAAAGTTCTTAGTAGATGACGATAATTAATGGTTTTGAAAACTTTACCCAAGTGATTTTATAGCTACAAGTAAACTCTCTAAGATGACAGCTGATGAGCTTGGAGGAAAATTTAGAAAATTAAAAAAAATTTTCAGTTAAATTCAAACTTTATTCATAAGTCTAGGAAATATGAACTACGTACAAAGAAACTTAAAAATGCACAACTGAGGGCTTGCTTACCTGGTATTAACTGACTTAATTGAAATAGTAACCTTTACAAACAATTTTTGAATTAATTAAAATATATGTATCCCATTTTCTTCCGAATAAATAATTATTACAGAAACCAGAACAAAATAAAATCACATAGGTAAATCAACGATAGACGCTACACAGATGATCGAACCCTAAAACTTTATTCCAATGGACCGTCTTTATCGTGCTAGAATTTTAGCTTGACATTTTAGGGCACACTAAATGCCGTTGGACGGAACATATCATCCCAAACGTGCAAAGTTTATATAATCGGTACATAAAATCTACTACAATGAAAACGTTGAAGTTTTTCTTTGAACAAAGCAGTGAAAAGCACAATTTAGGTCTACATAAAAAAATAATAATTTAGGTATATATCACGCCTAAAGTTCCGACGCCTAAGGAGATGCTCTTCAGAAAATTAACAGCAGTGTTTACCTGGACCACTACCAGCATTAACAGGTAAGTACGAATGCGGAGTTTCTACACATGTCAAAGCCGGGGTAGAAATTCAAAAATCACAGAAAAGCCGGGAAAGCAAAAAAAAATCGGTTCGGCAGCAAGTACCGTACAAGCAACTTTTCTTGAGAACAATTCTTTTTTTTAATGTTTCGATACTTCGAAAATCATTTGAGAATATCTTATGATTACAATATGGCACTACGAAAATTGAAAAAAAAAAAAAAAAATTAACATTAAACATTAATTTATAACCATGTACCTGAAACCCCTCTCAAAACTAAATTTTATAGAATTCAGAGAACTTTTACAAAAAAAATGACGTCATATTGGGTGCGCCATTTTGAATTTTAAAAAACTGAAAAAAGATTCGAAATAAGCACCCTCGAAAACCCCTATCTACCCCCTCGATACTTGAAATTATATATGAAATTTATATTGCGTGCATAAAAAAGTCAGTTTTTTATGAATAAAAAACGAACCGCTGGATCGATTTTTTCCAGACTCCTTTCAGATCTAAGTCATGACGTGGCGTATCGATTGATATGGTCGTCAAAAAATTCTGTCCGGTAGTTATTGAGGAAACGAAAGCCAAAATATGTCTACATACGTACGTACGTACATACGTACACACACACACACAGACATCACTCTAAAAATACTTGCAAACGATTGTCGAGGTCTTGAAACGTAAAGAAAACAGAAAATTACCTATTTGGATTTTCGGAACTATTATAATAACTTCTCAAGAGAAGTTAAAAAATCAACTTAACGTTTTTTCCACAATAAAACTTTAAAACTTTTTGACATGGAATAAAAAAAAAATTATTTTTTTTTTGAGAAGGCCGTCTGTTACTTCGGTAAGACTTGGTAACCATGACCACCAGACAAGACATATTGGTGATTATGTCCAGTGTCCATGCTCAAATTGTTAACAATAACATCGAATATCTTATGGATACTGTCGATTTTGGGTAATGAAGCGAAAAATGCGATATTTTTGGATTAATTTAAGATTAGTCATTAGTTCTTAGTCATTAGTTATAGGTCATTATTTGTATTATTTTGAAGCTAAAATGCAAATGACAAACGAGCCTTCATGAGCGAATCCTTAACTGCTTAGCTGCTTGTATACCATGTATTGCATGCTTTTGGAACGCACTGGAAACAAAAGCTGTTGTAAGTACATACAAAACAAACGATAGGCTTAAAAGCCGTCATCACAAAAAAGTGTTTTTGGCTTGTTTTGGATAACCGTGGGTACTTATTCAAGAGTCATAAAATCTTCCGAAATAACAATAACACATGCGGAAGCAACAAGAGCAACAATACATAAGCAAAGGAAGGAGTGTTGTTGCTCAACTCTATCAAATCTGAAAACAAAACACAAACCCAAGTCACGCCAAACTGTAAACTATGAGGACTTAAATCAAATAATGAATCATTTGTGCGTTATGCTTATTATTCATGGTCCTTCAGGAACACTATTAGCACAAATGTAATCTACTGCTTGAGATGAATATTATAGTATATTTGGTCCAGCATGATTTCGAATCACGAACGTATGTTTGGCTACCATATATGCTTCTAAGTCAACTATGACTATAAAAGGACACCGGCAATTAGTCGACTACCGCCACTAATATTTACAAAAATTCGTAGAAACGATTGGAAAAAACGACAATTCGAAATTTGTACAAAGTGATACAGTATATAACAGTGAATGAAAATTTATAAAAAATGTTTTTCCTTACTCTATGCTTCAAGTGGGCTTTAAGGATATCAGAAGCAATGATGGCATTTGGGTTTTGTGAAAATGTACTGAATCGAGACTTCAAATGTACTTTTTAGAGCCCAAATGTACTTTTTGGTCTTGAACACCCAATTTTCCTTAAATGTTCGAAATTATTTTAAAATTTACTAACAAAAAAAAAAAAAAGGTACTCACTTTTCCCTAGCAAAATTAGATATATTTCACATTAAATTAATTACAAAATCTGCACATTGCGCGAAACGTAATTAATATAACAGGTAATTACTGTAAATCTATTCATTGCGGTTATTTTCATTTACTAAAAAAACAAAAAAAAGGTAAATATTATAAATTGTCCAAATGCACCGAAAATGTACTGAAAATATGCTAAAAATTTGGCAAATGTACTGAAAGTGCCCCAAATGTACCGAATGTACTGAAATTTTGTCGAATGTACTGCCAACGATTTTTCAGGACGCAAATGTACCGAAAAAAGTACAAATGTACCGAAAATGCCATCACTGATCAGAAGTACTTAATTGTTAAAATCTTACACTTTTCTCGGTGTCTTTGCAGTTTAAGGATGATTAAACATACTAAAGCAACCGATTTTTGTAGTTCGTTTCAATATGACATAACTTGCAGCTGAGCAGGGTGAAACCTTTTATAGGACTTGGCAACCATAGCAATCTCATAGTGGCAACGATGTTGTTCGGTATTGCTGCATTAGCCAGATTATTCCCGCTTGAAGCCACAAAACACGCAGAGTTCAAGCAAGCCAAGTATCATAAAATCACATTAAAAAAATTTTAAAAAAATTAAATTCATAAAACTGCTCCCTCTTGTCGGGCAAAGGGGTGCAAGTGTAGAGACAGCAGTTAAGAGTATGTGTCCAAAAAACTAAAAAAATAAACCAGAGCTGCAAATGAAGTGAAGTGCTGCAGATTTGCAAAGTTTTTATTCTGAACACTAAAATTTTATAATTTTATTTTCATTTTTTTTTTTCTCTGAAAAACTTCTGTGGCAGACTAAAACGACGAAATTAATTTTATTTTATTAGCCAAACTTTCACCACAAAGTTAGTCACGCCAGCAGTAACTCCAAAACCAAAACCAACCTCAAATATGAACCCCACTGCATTTGCTGTTCCATCCAGATTTTTGAGTGCAGCCGCATTCGTCTGTGCGCTTGAAAGTTGCACCTAATTAAATAAAATTTTTTTCCCCTTCACATAATGTGTTCATTTTTATTATTTTATTTTTTTTTTAATTTCCCACTTCAAAGAGCTGTGCAAGTGTGTGTCTGTGTGTATGTTTGTGTTCGCTTGGAATTGTGGACCCTGTAGAAAATGTACATAAAACCGATCTGAGCTTAAATCTGTGGGCCGTAACAAGCAGCGTTATGTCCGTTGAGTGCAATTTTTATGCCGCTTGCAAAATTAATTTAAGAGTGCAGTATAAAGTGCACGTGAAAGAGACAACCAGCAACAGACAGAGGGAGCAAAAAGAAGCGCGTGCATTTCAACATTTCCAAAGTGGCAAAGGACAACAATGCAAGCGAAAGCGGCTAAAATGAGAAATGGAACATTTCCCGCGAAGCCTGATAAATGTGATGTTAAGTGTTGTAGTTTGTTGGGATTTTTCCGGAGTTTTCTGCTAAATAATTGTGTTAATTAATTATAACTTTATTTGGCATTTGTTTGGTGCAGCATGTGCAACAACAACAACAGCAACAACAACATGCGCGAGCTATACCACTAAGCTTGAAGTCTTTGCAAAGAATTAGTAAGAAAATAATATGACGAAAAACCGGTGAAAAAGATAGCAAAAAAAGAATTAAGAGATAACAGAGAAGATGAATTTAAAAATTTTAATTCTATCATTTAAATATGAGAGGGTAAATTCATTTTACAAAAAGTTGTGTGCTCTATTGTTTTAAAAATGACATAGGCCAGGGTTTTTAAGCTTTTAATATGCCATCCAGAGTATGATGTATTTCTATTTAAGCAAATTAAATATCTAAGAAAATTACATACAGTATGGCTTCGATTAACGAAACTAATAAAAAACCAATCCTGTTGCAATAACCGCGGAAGTTGCAATGATGGAGTTAAAAAAAACTTA
Source organism: Meiosimyza platycephala (assembly GCA_963662105.1). NCBI lineage: Eukaryota > Metazoa > Arthropoda > Insecta > Diptera > Lauxaniidae > Meiosimyza > Meiosimyza platycephala. Next base: position 74,956,982 of record OY759209.1, on the reverse strand, counting down.
GGTATAGATATTTCTTAAGGAAGGACCAAATCAATTTCAAACCATGCAGTCGGAGTGACTTCAAATTGCGGAATTGGTTGCCGATTAAATGTGTTGTTTTTCAAAGTAATTAAGGGAATATATCATCCCCTAATTTGATTGAAAATAATTTTTTACGAAGTTATGCCCATTTAAAATGCTGAAATTGGATCAAAATAGTCGCATTTTTATGCAAATCAAAACAATTAACTTTTGTCTTTTGATTCTAATAGAACTTCTGATTAAACTCTGTCAGAATCTTTAAGAAATTTTGAAAATTGTTGTAAATTGGCAGAGTTATATCGCTTTTTATGAAAAAAGGCTGATTTTCTCAAAAATCCCAATTTGTTTTACGCAAATCCGGCTTGCATTCTGCATACTTTTTTTATCGCTATTTTCGTAATAACATTTTATAATAGAAGAAAGAAGAAGAAGAAGAAGAAAATCATCTTTAATTTGGTTAAGAACCCATTTGTATAAACATTATTCCATTTTGGAGTTTTCACAAACTCTCAACATGATTCGATTTCCCAGGAAAAATGTTACAGAGCATATTCCAAAGGGCATGAGTTGCAATAAGCGAGGTAAAATTTGTTTGAAAAGTTGCACTTACTGGGTCTGTAATGGAAGAAATCTACTCGTTGTGAAGACTGAAGAGTTGCATTTATCGTGGGTTGCGTTGACCGAGGTCGCACTGTACATATATTAAATTTGATAAAAAAAAATGTTCAATATTGGATCAGATCATAATTTTATATATTTGTGCTGAGCTTCCTGTTTCGTACTTTAACCCTAGTTCGGCCGAAGATTTTTGTAACTCATTTCGGCCGAATAGTCACCCGGGTGACTATATTTGAAAATATGATAAATTTTCGATATAGAGGAAGTTTTTTAGGAAAAATGAGAATAGTTCAAAAATTCTGAATCAAAGAGACATTTTTTGAAAAAAATTGGACCAATTAATTTATTTATCTGGCAACACTAACAGCTGATTAAGAGGACAGATTATTTACTGAATATTTAAAATTGTTTTTCCAAGGCATGGGCACCAAAGTGTTCACACCACATGACATTTTCGATAGGAAATTTAACGTAGAATACGATGGTGTCACTTAAAATTTGATACAGGGTGGGAGCATTTGTTAAAAATCGATTCAAACATTTAAATTGTTTATAAAAATATTAATTTGTTAATAATTTTTTAAGAAGTTATATTTTTATTAAAGTTCATTTTCTTTTTTTTACAATGAAAATTATTTAAATTTTCTAGCTTTAACAGAACCGGAGTTATGATTTTTTGAAAGTGAGTCTCCAAGCCAAAAATCACGAAATTCTCAAAATTTAAATTCGCTCTATTTTGAAAAAAAAAAAATTAAAAAAATCCTCGAACACGTATCTCTTCTTTTTCGATACAAAACTCATAAAAAAAATTTCAACCAAATCAAAAATGTGTCGGACAATTTTTGTCAAAATTCGTTCGGTTTGTAAAAGAACGTCTCATATAGCTGTTTCGGCCGAAATAAGAATAAAAAACTTCAACAGGTAACAATTTCAAGTATTTTGTGTTTTTTACACTTCAAATTTATTAGTTTAAGATGTCAAAGAAGATGGGTTAAAATAATTCATAAGAAATACATTTTGTTGCTCGAAAAAGTTGAAATAGTCACCCAGGTGACTGTTCGGCTGAATGAGGGTTAAGTGCAAAAAACACAAAAATATTACAAGAGCAATATGCATTAAGGAACAAAAATTGGGCATCATCAGTAAGCTTTGCCAAGAACTTGTTCGTCTTTTGAAGAACTTTTCATAGATATAAAGAAGCCGATGTCTTTTATTTTGAGTGTTTTAAGAACTTTGGCTTATATAAATGTTTTTTTTAATTAGAATTGTAAGTTTAAATAACATTACATACAAATAAAAATTCTGCAAGAAATTGCAATTTTAGATAAAATAGCGAAGGTGAAGAATAATTATACGGCGATTGTTTTAGGTAAAAGATGATACTAAGCAATCATTTTCTTAATTTTTCAATGGAGATCTAAACTAATGCTCGCACTCAATTCTGAGATTTTATCTGGAATAAAAATACATAATACATTTATTTAGAACTGTGATGCAAAAACATTGTTGCTAAGAAAGCAGTTTGTTAGCCACAGCACTTCTGCATTAAAATTTCATGGTATAGCCTTAGGCGTACATGTTTTATCTACAGACAACTACACACAAAAAAAAAACGTAGGTAAATTTAACCAAAAACGACAGTTAAAATCGCTCCAACCCTTCAAAATAGTAAATAAAACCGATGCAAGGTAGTAAACTTAAAAAAAAAATTATTGAAAAAGTTGTTGGCTAACTATTTTGTAGGTAAACTTATTGACAAGGTAGGTAAACTTTACGGGCAAGGTAGGTAAATTTTACGGACAAGGTAGGTAAATTTTACAGACAAGGTAGGTAAATTTTACGGTGAAGGTAGGTAAATTTTACGGACAAAGTAGGAAAACTTTATGGGCATGGTAGGTACATTTTACCGACAATGTAGGTAAATCTATTGACAAGGTAAGTACATTTTACGGAAGAGTAGGAAATTTTACGGAAGTTAATTACAGACAAGGTAGGCATATCGTGATATCATCACTTAGCTTTGTTAGCCGACGTTTTAGAGTCTGAAAGCATACTATATTTTATTTCTTGCATTAACTAGTTAAGAATCATAAGTTGAAAATCTAACAAGTTTTTTTACTATTAATTACGGTTACGTAACAAATTTTGTAATTAATTTTTGAGAAAATAATGAATTGTTATTTTTTGTAAATTTAACCTACAACTGCGGTATAAATACCTATAAATTTTGTAACGGTAACAACTTTTTCGGTTATATGAACTGTTTTTTGCTGACATCTCAGATTTTATATTAATTAAATTTTCTTGGTATATTCTACCTAATGAAATCGGTTTATATATTTGAAATTTTCATATATTTAGAGAAATAGTAAGCTAGCGAGTTTTTTTGGTTCATTTTCCCCACCTTTTTTTTGTGTGTAGCTTTTGCCGATTATATAAATAATTGTCTATTCCTGCCACGATCCGATCTATGCGTTGGAAATGGAAAGACTTAGTGAATATGCAAATATAAAGGAATCTTATTATATTTCAAAATTTTAAACGGATTTCATTACAAAAATCTACATATATTTCAATTCCCGAAACACAAACGTCATACGGCCAAGGTAAGGTTAATTTATTTATAATATGTGCCTAGCAATCTGACTATATTATGAATTAGCAAAATATTATGCCATAAAATAATTAACTCAATTAAAAGTTGCCTCAAGTAAGGAAAAGAGTAACTAGACGCACTCCACAAGCTGAAGTTTTCCAATAAATCTGGAGACACATTTCTAAAACTAAATGCTATTCATTTTGAAAAAAAAAAAAAATTGGAATCAAAGCAGTTACTTAGGCTGATGATTTTCTAATGTAGTTACAAAAAAAAATACATAGAACCCCATTAATAGTATTTGCTGCACTTAACCCACTCACCACACGTGATAAGGTGTAAAGGCGTCTGTTGATGTCCTACTGGAGACAGATTTCATAAAAATTAAATGACGAATCATATCTCAAGGACTTTTAGGACATTATGGTGTGTTCTGCAAAGACCGAACCAATATCAACAATATCGCCATTCAAAACTTTAACATATACGGGAATAACTTAAATAACATTCTTGCCAGATTGCTTACTAAGTAGTAAACAAGCATCAACATGGTCAAAATCAAGACTTTTTAAATTACATGTTGTATCAGTGTTACTTATGCATGCTTTTAAATAAAGGTCCTTCGCAAGTGCTTTCCTAAACTCCTTCTTCAGGTAAACATTGATAATTTCGTGAGCCCGCACTATCTCGATCTTCAAGCTGCCATAGATGTATGACATCTTTCTTAACTGAGATTATGAAAAGACGACAGCAATGGATAGGTATTACCATCCGGAAACAGGCTAGATAAATTTTTCGACAAAAAGTCTTGTTGAACCTTTAGAACGAGTATTGCAGCTGCAGAGAAAGATCATTAAACAACGAGCTAGCTATGTTTCGAAATATTTATAGATTCTTTGTTAAGGCACTGCGTCCCTAAGGAAGTTTTCAAATTTAAGAAATGCAGTGTCTGGCAATTGAGCCTCCCAATAACTAAAGCAATTTATTTTAAGGCAATACAAAATTTGTTTTAGATTGCAATAAAAGTCGTAAATTTAAATATTTAATGAAATAAAAGTTATTTTATTTCATGTGTGTTATTTTAACAATATTACATATAAACTTCACGCACGTCAGCACACATTGCTCATCAGATCTGTTAAGAAGAAAATCTCTAATTTTTGTGTTGAACACACACTTTCCTCCACGCTCAGCTCAAACTTTTAGCTCTGAAGTTTTATTTTTTTTTTTTTTTTGGGAATTGGGAATATATTCTGCATTGCAGCTTTGCTTCAAAATTGTTACAACTTTCTTTAACGATTGCTACGAGTTTGAGAAACTCACGCTGCAATTGCGTTACCCTTTGTACTTTTCCAATGAAAAAACTATGAGAAGTATACATTTAACTGCATACAACTGCAAAATTTTTCATTTTGTTGCACATCAATTCTCTACATTGGAAAGCTACTACCATTCTGTCAAGCTACACTGATTTTTGTTTTCTATAAATATACCATCTGAAAGACAAATTTTATGCGTTCAAAGTAAACTACTTCAAGTCTAGTTTATAAAACTATATTTTATTTTATTTAATAAAGTTTCGAAACACATACTACTACAAATTGTTTTTATTTTTCATTATAACTTAATTCTTTTTGGTATGACTTTTTAAAAAACATCGCCCATTTCACGTCAAAGGTAAAACGAATATTAGACACACAGTTTTCGTTTTGCGTAATGTAGAAGAGAGGGGGGCTAGTGTGGACACTTTTTACATAATTGTAAAATTGTATATGTTTTTTTTTTTTTTGTAATAGAGTAATTTTTAGTGATTACTTATACCTCTTACCTTCATAATTACACCAACAGTTACAATTTTTTTTTTTCATAAACGCATTTTTAAATTATTTTAAAAAGAGCTTACATTTGTCCACACTAGCCCCTTACACGAGACCAGTGTGGACAACCATTGATTTTACTAGGGGCTAATGTGGACACCAATAGAAACTTGATAATTGAAACAGAAACTTAAAAAAAGAGTTCAAATATATATTTTATTTTAAGACAATAATAATACAGTTCAATAAAAATTCAAAATTCACTTCTATTCCATGTTTAACTTGTTTCTTAAAGCGAATGTTTCTTGGAGCTGCATTTTTTCTTTTCAGAGGTTCTTCGTTTGTCTTGTCTGGTGTTTTGATAAGAATTAAGGACCAGCTTTTAGAAAAGGTCTGACGATTTCTGGACCCATTTTCGGAATTTTTTTTTGCTCCAATCGATGGGGAAAGGTCAAAAATGTATTTTAAACATCGGAATACCTCCGGACCCGGGAAAGGACCATTTTTGACCCATTTTCGGAAAATTTTTTTTTCTCTCAATCGATTGGGTAAGCTCGAAAAAATAATTTTGGACACCACTTAGGGTTGCTACGGACCTTGGAAAGTACTGTTTTCGACTCTTATGGTGCTTTCCAAGGTCCGTAGCTGCCCGAAGGTGTGTCCTAAAGCCATTGTCGACCATTTCTTATCGATTGAAGCATGCACAATTTTTTAGGATGGTTTAAAATAATTTTTTTTTTTGCACCAATCGTTAGGGAAAGGTCGAAAATAGCTATTTCAGAGCTTAATCTATAAACTGATGTAAAAAAAAAATTATTTGAACCACCCTAATAATGCCACCAAACTCTCCGATATACATATCAGCACGATCCGTTTTCCGTTTGTATGTACGCACCATCTGCAAATAAATTTAATTTCGATTGACATTACCTACCTTCTCATCAAAGTAAATGCAAATGGGGCTAGTCCCTTTGTGTTTTTTTATACAAAAGCATTTTTTTTTTTAAACTTACGGTAAACTTTATTAAAAATAATTTCAATTATTTGAATAAACACTTGCTTAACTTGTTTCATATATTTACACTTTAGCAAAAGAATGATTAATTTCTGAGTATCACTGAAATTGAGAAAAAACAAAAAATTTACTTTTTGCTGCGCAAAACAGGTCTGGTCTCGTTACCATGAAACGGTGAACTGTATACAAACGAATTTTTTTCTGGTGATGGGGAGTGCAAAGACCTACTTAAAAAAAAATCAACGGAAAACATCGACTCAAAACGGCGTGAGAATTTGAATCTGTCCACACTAGCCCTCAGTCCACACTAGCCTCCTCTCGCCTATAGAGTAATTCATTTATAGTAGAACTTTTTTTAATTTTTTTTTTTTTGAATTTTAAACTAACCACTTAAAATCGATTTTGATGTAGGAATCTTTATTATGACCCAAAAGAACAATCTCTGGCATTTGCTTTTTGAAGATAATTTCATTCATTTCATTTTCACAATTTAAAAGCGATGTTCCGGCGTAAGTGTTTTTATAATGAAATGTCAAACAATACTGAATAAAAATAAGATGACAGCATGACACCCTACATATGCTAGTTACTATATAAACATACTTAAATTTTTTATCTATTGACATATAGATATTTACTTAACAATACTTTTACCAATCCTAAAATATATAGTACTCCGTGCACTCCTCCATTTCCGAGATAGAACGAAATTGAAAATTGAACGGTTGGAGATTTAGAGTCTTACACAATGTTGCTAGGTTTGGTAAGATCAATATTAGCTTCATAGAATTAAGAACTTGCGAAGTGCCTTATGTTTACTAAAATTCAAAATTTGTAGATGCTAAAAGTAATTTCAGCGGTCCTTATAGATATTATACAATTGCTATAGTCTATAAGCGACTGTCTCTAACAGTAATGGAATTGTAGATCATTCACAGTCCCTAAGCAAACATAATGTGCCGTATCGAATTTCCTTTTGACGTGGAACGGGCCACATACATACATATTTAAAGCAAGCCCTAATATGATTTGAGAATACATTTTCATTCCACTATGCAGAAAGTGAAAAACTGAATACAACGCATGTGAAAAGATGGAAATACATACATATGTATGTGAGAAACGTGAAAGAATTTTATATACAAAGAGACTTTTACTCATACTCATGCAAATAAAAATCATGAAAAGTCACATTTCATTGTATGAGTGAGTGATTGTTTTTTTTTCGAACTGAAAAATGAAAAAATAACTATTTTAAAAATGCAATAGGTGAAAGTTCAAGTAAAATAAAGCTTGGACTTTTCTCACACATACTATTGTGGATATATGGTACATACTACATATGTATGCAGCATCCAGTTGGAAATCTAAGCACTAGTGACCATTATTCGAGTTATTGTAACAGATGGCTACAGCATTCAATGTTTTCTAATTGAAGATGTTCTGTAGTCTTTTTAGGTGCAGCTCGCAGTATTAATTACTTAGTTCATTGCTTACCTAATTGAATATTAATCCATTTAAGTTCAATATCTTAAAACTTAACTGATTTTGGACGAGATAATTTCGGAAGGTGATGTCATATCAGCGTCCATCTGACCTTTCAAACATAAACTCTGCCATATCCTTCAGCTCAAATCTTGCAACGTGAAGTTGAAAGTTTATATGTGGAGCTTGTGCTCTTTTGCTTTTTTTAATGTTTCATCTCTTAAACTATATCTATAATATATATGTACAATGATAATTACCATTGTAAACTTTCTGACATCGATGCTATTCGATTTATGCAGACTTCTTCAATAATTTTCGATACTACTTGATATTTTCCAACTTTCGCGATATTTGTTGGTACTGTTGACTATTTTTATATTTGTGGAGTGAGCCATTAAAATGAAACACTTACTTATTACTGGAAAAGATAATACATAAATAAATACCTATAGGTTATAGTAAATTTTTTAAGTCTTTAATATTTTGTAGTCGCAGTTAAGTTGGACAAAAATCAATGTGTTCGTTCGTTCTTTATTTTATTAGGTAATACGTTAGTAATTGATATTTAATTTTTTTATCACAGTTCCGGCATATATATCTATTGATATCATGATGCAATTTCTACTGGGATACCGAATTAGGACTAACATGATCATTCATCACTTGCAAGAGAAAAAAACAAAATAAACACACACATGGCATGTGAGTTAACTCATTTTAATTCCCAATAACACGCACGCAAACAAACAAATTTACAGTTTAAAGGAGAAAACAAAAATAAAATAAATTCACAAACACAGGGGAAAAAAATTTTGCATAAGTGTTAGCGTATGTACCGATGTGTTAGTCAGTGGAAATGTAGTAGCGAAACGTGCGTAAATTTGAAATTTGCTGATTGCAAAAGTTTATTTTCTCCACATGTGCTGGTGTTAGTTTGGACATGTACTCGTACGAGTATCTGTGTTTGCGTGTGAACATCCAATTTTATCCTGTTTTTGTGCTGTCGCTACTGATGATGAAAAGTTTGTTTTGCATATCAATGGTGAAAGTTGTTGGCTGTAGTTGGTTTTCTTTCTGCACCAGAACTCTTTACTTATTGATAACATTTTTCTCGATCCCATTCCGTTTTTCTCTTTACGAATTTATTTTCGCATTTGAAAAGTTGCAAACTTAAATTGACGATTTTACTTATTTGCTTACAAAAATACACTGACTCACGCATGTGGTATGTACAGATTTTTTGCAATGGGGTGTCCGTTATTTTTAAAAATGTGTATTCAACATTTCTGTGCTCCTTAAAACATAAATTGACACCGACAATGAACTCGAAAAAAAATATATATATCAAAGGATTTTTTATATTTTTCTTTTTAAATATAATTTTATTTTTTAGCTTTGAAGATTTATCTCTAAAGTAGTGCCCATATAATTAAATTGAAAATATTTAAACTGAAAGCTAAAGTCAATGATATATTCTTAATGTTCATAAATACATACACATCTTACACCCGTCATACCTGAATTACATGAAATTGAATTTTTAACCCTGGTGGGACGGATGGTGGTACAGGTGTACCTTTTGACATTTGGAATAAAATATCTCAGAGTTCTTTCAAGTTGGAGGTCTGGTTCTTTCTGACAACTTTGGTCCATCATTTCTAAGCTATATGCATTATTTGACCTATTTAATGCTCCGGTTAGGAGCAAGTTTTGCATACCTACATCTTGGTTGCCGGTCGGTGGTACAGGTGTACCACCATATATTATTCGCTTGTAAAAATAAGAATTCGCAACCAATCAGGTCATTTCTGAAGTCAAATTGTAGCTCCTAAAAAGCCGGCGTACAAAGTTGACAGAATCCAACATGACGGATGCAATATGGCGGTCAAAAATCCCATATGGTGGCTGAAGTTTTGAAAAACAACCGATTTTAATGAAGTTTAGTATACGGGGATCTTAAGAGTCACTGATCACGAATCCGAATTCAAAATTTTTAAAAACAAGATGGTGGACGAAATTCTCGAAAATCAACAGATTTGTACCAAATTTATTAATAGAGTATTTTGGGTCGCCGATAGTGAATCTGGAGTAAGATTTCAAAAAATCTCGAATTCAAGTAGGCGGATTCAACATGGCGGACATATTTTTTAAAAATCTACCGATTTGTACCAAATTAGATATACGGGGGCTTGGGGGTCACTGATCACGAAACCGAGGTCAGATTATAAAAATTCAAGATGGTGGACCCAATACAGTGAATTGGGTATTTAAAAACTATGTCAGCCATGTTAGATCCGCCATCTTGAATTTAAGAATTTTGAAAATCTAGCTCCAGATTCGCAATCGGTGACCCCAAAAACCTCTGTATAACAAATTTGGTACAAATCGGTATATTTTCGAAAATCCGCCATCTTGATTTTGTAAAATCTGAATTCAGATTCGTTATCAGTGATCTCTTAGACCACCTAGATACCCTGATTCCGAAAAAGTGTAGTCATTAATAAGCGCCAAACAATTAAATACTGCCAATAATTAAGGAGCAATTAGCTAACCGAAAACCGACTTAGAATCGTTAGAAACTAAAGCAAATCTAAAAAACTATGTTTTGCATGTTAATCAAATGGAAGGATATCATCATTGAGATAAAATTAAGAACTATCTAAAATAAAACTTTTTTATGCAAGTTGATTTTAGAGTGTTAACTTATGCCTCAAAGGATGTAAAAGTAAGAAATATATTTTCATAAGTAACGGACGCTCTAGTGTGCATTCATTTGAAAGAAAATATGTAGAACCTAATGAAAAGACATAATGTCATTTCATTTCTGGCAATCATGAAAATAAATGGAATTTCTTAATATGATTTTTATAATAAGAAACATGTACAGAATAAGTATGTTTAGAGCCCTATGGAAACATTTATTTTAAAATTTCACCTCTTACTTGGGGAGTTTGTTTCAAGAGTGTTTCAGAATCACAAATAAATTTTTCTTATCACCTATTAGCAACCAGCCAAGTCATCTAAGACAACATAAATGCCTTCACAATTTAAGTAGCTTACTCAATAATTGTTTTTAGCAGACCTAATAGTGGATCATTCATTGATAATTTAATAAGAAAATTTCTTTCTTCAACTCTATCTTTTTTCATTCTCACAAAACCCAGTCGCATACTTACCCCATTAATGATGACGATTTTACGTGACCCATATGATCTATGTCCTTTGTAAAGTAGTTTTTCAATGCTTTTCGGTACTTTTCATTCGCTTAAGTTTGTGTGTTTGTTTTTTCTGTGGCAAATAGAATGTTCGAATATATGGAAATGTGTGTAAAAACTTTTCCTTTCCATGCATATAAAATTTCTATAATTTGAAAAGTGGATTTCTCCTCCTTTGAGTTTGATTCAAATTCTTTATTGAGTTTTTGCTTAACTTGCGTCATGTGCTATTTGACTTTGTAGAAATTTTTATATTTGCATCAAAAGTCACAAGTTTCATTAAATATTTGATATGGCAATGATGTATGGTATCTTGTGCGTCAGAACTTTTAAAATGTTAAGTTGAAAGTTGAATATTTTGTTATGGCTGTAGTTAAAAATATTATTTTAAAATTACTTTTGTGAAAAATGAGACTTGTGGTTTTTCTACAAATACAAAAAAAATGTTTCATTCTCTTATCATATTATATTATTTCATTTAATTTTGAAAATGAAGAAGGAATTTTTATTCATAAAATGAGAAATAAAATAAAAAAACGCTATGGCCAACAATCTGCAAAGTTACAGTTTGAATAGTTTCTGTTACAATGTTTAAATTTTGTTTTATGGGAAGAACTATATTATTTTCGCCATAACTCATTAAATTATACTGAAACTACTAAGCCAATTACCACAGCTGTTGAAGAAGACAAATTAGTTATCTTTGATTCGATACTGTTTAATACTACATCGACTAATTTTATTTTAGATATGTTCACGAAATTTTGACTAAAATTTATAAGAAATTTATAGTAAGATCTCGAACGCAAAAACTGTGACACATAGTGTAATTGATATTTCAAAGACACTTTAATTTTCATTGTAAGAGCATATATTTAGAAATGTCTTAAAATGCTACTTCAACATTTATCTTATATTTTAATCGAATTCTTTTCGTAATGTTAAATTACTGAAATTAAAAATATATTTTAAGACATTACGTCTTAGGTTTCGAATGCAAATTAAATTGTTTACTACTGTGTACATAAATATGTATGTTCTTTTTCAATTAAATTTCATTAAATTGTCAAATATTTGAATAATTATTTTACCTTGAATATGAGCTACATCCCAACAAAAGATGCTGTCGATAAATTACAAACAAAAATCAATTGCTGCAATTTCTTACAAATACAAATGTAATTTAAATTTAAGATGAATTAAAACTGTATATAATGGCATAAGAATAAGTTACACATGTGAATACGTATATGTATTTATAAACTTTGCAGAAGAAAGTATTTAAAGAATTTATTCTGGGTTAACAATAGAGAAGAGAAGGATATTATCCTGACTTCTATTCCTAAATCTGAACTTTTCTTCGTGGCCCATAATGATTTTAGAGTTGCATGCATTCTCTTCATTTGTATTTCTTTATTCTTTCATTTACTCCTTATTTGTTTATTTTTTATTTAAAGCAATTTGAATAATAATGAAGCACATCGTCAGGTTAGTTCGGCCACCTCATATTTATTTTAAACAGAGACAAGGAAGCTTATAAAAATTGTTAAAAAATATTTTGAATAACAAAACTTTTTACCAACAAAATTAGGATATCATATTCAGCAAAATAAAAGAAACAAAAAATTTAAATCAACAATGCATTTTATATAACAGAATTAGTTAAAAATAAAACTTCATTCCAAAAAATTCGGCCACCTTCAAACTGAGCCATAATAGCTCCGTCAATCCCATCTACTATTGCGTACCGTTCCCTTTCTGACATATGACTGCTGCAATACGTCGGGGCACTGTATCCACAAGTTCTTGGTAATACTTTGGTGTAATTGATTACCAAATATCCTTAGCAGTATTGCTTCTCAACTGCCTCTTCATTTTTCCTCTCAAGGACTCTATTGAAAATATTTCTGGTCTACTGGAAAGCCATGAAATAACGGGAATATTGTTATTATTAAAACAATTCTTTGTTGTAATAAGGTAGGATCCCTTGCTTTAATATAATTTTATGTGTTATAAAAATTTTTTAAAGTTAAAAGATGGTCTTTAAGTCATTCGGGATTTTCAAAACTTATAAATTTTGCTTTAACAAATCTATTATAAAAACTTGTTTTTAAGTATAAAATGGCTACGTGTCACTTTTTTATAAGACATTTACCGCTTACAACTGTTTTGACATGACAGAAGTTCAACACCTAGCAACATTATATTCATGGTTGATCCCACTGACATTAGATATGTGAAAGCTTGAAAGTTTCTTAAACAAATAAATAAATAATTTCTTGATAGTCTACATTCTTGATAAGCGTAAAGGCCACTCTTCATGCCAAAAAAAATACATTTACCTTCAGAGACGCCTTGCGATTACCATATAAAAAATCAAGAATTAAAACGGTGTATCTAGGAACCTATGCAGTAGCGTAGCTAACGTGGCGGTGAAATAATCTTCTTTAAACTTTGGTTTTCAACAATAACTTATAACTAATAATTATTGTGTAGAAGAATAAAAATTAAAAATGTAATTAGAGCTACAACAATATTGAGCACTTTAAAAGATATTGTAGTTTTTTTTTAATTATAAAATATGTGAAGAAGATTCAATTTATTTTGCGATTTATGGAAGCCTTGCCCAAATTTTTAAATAGCTTAACAGAGCTATTCTGGCAAAGACAGCTAAAAGTCTTACGAAAATATTTTGTAAGACGTTTTCTAAGACTTTAGGTATTCTAGCGCAAAAGTCTTTCAGATAAAGCTTTTGAATTCCCCACACAAAAGCTTTCGTGGTAAACTTGTCAAATTTTGACTTTTCAAATTTAAATTAATCAAATAACAAAAATATATTTAAAAAATTTCTACAGCTACAGACTTTTTTTTTATTTTAATTTTTGCATTCAAGTTATTGTAGTATTCTATCAAACATTCGACTACGACTGCTCTTTACTCAATTTATGAAAATGATTTGCCAGCTTCTATTTACAACATCTCCCTCTGTTCGTTTTCCCAATCCATTTGAGTTCCTTATATAGGGTGTTTTTTTTAGAGATATAGAACTTTAAATGGAATAAAACAAAGATGAATTTTTTAAATAGACATGAAAATTACTTTATTCGAAAGATAATCTTCTGGCATTATAATTTAAATATGACTTCTGGCATATGAACGCCACGGCTAGCTCGGACGTAGTCTAAAATGGAGGTCCAATTTTCAAGGTATATCGCGAATTACGCGAGTAATGTTGGCTTCGAAGTATTGAATCGTAGCTGGCTTATCGACGCATACTTTTGGCTTCACATAACCCCAAAAAAAAAAATTAAGGTGTGATATCACAAGATCTAGGCGGCCTTCTTGACTTCATAATTGCAAAAATCATGTGAATTTTGAGTGAAAATAAAGTTGAAATCTTAGTGACTATAATAAATTTGCACAATTTGGACGCGTTGTTCATGCGTCAACCTGTTCATGATGAAATGGCAAACCAAACTGAATATAAATGACATTAGAGTTGCCAGATTTGACCACAAAATCCCAGTTTTATCTCTATTCGAAAAACAAACCTCTAAAAAAAACACCCTTTATATACCGCTCCATCTTCAAGCTGTATCCAATACGGCCTAGGCCCATCGTGTGAATTTGTTATGGTTGCCGTAACCCAGCCATGTTCTTACGCCGATACCATATCTTCTTTATTTATTTTCGGAACGAATTTAGGATAAGATAAAATTGTTCGAGCTAGTACAAGTGTTCTAGTTTATCTCCTCATAAGAAGTTCAACGGGTGCTGCATCAGCCTCCTCGAGGGAAGTATTTCTGTTTTTACCACTTCAAATAAAAACCCCTCAAAAACTTATAGTTCTGTATAGTTTTTTTTACGCTAATAATGTTAGCAATACAACTAATAGATTAAAGACCTGCTGGCAGCAGGTCTTTAACAGGGCTATTCTGGTAACTATCTTAGAACTCACCAGAGTCTTCACTAAGACAAAAGTCTTACTTAAGATGATTTGGTATTCTGGCAGCTATCTTGAAAGCTCTTTTCTGTCTTTCGTAAGACAATTTTAAAGACCTGCTACGAGCAGGTCTTTAATCTATTAGTTGTATTGCTAACATTAATAGCGTAAAAAAATCTATACAGAACTATAAGTTTTTGAGAGGTTTTTATTTGAAGTGGTAAAAACAGAAATACTTCCCTCGAGGAGGCTGATGCAGCACCCGTTGAACTTCTTATGAGGAGATAAACTAGAACACTTGTACTAGCTCGAACAACTTCATCTTATCCTAAATTCGTTCCGAAAATAAAGACCTTGATAAAAAAAGCTGAAGTTATAGAACATGGCTGGGTTAAGGCAACCATAACAAATTCACACGATGGGCCTAAGCCGTACTGGATACAGCTTGAAGAAGGAGCGGTATATAGAAGGAACTCAAAGGGTTGGGAAACGAACAGAGGGAGATGTTGTAAATAGAAGCTGGCAAATCATTTTCATAAATTGAGTAAAGAGCAGTCGTAGTCGAATATTTGATAGAATACTACAATTACTTGAATACAAAAATTAAAATAAAAAAAAAGTCTGTAGCATCATGAAATTTTTTAAATATATTTTTGTTATTTGATTAATTTAAATTTGATAAGTCAAAATTTGACAAGTTTACCACGAAAGCTTTTGTGTGGGGAATTCAAAAGCTTTATCTGAAAAACTTTTGTGCTAGAATACCTAAAGTCTTAGAAAACGTCTTACAAAATATTTTCGTAAGACTTTTAGCTGTCTTTGCCAGAATAGCCCTGTAAAATTGTCTTACGAAAGACAGAAAAGAGCTTTCAAGATAGCTGCCAGAATACCAAAACATCTTAAGTAAACTTTTGTCTTAGTGAAGACTATGGTGAGTTCTAAGATTGTTGCCAGAATAGCGCTGTAAGCCTCATCAGAGCAATTGTTCACTCTAAATCGGCATGTCCACTTGTCCGCATATAAATAATTGTTACGCATACGTCATGGTTTTTCCCTGAGCGAAAATAAATAAGTCAGAGAAATAACACATAATTAAGGATTCAAATATCGATTTTTTTCAGACCGCCGTTGCTAATATTACAATATAACATGTGAGATTTTTCAAATTCTAGGCAAGCAGAAGACCAGCATAAAACAGATGATATTTCTCTGTTTTAAACCATAATTTTTTAAGTGCTTAAAAATTACATATATATTTTTAATTGCAAATAAGTATATGTAAGCACTTCAGTGGAAAGGTTTTTTGTAGTATAGGGTGTTAAAAGTTGACTTTGGCAACTCGTGCATATGTCATAATCGAACTGTCTTATTATTGATTTCGATGAACTATATCTCAGTTTTCTGCAAATTCCTTTGCTTATTGAAATTCCGCTTCAATAAAAAAATACCACGTGTATTTTAACGTAGCTTGATTTAATAATTATTTTTGATGAGATAAATCAAATGATCAGAACTGTTTGGGAAATAATAAAGCATGCGAATTAATTTCAACGAAATAAGTCGAAGGACATAATCACTTTTTATAAAATCGAAGTTGAAATTGAGGAGCGACGAGAAAAATCAGCCATGACCAAATATCACTGACCTGTCTGCAATGAAAAACCTATGAAATCTGAAGGATATATTTCTCTCTATTCGAAAGGATGCCACTAAGCTAAGGAGCTTAAGAGCAAGATAACAGATTTGTAATTTAGTCTTTCGATTTTTCCATACAAGTTGTAACTGGCATTAAAATTATAGTACGGGACTTAAAACAATACCCACAATATGATATGGAAATTTTCTAAATATCTCATAATATGCAATGAAGCTCATTTCCATTTATATAAATATGCAGATAAATAGAAACGCTTTTGGGTTGCAGTAAATTCATCACTAGCCAACAAACAAAAACAAAAAAAAAATTGTGGCGAAAATAGCGATCAATCTATAAATGCAGTCAATAAAAAATGTTGTAATTTTTGACAAAATATTGTACATATCAGAAGGTATTTAAGTAAATGTGGCAAAAAAAAATTTGAAGCGCTAAATCGGTAATAAAAAATAGCAATAACAAACAAATTTAATAGCATAAAATTTGCAAATTGACAAAGTTATCCATAGTGAAAAGCCATTAAGAAGAATTTTTATCTCTTGTTTTCATTTTGAAAGTTTTTTTGTCACACATAGAAATCACACTTAATGCTAACATTGTGTACAAAAAGCATACATTTGTAAAATCACATACTTTTTGGTCAGTGATGTAGAATATAACAAAATGTATCATCATACATATCTTCTATACACCTATTAAAATTACTAAGTTTGCAATTGAATTAGGAACTTACCATAACTAGCATGGATTTGTAATCTTGTAAATTTACAAATTAATCATGAACTATAAGTTTTGACATAATATTTGTCACAATCACATTAATATCACTAAACATAACTGATTACTCGTAACTTCAGAAACTTAAACATACAAATAATATCACTGGTAGACGACATTATAAATGCATAGGGACTTGAAATCGTAAGAAATGACGCAATTACTTAATTGATGCATTTTATCTTGCACAAAAAAATATATGAGTATTTAAATCCTTAAGGATATTCTTAACCGAGCATTTTATTATCACTTAAAATTGCACAACACTAACGACAATTTCGTATTTACTACTCATATTGTGCGCTATTCGTACAACTGGGGTGCTACATTAAAAATTCCATGCAACATTAAATTTTCGTCGTATTTACAGGTGAATAAATATGGCGTACACATTTTCGACATTTTAAGCATTTTGCCACGAAATGATTGCAATTAAATTGCAATTTTAATATACGATCTAGCGAGTGCTCGTATGTTGGTTGCGTTAGTTGGTAACGTTAAATATCCACTTGACGCTCCATCCACCATGATGATGGGAACCCATTGCTGGCTACGGTCATGCTGTGCTTTGGAGCGTTGCGTTATGAGTTGAGGTTGTATCGTTCGAGCGTGAGTTTTACATAAAAATCTAAAATTCATGAGCGTATTTTGTCTGGTGCTATAAACATACATATTTTCCCCCTACTCGCTGTAAGATATCTGACTAAAAATGTAAACCCGGCGGAGAGAGATAAGAGGGGGGCAGTTGCTGTAGGAAATGATTCTATGTCATGTTTGTTTTATTTTCATAAAATTGGTTTGCAACTAATGGTCTTTGTGAAATTAGTTAAACTTTACGCAGTTATAAAGTTGTTGTTGTTGTGCTCATTTGACGGTTTTTTTTTAATTTAAATACTTGAAATGCTTTTTTAGCGTAATGAATTCGCTAAACGACATTTAGTTTAGAGATGAAATTGGTCATTATTTCAGTTTTGAGTCGTGCTTATGTTGTAAATATGTACACCATTGATGGTATTTGCAAATTCTATATCGAATCGGACCAAAAATTGTACTTTGATTGAATAAAGTTAACTTGTCCTTATACACATATACATATATGCAGTATATTCAGTCAAAACGAAATTAGTTGAACCTGGATGGCTTTGATTTTGGTGATGTTTTGGTTTTTGTTTTGTTTTTGTATTTGCTTAGTTGATGGCTAAGCGTAAATCATTTCGGCATTAGTTAATATATTGAAAAACTTTTCAAAAACATATGGCTCTTGAATAGCTTGATAAATAAATTGAAAAAAAGAATCGGAATGTAAAAATCAGGTCTTTTAATATCTTTCTCATCAAAACTCGATTTGTGAAATTATTGTTCTTTTCCTTCCAAAAACACAGTGTATCGATATTCCTGTTTTTCTTTGATATATCGTTAATAGATATATATTACACAGGTCTCTATACAAATCTACAAAAGTTTCAGAACGGCAGGATAACTGAAGAGGAAAAAAAAAATATTGATGTAAATCAAAGTTAGTTTTGAAGGGCAGAAGTAGTACTCTGACACACTTAATGAATTTTGTTGAGAAAAAGTAATTCACGGCGTAATATACTCCCAAATATATCAAAAAGACCTGATTTTTGTGTAAGGATTTTCTTACTGCCAAACTATTCAAAAAAAAACGGCGGGTTGCACTCTGGGAAGGCCGACAGAAGTGAGAACTTAAAATAATATAATTGAAATTTGTTTTCATGATGTTTTGTAATGTTTATTGAATAATTTTCACCACTCCAAGCAACTCATGGCTGTCGCTTTCACACCAGTAAAGAAAAAATAAATGGAGGAAAGCTAATGTCAAGTTTTCAGCTTTTAAAATCCAGTGTCATCCTGTGTCGTAACTCAATTTATGCATACGCCCAAAAGCACGCAGCAAATTTCTAAAATTACCATATACCAACAACCAAGACAACAACCATGACGTCATCACATGGTTGTTGTCTTGGCTACTGATCTATCAACATACCCTTAAAGCATGCTACATAATTTTAAAAATATTGTCATTGTGACGTCATGAATGTCGGTGTCCTGTCGCCAGTTTATACATTTTTCCTCACCCGCACAACGTGCCTAAAGAAGTTCTCACTTCAAAAACAAAAAAGAAATTTTTTTCAGGTTAGAATGTCTCAAAAACCTGACATGATGTTGCGATTCTGAGGTCGAATTCAACTTTCCCAAAAACATATAGTAAATATGATTGGACTTTCATATCAGAAAACAATTTTTTTTTTGTGGACCGTGTATTCTTCATTTGAGTGTGTAAATATATATTAGGTCTGGTCAGACCACATTCGACCGTTCGAGGAAGTAAAATTTATACATATGTATATCCTTATATGTAGCTATCTTTGTGTATATTTTTCGTCCTAGTTTTTATTGATTATAGCCTATAAATTTTCGACAAAGTCAAGGAACTGCTGATTGTTATCTTAATTGGAAATATGTATATTCAAAATACAATTGAAATTAAACAAGGTCTGGTAGTTCATCGTACTGTAGTGGCTTTTTTTGCTTGACGTTATGATCTCATTTGCATGAGCTCTGTAATAAGCCACTTGTTGTATCAATGTTTTTTCATTGGAGTTTTACATCATGCGATTATCGAAAATATCATGATAGATTTAAATAAAGCAGTTATGGTATATTTGTAATTAAAGGAAAATTAAAAATTTTTTTTAAATTCCGTTTTTTTTTAACCCTGTAGCTTGTTGCTACTTAACGGCTGCACTTGATTAAACATCATCACAAAAAAAGATTTTTAACATTTAATACGCTTACGTGAGTGTTGGTGTGATATTTGCTATACACATACATACATACATACATGATATATTTATACAATGTTATGTTGTGTTGTTTTTTTTTTGCGGTTGACGTTAGCATTTTTGCTGTTACTGCTGGTGTTAGTGTTAGTGCTGGAAAATGGTTTTGTTGTGTTAATCGTTTGATCAAGCGGATGTGGTTTCATGCGATTCATTGAATATTTCCAATGAATTGGAAAATCGAACAAGACAAACCGACACTTTTTCTGTTATTAATTTTGACCAGAAATACTCTCATACAGGCTAAAACATGCATTTACACTAACCAATAGCACATAAGCTGTTGTTATTTATTTTTTATTAGTATATACAATATATGATATATGTATGTACATATATATATATGTTCAAATACATATTTTATTACCACATACACAAATGCGCAATAATGATTACTTTTTGCCGCTGCTGTTTTTATTTGATAAATAATGATTGATGATTTTTAATATGGAAATTGCAAAAAAAAAAAAAAAAATATTGTGTGTATGTGTCTTACAGACACTAAAAATATATTCGCTAATATATTAAATTACAGTTTCAAAATATTTTAACTTTTTAGAAATCCTCAAACGATTTAATATACGCCAAGGACCAACATGAAATGAATACATATCTAATAACAACTTTTTAGCGGTGTATCATATAGTTACATACATATGGCTAAAAAAAATTTTTTTTTGTCTATTGAAAGTTTGATTTTACAATAAAATTAATTCCATAATTTGTATAAATTTGTAAACATGCATTTGTGCAAATAAATTGCAATGCTATTTTGAATCATGCAAAATTTAAAATTTAATGCAATTTTAATGTTAAAGTTTTTCATAATCCATTGTGCTGATCGAAATTCCTTTGAAATCATCATCATCATCATTACATTTGTGCAAAAGCATCATACCAAACACTGTTAAAAGTATGATAATATTCATCACCAGCATGACAAGCATTAGGACGGATTGTAGCATCTCCATAGGTAAATCAATACCAGCAGTTTTATTTCCTAATAATATTTACGAATTCAAATAAATTTTTTTATGTTATAAATATTTTTTACCCTCGTCACTTTGTATATTTTTCGTACCATCACTCATTGGCATTTGCATCGGTAAGCTGTCAACAATGTTGTCATTATCACTCTCCTTAAGTTTGCCAAAACCACGTTTAATCACACTTTCCTGTAATCGCTGTTTGGCTCTTATCACCGCATTGTATATATATACCAGCCATATGTTTTGTTGTTTTGTCAATGCGCTGCTGTTGTTGTGTTTACCAATTGTTGCAACATCATCACTGGCATCATTAGTGTCACTAACAGCGGTTATCACAACACGTTCAGTAGTTATATGAAAAGCCTGCGTATTTTTATAAGAATTTAATTAATAGCAAAAAGAAAATTAAAATTGTTGCTTTGGAATATGACAAAATAATTAAATGTCACGTATTTTAATCACAAACACCTGCATTATTTTCACATCGAAGTATAAAATCAGCAAAAATATTGTGACATAGTAATTCATGTTTTTTCTAACTAACGCCGAGAGAGTGCGTGTATTTTGTTAACAAATTTGACAGCGCGACCTTGTCGTGCCGGAGTTTATTGGTACTGAATTAATGTTGGTAAAATATTGATATTGGTAACTGGTAGAACACATTACAATAACAATTTTAAAACTAATTTTTTTTATTATTATAATTTTTCTTTTGTTTACTTAAAAACACCTGCATTGACACACGATAGCAAAGAATTGTTCTGTTAGCATTGATAAAATTGTTTCAAAATAATTTTTGAAAAAATTATACATATGTGTTTACATGTATGTATCTGAATAAAAATGGCTATGCCTTATGAAAAATTATTCGCCCTTGTAAAATTAAATCGCTTTCACACTTTAAGAATGAAGCTGAAAGCAATCGAACTTTAAAATTTGCATATATCATATATTGTTTTATGAAGCAGTCGAAAATATAACTTTTAAACTCAATTTTAAGGTTACTGACACACGTTTTAAGTTCATTAAATAAATGTTTTTCATATGAGAAAATATATTCAAGTTCGTAACTTGGTGGAAATGTTTGATTTAAGAATGAAATTCAATGAAGTTAGCTCTGTTGTTAACCACAGGTGCAGGTACGCCCGTACTTTTCATACTCACCTGCAAATATTTATTGCACTTATGGTAAACTAAGTATCTACGTCTCTTTCTTGAAAAAAAAAAACTCTTTTGCATACTCAGAGATAAAAATTCTTCAGAATTCGGGATCCGAAAATTTTTTGGCATTTTAGTAAGCTTTAATTTAAAAAAAAAAAATATTCATTTCGTACAAGATTTGAGCTCCCTAGCAATGTTTGAATCAAAAAATTCGATTTGGACCCACTATGGAACGACTTCGGATTGGCGGCAGTTTGACAAGAAAACGCATTTTATATAACTGAACTTAATTGATTGAACTTTTTTCGACACACCCAATTTAAATAAAAATGAGCCTAAAAAAGTCATCGATAATATTATTACGAAAAAAAACTTCATTGGAAAAATTCTAACTTCTTCGACTTTTGCCGGAGCATGGGGCTACTGTAATTCGACCCTGTTTGAGCTACTAAGGTCTGGCTTTATCTTTTCAGTTTTTTTGTTTGGATCTCTGTTTTCATATATACCAACAGAGGGTTATATTTAGAAATTCAATCAGTAATTTAAGACAGAATTCGCCGGAACTTCGTCATAGTATGTAATGCTAATCGACTACAGCAATTTCTTCAAATAACTTAACGAATTTAGTTATCTTTCTTTCCTTCGGCATTTTAATTTTTAAGTTTTTTGACATTCAAAATTTGAAACATTTAAAATTTAATTGTCACAAATTGTATAAAATATTCGAAGGTGCATTGTGATGAAACTTATCACGTAAAATATTACTTTGCATAAAAAGAAAACTTGCGAATTTAGACGAATACCCTCTATATAAATTAATGTTATTCATTACTTTATTTAATTCAAGAATGTTAAATAAAACTGTTCTTAAAAATGTAAAGATGAGAAAAAGAATGCAACAATTTTAGGTGTATCCATTCTACATGTACATAACATAGTTCGTATGTACATATATTATATGTATAGTTTCGAAATAAAAACAAAAAATCTTTTTGTATCACAGTTAATATATTATGATTTTTCGTTCAATTCTTATTAGTTTTTAATATAAACTTTTTGATTTATTAAAACTTTTATATTGTTTTTGTTATTCGAAACATAAATGCAAATCATTTTTGTTTATTGTGATTAACTTTTGGTTTTCTGAACTTCCGGCTTCATGCCATTATCCAGCATCAACTTATTTTCCGGCTTTATATCATTTTCGAGTTTAACTTCATTTTCGAGTTTTATTTCATTTTCGAGTTTAACTTCATTTTCAGGAATAACTACATTTTCCACAGTTGTTCTATCCTCTGTAGTACTTTTGATATCAGTTGTGGCTTCATTAAGATCAACTGCCTGAACTGTTGCCTTAATTGTGTTGTCTTCAACTAAATTTTTCTTTTTTTCACTTTGAGTTGCATTTTTTTTGTTTTCTTCAATTTTGTTTTCTTCAATTTTGTTTTCTTCTATTTGAATTTCTTCTATTTTGTTTTCATTTTCTTTTTCCTTATTTACATCGACTATGCTGCTAGTGATGTTAGTAATCACTTTCTCACCATCCTTATTACTTGAATTATTCGCAGTTTCTTCAATGACGCTACTATTGTAAAGGGTCTCAAATGAATGTATAAAACTCTAAAATTTATATTGAAAACATAATGAAAATATTTATCCAACAAATAAAAGCTTCACACACATGCTTACCTCTTTGAATTTCTTCACTGCCAAGCGTAGTATGTTTTCTAAACGATCTGCAGCTTCATCAAACGCAAGCTCAAATGTATCAGCATATACGACTGGACTCTCGAAGATCTCAAATGATGAATCATCATCAACTTCAGCTCTGCTTACGACTGGCTCTTTATTAGCTGGCAGAGAAAATGGATTCACGCGTAAAGTAGGAGTTCTAGATGTGTCTACATCTATAAAATAATCAACAAAATCATTTCCAAAGTCTTCATCTTCATACGCGCTGAAGAGAAAGGGTTTTGCTTGAATATTGCTGATGCAAAGTGTCATCAAAAATCCAAGGAAAAAAACACTTGCAAAATACATGTCTTATTAATTTTTTTAGAAGTTTATTGAAGTAGATAGTTAGTTATTTGTTAAATGATTGCCTTCTGTAAGATTAATGCGGTTGTATTTATACAAAAGCTTAAATTTTGTTTTTATCTTATGATATTCAAATACTATGTGGTAGCAACTGTGTCAATACAGAGAAAAAATTGGAAATATTTGAAAATGATAATAACAAGTAAATAATAAAAATTAGTCACTGCAATAAGTGCTGTTCTGCGAAAATCGTTGCTTGGGTTTTTTTGTTTAAATTATTCAATAGCATGCTGCCATGTCAACATTACCGTCAGTATAGTGAATGCGGAATCGATAACGTTTGCCTTTTTGTCTTTCAATAATCTTAAGATTCCTGGACAAGTGATCTTATCAAACAAATTTGATTCACTTGACGTACTCTTCGTGATTTTAGTTTTTCTACCCTCTCAAGAGTACGACTTATGATAGAACAGTGGCAGTTCAGCAGGACAAAGTCAATTGAACCTTGAATTCCCGGTTTCATTTGGTTAAAAATATATTTACACACCGGACGCACAATTTATGTGCGCAATTTCTTTTCAATAAAGGATGTTGCAATAATATTGACGATACATATCATTGTTTGGTTTCTACTAACGCAATTTTTAGCTACTGGCTGTTCTTCACTACAATGCTTATAAGTCTGGAGTGAATTAAATCAAATTGTTGCCACTTATTTATGCAAATGTTTAACAAATTGCTCACCGCTTGCAATGTTGTACAATTTGATTGATATTGCTGTATTGGCCGCATTCTGAATTTACAATGAAATGGAGCCTGTCCAAAAAATAGACAAGCGACGTATATTTTGCAATTTTTGACGAAACAATTAGCAATTCCAAACACTGAAGGGGACGAGCCATGGCTTCGTGCACGAATCCACGCATCACGTACTATCCCAAATTACGAAATGCTATGGAAACCTTTGACATTTTGGTATTTAATTTTGTTACAAAAAAAAGAAGATATTTTGCATCATTTCAAATCGCATAACTTGATTGTATTGATTTATCTGCAATAAAGCTATTTGTGCTGAACATTCAGAACTACAACATCGGCTGCTATAACTGCACTGCTATATTAGTTGATCAAACAGAACAGTAATACATATTTCATATTTGCCAAATAAAAAAGGTGTACTCTACCTAAATCACCTGCAAATTTTTACTTGTTACTAGTTAGGCTAAGAGACGTTGTTCTGCGCTTATCGATAGGTGGCGCGATGTATTCATCGCGTGTAAGAAAATCTAAACAGAAGAGGTTGGAGGATAGGCAAGGGTACCAGTGCTTAAATGTGGTAAAATGTAGGTTATTGGAATAAACAAAAATGAACTGCTTGATGTTTATCATTCAACATTGCGAATGACAATTCACACTTAAGGTCCATACATTGAATTATGAAAATAAAATCTTAGATTTAAATATGAGACATTTTTAAAAAATTTTTGCATTTTTTTATTGGGATGGCGTAATACCGCCCACTTCTCCATTGCAACTTACCTTTCCCTTATCTTTTATATACATATTTGATTTATGTTATACATGAGGGGGCGTGGCATTACACATTTTATTCAAAACAAACTATGAAACTATTTTGCACATACATACATATCGCACACATTTAACTAAAGCGTCACAACTCAAAATTTGTCATTTTCGAGTTTACTCGTTAAGACTGTTCATCGTACACATAGCTACCAGCACACAAGAGATGAATTAATTTTTTGCTATACTTTGCTGTTAAAAAAAGTTATTTCTCTCTTCATGCTGCAATTGAAATTAGGCTGCAATATGTAAAAGAGCTCTATTTTTAGTTTTGTCGGAGAGTTAAAGCTGTTATAATCACTACGATCAAAACATACTCTGTTGGTAATAATAATTCATGAGCTCCAAAACAGTATTTGCGTTTTCTAAAAATTTTTAAATTTTGAGTTGTGACTCTTTAGTTAAATGTGTGCGACATGTACTTATGATTTGTGGAATGTATAGGCATAGTATGTTTTGAATAAAATGTTTAATGCCACGCCCTCTCATGTATAACAAAAATCAAAGAACATTAGCATCGTATTGTGGTCGAAACTCGACCGTACCCACCAAGTTTTAACTTTGGAAGAATTTTGCCGACCTATGACGAACAAAACGTCTTTGTTCATAGACCTCATTTCACCTCACCTCACCTTGCCACTACCTCATACAGCCATGAACACGATCAAAATGCATTGGTTAAAGCGTTTTGTATGGAGGAATCATGCGCGTATGTTTTCTTTATTTTACCTGCCTTAACGGCACACATTACAAATTATTTTTTCAATGTGCACTTTTGCTAAACAGTACCTTTCAAATGATATAAATTTCACTCCCGTCTCTTTATAATAACTACTAAAAAAGTGTACCATAAGTTTCGCTGTTCATGTATTATTAAATAGATTCCACAAATCATATGTACATATGTATTTATGTATGTGTAAAATAGTTTCTGTGATTTAAAAAATGTTGTTTTTCTCATATGGTAGGTGTGTCACCGCTCATATTTTTATTGGAACATAAATGTGCCCGTATCTTTTAGATATGCTCCAAGTTTGAATGAATGGGGCCGTGGCATCTCCCATTTTTTCAAACCAAACTATGCAAAGAATATTTCACATACCATAAGAAAAATAAGTATGTACTAAATCTTTCGAAGATTGGTTAAACAAACCGTTCCATCCGAGCACCGAGTCTATTAATAATACACACACATATCCACATATACACTCACCAATACACACACATTTATAAAATACTAACACCCACAATCTCGTACACAAAGTTATCAAAATACACCTGCATAATAATAATACAGAATACTTATGGAGATCCGGAAGGACCTTGTACTTTTTTTAACGCCACCAGTACAGGCAGTAACAAATTTCAATAAATTTGGTAGAACACAAGTCGTTAAGAAGCGATTTGAAGATTGCAAAAACTTGTTGTGTCGTAACATCTGATAAAGGGTTTATTTTCACCCCTTAAAAATTAAAGTCATCAGAGAAAGAAATCTAAATTAGCTATTACTTATATAAACCGAAATTGATGAGATTGATACCTCCCATATAAACAACAATATACTGTTAAATCCATCTACTCAACAAACTTTATTTAAATTCGATAGTACCTTTTCAGTAATTCTAAGCTATCACTGCACAAAAAAAAAATCAGAATGGCATGAGTGGATGTGGTACTTCCAATATAAACAGACAGCTAAGGATGTTTTATCAAGTGAACAAGAATAGCAATTATGTTAAAAATTGATAGAATCAAGTTACACTGCACTAAATTTTTATCAATTACGAGTAGAAATTAACTGATCTGGGACTTAAAAGTCTTCATCAGCTTACAAAATATTCAAAATTTGAGGAGAACACCAAGAAGTATCAAAATCAGATTGGATTTGGAAAGAATTCCAAAAGCTGCTTTATTTACTAAGTTCTTTTTTTAAATCATCTGAATATCGTATAATAGCCAATCAAGAATTATTGTTTTCAACATCCTATTGCTTTTTTATTGTATACTGCACTTAATTTGTACTATGAAACTAAATTTACAAAATTACAACAATTTTTTTTAAGTTTTAAGGAAATTTCCTATTTTACGATTATGTTATTGAACTAAACGCTGTGGTTAAAAGGTAGTCTTCTTAAAAATTTAAGGATACCCAATTCCACGTTTGATTCATCAGGATTGAATTAACTATTGTACTTTATTTTCATTGGCGTCTATCTCTTCCATTTAATTTCTGTCATCAATAGATTTCGCTGCGGCCATAACTTCTTTCTATTCAGCTTCGTCAGCATACGTGTCATTTCCGTTGATGCCTTCACTTTCTTGCTTTTCAACATCCAGGTTTAAGTCATCATCTGTAGCTTTTATATCTTCCTTATTTTCATCTTGATGGTTTTCAATTTCAAAATTTATGTCATCGTCGTTGTTAGCATGCTGCTTTTCATCAGTCTAACAATATGTTAGATAATGTAATTGAATTTATATGATATAACGCATAACTATCGCTTACCTCCGCAAACGTATCCACTGCTAGTTGTGCTATTGCTGCATAACGTTCTTCAGCACTTAATTTTGGATCATTCAGAATATCTTGAACTTTCGTTTTATCCAAATCCTCTACCAGCTCTGCATGTTGTTCTTCTGGATCAGCAATTAATTTAACATCGTTTTCTTCAAATGAGTCATCATTTGGCTCAACCGCGTCGTCATTTAGTTCTTCATCGCTTGAGTATTCGTTGTAGAAATATGGTGCTGGTCTTGTTTCAGCACAGCTGATACTGAGTGCTACCAGGACACCAACAAAGACTCCTATTAAATGCATCTTTGCTTTTTTTTCTAATTTGTATAGACTGTTTCCACGTTAGTACTTTGGAATAGCACAAGTTTTTGATTCACGTTATTTCTTTATTGTGGCTTTTATACTAAAAACTCAAAAATGTATGTGTAATTTATACGAGGAATGTAATCAAATTCAAGGAAAACAAATATTTCATTGAATTACAGAACTTTGTATATAAAATTTTTTGAGACGTGAAATGATCTTGAATATCGTGCTTAGTATTAAGATCATTTGACTTTGAGTAAATAAAAATAAAGTTTCATAAGCTTGTTGGTTTGTTCATTTCATAAATATTTGATGGTAATCTACAGTATATTTTTAAGACAATGCTAACGCTTTACTATCTTCTAAAAAATATTTATCTGTTTGAGGTTTGTAAAACTTTTGAAGCAAATATTGAAATTAAGTTTTAGTTTTTTGTATATATGACGAAATTACTTATGTATTATCCAATGTATGAAACTTTTAAATATATATCAAAGCTGTATAAAATTGTTATCTCAATCAGTAAAATCAAATGATAAATCGGAAATTGTTACAAATATTAAGTTTAATAAAAAAAAAACATTATACATATCCTAAAAAAATTTATGCTGGTAATTGTATTAGTAATACAAAATTATTTAATAAAAATATTATTTTTGTCTCTAACCTAAAAAAATAAATTCTAAAAAAAATCTCAAAAGTTTTTAATAACATAAATTAATTTTTTTGTGCGGATAAATATGAATTTTTTATAATTATTTATATTAAAAACATTCAAAGTAATACAAAATTTATTAGCATGATGACATATAACCTGCATGGAATAGTTTTCGGATAACATTTTTATTAAAATTTCAAAGTTAGTAATTTCTCTGTCAAATGTTTTGCAGTTATAACATTTGTTATATTTCAACCAAAAAAAAAAAAAAAAACATTGCTTGTGGTCTTGTGTAACTAAATTAAAACTCATACACATATTTTAAATGATTTTTGTTTTGAATGGTTAACATCAAATGTAATATAGTTTTAGGATGAAATTAAATGAAACATTTTGAAATTTTGAACTACATACTATTTCTGTTTATTTATTTCAACTTTGTGACTTTTTAGGTTAGGTTAAAAGGGTTGCTTGCATAGCAAGATTCACTCGGAGGCAGTTTGCACATTGTGATACCCTACATTGTGACTTTGTAAAATGAAACAAAAATATTTCTGTTCAGCACTTTGGAAGCACTGATCGCAGTTAAATATTGTTGGCTTACGTTTGTCATAGAACTTCTGATGTTCTTCTCTGAATCTTAAGTATTTGTTCCAGAGACATACATACATACATCGAAAATTGGTTGAATCACAGCAAAAACGTCTGGTAACATGCATGGCGCTAGCCTTTAGGTAATCGTAATGTCGTGAATTACAGTTTCAAAAATTCGGCAGCCTCTGTCACGTCAGAACTTTAAGGTATTTAACCCATAATGCTAATAGCTTTGTTTTTTATCAAGAAATTGATATATCTTCTATGTAGAACAAAAAATCACTATCTAAATTTTTATATTTACGATTTATACTGGTTTAAATATACATTTTATCAATATCAAATCAATATGACTGAAATAAATCTTTTGAATAATAAACGCTTTTTGTTATTAACTGTTAAAGTGCATACAAAAAGCCTTATAACTCGAAAATATGAAAATGTAGATAGTGACTTTTTATTCTATAGACTATATGTATTTTAAAAGTTTTTTTTTTTTTTTTTTAATTGGATTTACCTCGAGGTGCTTCGAAATCGGGCAGAATTTTCCTACAATTCATATCTAATAAAAAGCGCTTTATATTGGCTGGTGAATAGCTTTTCCAAATCTAATTGTTGGAATTTGTTATGGAGTTTTTTTTTCGATCTACGAACTTCCGATAATTGCCTTCTTTGTTTGACCTTGAAATAAACTTCGAATTTCAACTTCGTTTCCAAAGCAAATCCAAGTCGGAATCAAAACAACTCTGATTGAAGTGGTGTCTAATTTTAACAATTATCCAAGTCCAATTTTTGTTCCACTTAAAGCAAGCAAGATATTAACACAATTAATTTTTAAGACCTTTGATCTTGAGCATATTGAAATGTTTAGAACACAGGATTTTCAGAATGAAAGTTGCAATTTAACGTTGTGTTCCGATTTACAAGTGAAGAGATTAAAGTTAATCCATCGCTAGCTTTAAGTTCAATTATAAATCATTATTTTTTTTTTGCTTCCTTGGAAAAAATAATAAAACTTTGTGTGTAACTTTATTGATAAAATTTATTAAAATAAAATATTTACTCATATTTTATTGGTAATAACATTAGTATTAAATACTTGTTCCAGCTTAAAGCTATTTGCTTCAAGAAGTTCAAATATTATCTGCTTCATTAAGCTATTTTCTTCCTTTATTCAAAACAAATTTAGCAGATTTCTTGTTAACTCTTTTGTGCCCATAACGTTAAACTCCAATGTTGCCAACATTAGCGCCTTGCCAAATGTTCAGAATTTGCTAAAAAATAATAGATATAATAACTAAAAAGTCAATTTTATATTTTGCTTTGTTTTACCGCTTTTAATTCTTCCAATGATGATGTTATTTCAGTTTGGACATCACTAAAAGCAACAGTAATAGCAGTTTCAAATGTATTTTCATTATCATCTAATTCAATAGGATCATCCACCTGATCGTTTGAAGGCAAATCTTCGACAGAGGGTAAATTACCAGTCAATCCTTCAGTATTTAAATTTGAACCACTATTAGGTCCTGAAATTGGCACTTTATTGGCCGTATCAGCAACTGGTTTCGCAATATTTTCAAGACCCACGTCAGGAAAACCACCTGAAGAAAGATCGGTTGCTGGCTTTGTGTTACCCTGATTGATACTAAGTGTGACCAATAAACCAGCAAATATGTAGCTTAAGACTGCCATGTTAGTTTTGTTTGAGTTTTAGATCGATAAGTTTAACTTTTTAATAAATTCATGAAACTGGAACTAGCGTATATATACCCAAAATTGTAACTGAATTTTTGTTGCCAAATTAATTGAATACTAAAATTACAGCTGATAAAATATTAGGTTAGTGTAAAATGTTATTGTTTGCAGTAGAATTATTTACAATACTGTTATTTTTTGTAATAGGTATACGAATGTAATTTAAAGAGTTGGTGGAAAATATTTATTTTTTTGCGTTGTAAGAATTTTCGTGAACTATTACGATTTAATATTGTGGTGTCAGTGATAGCAATAGGGGGACAAAAGACTAATTTACCCCAGTGATGATTTTATGTACTTTTTGACTTGTTTTCGTTTTTGGAAGTAGAACTTACTCGTTTCGATTCTAAGGGAAATAATCGAACTTCAGAGTGCATTTGGGTTTTTTTTCAATATTTCAGTTAATATAATTTAAAAAAATTATTTAAAATAAAAAAAGGTTTTCATCTAGTACTTTTCACAAAAATAATGTAGTCTTATAAACGAATTATACAGGAATCCATCATAAGTATTAAGTTTAGTTGTCATAACCTAATTACATACATATATTAAAATCTATGTCAATCACAAAATACTTATACTTATGAAATATTCATATGTAAATTTAATATCAGAATTTATATATTCGACACCACTGCTTCTGTTTTTTAAGAATATTTAGTTTCGTGTCCAAAATATTCCATTATATGTATGTAATTGTTATAAAGTAATCAAATGACAGGAATATTTTATTATTTCCATTGACAAAGATGTTAGACGTAATAATCATATTTGAACAATTTTATTACATTGAACGTATTGAAGTTGTATGTTAAATGGTAATTTGAAATTGCGTCTGGAAAAATTGGATCGACTTAAAATTTAGGCATAATTTCAATCAACCCTTCCGATTTTTTTTGTTCGTGAGTTGTAGCAACATACCTTTTGTGAAATATTTCGCGATAGTTTGACCATTCTTGATTTTTGTATTATACCATAGTATATGTTTGACGGATTTTGTTGCAACACAACTCATATGATGAAATAGCTTTTTTAGATAAAACTTTTGAACTTTTATGGGCATAAGCGAACTGTGGGGGCAGCAAAATGCTTCTCTTATTATGAAATTCGAATTATGGTTTCAGCATAAATACCTAATTTTATTTAAGTTTGTAGACTTCTTGAGAATAGGAATATATGCAGAGCCTTTAAAATGTATTTAAATTAGAGATGAAATGGATAGCAGTTTAGCCGGATACCGGATATGCGGCCAACTTTGTAGCCGGTTATCCGTTTTTTGCATCGCACGAAGCACGCTTGCTTAGGCGGTGCGCGAACGATCAGGTGGATTCGGTCCAATGCCGGTCTTTTCGTTGATAAGCATTGATTTTTATATTAAGTCAGTGCGAATTGATCGCAATTGTGACCCTTAAGCCAAAAACACAACTGGGACGTGCGATTTATCTTCTGCATCAAATCGCACCAAAAAATATAATTTGTTCTGCGATAAATTTTCTAGTGTCAATTTTGTACTCAATACAAACGTATAAGAAAAATCTGGACGATATTGCACGTCCCAACTGTGTTTAGCTCTTTATTCTTGGTGGGCAGCAAATGTTAAACAATACCCTAATTTGACAAAATTCGCCGAAATCTATATTTCTGCACCTTGCAGCAGTGTGTACAGCGAAATACTTTTTTCTGAAGCTGTCCTTATTTACGAAGACTAGCTAAACAGCCATAATTTGCCGTTAGTGCACTATCAGTACTTATTCATTTTCTAAGTTGTAGAATTATCTTGTGATTACTCATTGTATTTCTTAAGTGATACTAACTAAATAAAGCAATTATTTACCTAAAAATATTTTTTTTTTTTAATTCAGTATTCGGCCGGATAGGCGCTAGTTATCCGGTATACGGCCGGATAATATTTAGCCCGCCGGATACCGGATATTTACCGAATATCCGTTTCATCTCTAATTTAAATATCTCATTTTGGTATTAGGGTTTTTAAGTAACTAAAAATTTTTGATAAAAAAAATCGTAGGTACGAGAAGGCAAATTACTTTTTCGCCCCGGGCTCCTAATGTCCACAGTGCACCGCTGTTTGTGTATGAGAATTCATAACTTACAGACTAATTCATTAAATTTGAAGTAAAAAAAAAAAGTGATGCACTTTTGATTTGAAAAAAGTGCCTCTGGTTTACGATATGAGCAATACAATATAATTTATTTTGCACTAGTGTAATTTATTCATAATTATGATGAGTATACAAATATAATTATGAAAATCCATTCTATATTACGGAAATATCGACAATTTGAAAAAAAAGTCTTTTCAGAAAATTCTTAAAATATACATAATTTAACACACACAGTTCAAATGAATATAACTTTGAAAAAATGTGGTCTTTTAGCGAAATAAAAATATGGATCTTTTAAAATTTATCGCAGAATGATACCTCTAAATTTCGAGAAAATCCATGATTTACTGGAGTCTGCCTTAATCGATTTAAAAAATAATGTGCCATATATAATACAAATAGTTTTTATAGAATTTATAGAAATTTCAAAATATGATCGTCGACAAAGTACAATTTTAAAGCTCAACTTTTTGAAAATCAAGCAAAATATATAACTTTTTTTTCAATTTTCTTTTGGTTTTTGAACATACAGTAGACAATATTACAAACTGTGTAGTTTATGGATGTCGAAAACTATCGAAAAATTAATTTAGTTTCGCATAATGTCGTTAAAAATTAATATATATCAAAGAAGTTGATGAACATATGTGACGAATAAGGTGGAACGTTTTACAGTGTTGACCAGTGATGGCATTTGGGTTTTGTGAAAATGTACTGAATCGAGACTCGAAATGTACTTTTTAGAGGCCGAATGTACTTTTTTGGCTTGCACATCCAATTTTACTAAAATGTACGAAATTTTTGTAAAATTTTCTCAATAACTAAAAAAAAAAGGTCCTCACTTTTTGAAATTAATTTACAAAAACTACACCTCGCAATTATTTATAAAAAAAAGGTAATTATTATATATCTTCACATTGCAATTATTTTAATTTAATTAAACCGAAAACAGGTAATTATTACAAATTGTTCAAATGTACCGAAAATGTACTGAAAATGTGCTGAAAATTCGCCGAATGTACTAAAAATGCGGCAAATGTACCGAATGTACTGAGAACTTGTTAAATGTACTGACGACGGTTTTTCAGGACGCAAATGTACCAAAAAAAGTACAAATGTACCGAAAATGCCATCACCGGTGTTGACTAATGTCGAAAATTTCGGTAGATGATGAATTTTTCGAAAATGTAAAGAAAATTGATACCTAATTCTGAATTAAAGTCATGAGCAAATGAGGAATGTTGGAATAGTTCAAATTAAAAATTCAACAGAAATTTACTATCAAACACGACATTTTTATTCGCTTGTTTCTTTTATTTTCAATATAAAATATCGTAGTTTAAATTCGTGAATGAAACGCACAATGAGAAAAATGTTACATGAAGGTGTCATCATCTCATATCATAACAATTGAACAGACAACAAATTACCAAAATTATACAACATTAAATATACAACAATTTTGTTATTTTTTGTTTTCACGAGTTTACGGTGATCTTAGTATCAATTGAATCAGAATAAAGGAGTAAGACAGCAGGTTCTACGCCTACAAAAACAAACCTTAATTTTCACGAAACTTGAGATGTTATGGATGATATGGAAAAGAATCACGTTTTTTAATCATTCCAGCAATCACAGTGCCTTTCGGTGAGTGCTTTTAAATGATATGTATAAGTATTAGGGTGCTTCATTTTTTTCAAAGGTTCTTCAAATTCAAACCTTAAACCGAAATTCGATTTATTATCAAAAAACAGTAATTCATGAATTTTTCCAGATTTTTTTGAGGTCATTTACCACTCGCCAATCGCCATTTAAATAAAAAAACTCGCACAATACATTTTTCGTTTATAATTTTTTTTAATGACTTCTAAACTAAATTTTTTCTTATCTAAATATTAAAAAATAATAATATCTTTGGGTTAGGTATCGAAAAAAAGGTTTTTACCTATCTTCTAATTGTGAAAATTTGAAGAAATGGACAAAAAATTGCCTAATATTTTGAAGTAAAAAATCGAAATCTTTAGGAATGAAATGAAAATGTATTTTCGCCCTTGTTAAATATGTAAAAAATAATTTGCAGCTAATTTCCAACAATAATGGGAATGTTTTCAAAATGCAACGCTGTAATTTATGGAAAAATTGCATAAAATTTCCTTTCCCAATGTTTTTGACAGCTGTTTCTCAATATTTTTTTTTTTTTTTATTTATTGGAATAGTTTTTTGGAGGGTCTATGTTCTGTTTAGAGCTAAAGGGCACAATTCCGTTACTTAAACATTTATTTAGGTAAGCAAATATAATCAAATACAACAAAAAATGAAATAAAAACTTATGATTATTAGTTGCTCCAAAATGAACAGCGTTTGTCTTCATAACAATAACATTGACGCAAGTGTTCCAAAAAAGGTAAAACAATAACTTCATAGGGTTTTAGTTAAAAACTTAATTTTTGGTATAAATACAGGCATGATGGCTTTCAAAGGTTAATAGAAAAACTGATATTACAGCGTTAACTAATAGTGACAAATCAAAAAAACATAAGCTAAAACATGCAACCACTAATTTGCATTATTTTTGGGCTCTTAGGAACTTTAGCCATGGGCTATCCAAAAACAAATAATCAACCAGGTGTTCTCTATCGTGCATTAAGTGGCTTAGGTGCTGAAGGTTTTTCTAAAAATTTGGTACAACCAGCTGTGAGTCCATTTGTCGATGGAATCAAAAAAGCTCCACTTGCGGGATCTCTAGCCGGTGCAGTTATTGATCCATATTTGGGAAGTGGAAACTTGCCAGGTGCTGATTTAATTAAAAATACAACGCTTGTTGCTCCTGCAGTTGATCAAGTTGATGGACTAGTTGAGAATGCGGTTGGAAATCTACCTGCTGTAGGAAATTCACCAATCAGTGATCCTATTGATGAAGCATCTGAAAATCTTACCCTGAATGCTGCCATATCACAGGTCGATAGTTTTTTGCATGAGGCTATGGAGTCAGCATTAGAGCAAGTTAAAAACATACTAGGACGCGTTAATATCGGTAGTGCACCAGCTGATGCAGGAAATACACCATTAAATTAAGAACCGATATATTAAAATATTAAAATAGTTTGAAGGGTTTTTATTTGCGTCTTTACTTAACATCAATAACTAAAATTAACAAGTGCCATTTAAAATTGTTTTTTATATTTAATTAAAAAATATGAATTTTGCTGATAATAAAATTTTTGAATTTCACTTTGTGTATGTTCTCAATTTTGTCGTATGTGCGCCGGCATCGTATTGAGCCGTTTCAGTAGTAACTCTTAGTTCCACGAGTCCTTAAGACCCACGGACGAACAATCTTTTGGATCGAATATTCTATAAATAAGATTTTTGAAACTAAAACCAAAATTTTTATGAGTAATAATTAAAAACGCTGAAAAACTGTGCTTGCTTGTTAAGTAGCGCAAGAAATTTTCTCCAATTTCAGGAAAAAAAAATTTTGTTGGCTCTAGAAATGTTCAAGATCAATTCTTGTCTCGAAAATATCTTTACAATTCATTTACATCTTCTTCAATTTTATCATCCACCTCGGAAATATTGACAATAAAACGTTTGCAATGCAGTTTCGAAACACCTGTTTCTTGCGTTCAGGAAAATAATGGAATTAATTTTTCAAGAGCTGCAACTGGAGTAGAATGTTTTTTAACATACGTTCTTCAATATTGGTTTCAATGTATTGTACGGAAAAAGATTATTTATATGCCCATGAGCTGCATATTGCCATTGCCTTTTACTCCTTGTGCGTCGAACCTATTTTGGACAAAATTTGATTCAATTTGAATTTCGCTCACCACCCGCCGTATCACTGCTTTTGGGAATAAACTTTCAAAATAATTCAATCTTATAAAACCACTCTAACTGGGTATATGCTGAACCGAAATGATTTATCGCAAATTGATTAAGCTGATTTTAATGAAACCTGGGGAAGTTATAAATTTGTCGTATAAAGACAATTAGTAAGTTTTCAATTTGTAAAGCTTCAAATGGAGCCACGCCTCCATTTACATTTACATCTTTTTTTTATATTTCCATTTGCCACAAGGAGATATTTTTTTAATAAAAACCTGGGTGGTTGACTTATGTGGAGAGCATTAGCGTCTACTTTATTGCTCAATTGATAGTTTTTTATATGAAATGCATATCACATATGTGTCAAAATAAGTAAAGAAGCACAAAAATAATGTAATGACATAATCACTCGGTCACTGTGCTACTAAGAGCGACTAATTGGTACTACATTTTATGTAACTCATGCGAGCAGATAGCTATATATTGTAAAGTATGTATAGGATAAACAAAAGAAAAATGTTAAAAAGAAATATATAATGGAGTTTGATCATAGCATTGAGATTGACGGCAGTCAGAGACCATGCGTTCAAGTGGCTTGATGGTTTGAATTGCAGTGCCAGCACAACATATCATGATTCATGCGAGTGTCTGGGATGATTTGCCACACAGCGAGAACGTTACAATTAATTAAGGGTATCACAACCTCACATAAAATATGCGCACATGTTGCATCACTGATTGTAATACATGTGATGGTGATAATCCGCGCTGCACAGTGATATTCTCGTTTTAAGTTTTGTGCAAAAATTTGAGCCAGCTACCATCAGAATTTTTTTGGTGCGATGTCAAAACGGATCAAGAGATTACTCTCTATCAGGCTGTACATAGCATAAAGAATATTTAAAAAAAAAACTAAAATATTGAATAAAATATTTCAAAATTAAAAGATTTTCTCTTTTTTTCATAAATTTATTGGCTCCACATAAGAAAAAATGGTTATATGAACATGTGTGTGTATGCATGTGTCGATTTAAGTGTAGCTGAATATGTTGTTGCATTTAATTAAATTGCAATTGACCGTGGAGCGCATTTTTTGTGCTTCGTTTTTTGCATTTTTATGTGCTTCTGCTTTTCAGCTTAATTCCATTTCGCGCGCGCTTTTTAATTTAATCTTGATTGAGAATTATGACACTTTTGATCTTTGATTCAGCTACCATTTAAACGCAATTAGAGACAAATTTGCTTGGCGCCAATGGTTTTTAATTAATTTATGGACATCAAATGCAGCAATTCGTTCACTTAATGCAATTTGCACTTTTACATCATTGCACTTGAATATTTTAGAAGGAATAAAATCACTGAAAATATCATAATTTTATCTTATATGTTGTAAATTATATTACATAGTTAAAATTAAAATAAATATAGTATCGTATTTGTATTTCAAAAATGAAAATTTATTTTGATATTTTGTAATGTGCAAATATTAAGATAAATAAACTGAAATTATAACATAATATATTTAAGTTTAAACATATTTAATTTTTAAATATTTTGCTAATATTGAGCATTTGTTACTATACAAAGTTTATGTATTTAATTTTTAGTTTTATTTGAATAAATTCAATATTTTGTTGCAAATAAAATACCATAAACGTATAATCGGGTGATTCAAATTAGTAAAAGTTAAAAATGTCATTGTTATTTTTAAAATTTTGTATTTCCTAACAAAACAATGTAAAAAAAAGATATATCCTTAGAGCCAACTCACATCCTAAAAGTTGAAAAACTCGCATAAAAACAAATAAATTTTCAGGTGACCTAAAATATGTACATATGTAATACGGATTTCTTAAAATTTAGGAACGTGGCATTACTACATTTTCTACATAATTGTATAACGTAATTTTCTTGTAACCTCAACGGTTCAGCTGATAGTAAATAATGCGCTCAATCGTATAAGAAGGTTTTTGTGTGGAAATTTCATTAAAAATCTTATCTACAAATTAGTATATTCCTTAACAAATTTCGATAAAATGTATCATTCGAACGAAATTTAAATGAGTTGTAATATTTCTTAATAGAAACTGTATTCAATTTTTTCTTGATAAAACAATTTGTTCATAAATTTCGATTAACTTTTTTGTCAAAAAATTGTCTTCTTAGCATATCGGTCATTCTTTTATTAAACGCACACTTTGTACTTTTTGACGTTTTTGAACATTTTTTGAAACCAAATATCTCAATAGCTATAGGAGATAGGATGAAAGACCATTTAATCATTTTTATTAAGAAATACTATAACTTTATAAAAAAAATTAAAAAAAAATTAAATAAATTTGTTTAAACATTAATTTTTTTAATCACAAAAATTATTCTCAAAATATTTTTAATACATATAACACCTTTTGTTTTCTTTGATTTTTTTATATGTTATTCCTCAATCAATCATAAGAATGCATGCGCCTTCTTATCGAAATTCCCGCCATAATTAGAAACTACGATTTTTTACTGATGACGCGCATGGTGCGTTTTTCAATATAAAATTCGACATAAAATTTTTTTTTTGTTTATTTTTTGTTTTTTTTTTTTTTTGTAATGCTATTTTCAATCAACCCTAAGGATGAATCTGCATTCAAATCAAAATCTCTCCATAGCTTTGGAAAATATGAGTTTTTCATGAAGGCGCATCTCAGTCTAATTGTATGAATTGTATCATATTTTCCAAAATTATGTCGGGAATTTCGTTTTGAATGCAGGTACATTCTTAGGATTGATTGCAAATAACATTACAAGAAAAAAAAACAAAAAAAAAATGTATGTCGAATTTTATGTTGAAAAAACATGATGTAAAAAAATCATAGTTTCCAAAGTTAAGGCGGGAATTTTGGATATGAAAGCACAAGCGTTCTTACGATTGATTGAGGAATAACATATAAAAAAATCGAAGAAATCAAAAGGTGTTATATTGAAAATATTTTGAGAAAAATTTATTTAAATTTTGTTAACTTTTTTTATAATGTTATAGTATTTCTAAACAAAAATGATAAATGGTTTTTCATCCTATCTCCTATAGTTTTTGAGATATTTGGTTTTAAAAAATTTTCAAATATGTCAAAAAAAAAACAAAGTGTGCGTTTATTAAAAGAATGGCCGATATGCATATTTTTATGAAAAAAAATTACAAACCATTATTTCCTTTGTAACTTTGATTTATGTTATTTTCATACATATATATTCCTTTCGTAATAGACGTATTTCTAATTTATTCGTGCATAAAAACAAAGGAACATATATAAAATGTAAAATATTGTTAAAAGCTTTCTTCACGACTGCCGCCATACAACTGTGAGTAAATATTTTGGCAGCGTCGATTTAAGGTGTTGCCTGACTGATAAAGCGAATTTCAAATTCGTTTTAGTACAAAGACACTCAGCAGCTTTTCAGAGCATAAGAGCAAAAGAGAAAACGAAAAAAAAGATGAAATCCACATTTTCTAGCAAATTGTTATCAATTAAATTTAAATTTTAGTAGGACATGGATATGTAACGAAATATACAATTAGAACAAAATGGGCAAATTTCAAAAGTTTATTTTTTCCTAAATATGTATTCCAAAGATTCCAAAGATTCTCTCAGTTATTGAGTAAAAGTAAATAAAACATATTGTCTTGGTTATTAAAAAACAAAAGTATGATTAAAATTTTGTGCTATTTTTAATTAATTAAAGCATACTTTCCAGCATCTTTAGCAACGAGATAAACGAAAACAATGAAAAATAACGAGTCTTGCTATTGGTTATGCATGTTGTATCAACAATGTTGCAGCAACACTTTTTGTGCACATGTGCGTTTTGAATCGTAATTAGTACAACCAATTCGTTAAGTTGAGTGAATCATTTACAAACTTCTTCAACTCTCTGACATTTTTTATCTTTGAATTTACATGCTCTTTTTCCTCAACTTATTTATCTACGCACTATATTTTGCAAATAAAAAACAACAAAATAAAACAAATGTTTAAATGAAGAGCTTTTATTCTGGCATGCCTAAAAATAGATCATATAACTTTTTATTTTAATTCAACTGGAAAATTAAAATAAAGTTCTATTGCGTTCTTGATGTTTGAAATTTTATTTCCGCACACGATATGATGGATGTTAAAATTAAAATGATGTCAGAAATGATCTTTTTTTTTTGGTCAGCAATATTAAAAAAATAATTTCGAAAATGTGGTAAAAATTTAAAATTTTGGTTTGGGTAAAACTTGACGACCGAAGTAATTTCTATGTATTTTCTCAAAAAAGCTTGTTTTTTTCCTTCATGTTCATTTACCAAATAATAGCAGAACATTTAAAGCGAATAGTCCTTGTGAGCAAAGTTTTTTAAATGGATACTCCATCATTTGAAAAGGGGTGGTATTATTCAATAGCAATAAGTAAAATACGTTAGCAGTTTTAAACTTCAACGACAAATTTGTAGGAACATGAAAATGTGTAAATTAGTAGAAATTTAAACTTTTTTGTCAAGTTGCTTGCATTCCCTACCACCACCTTTTCGCAGTGTGCTTGTACCTGCGTATTCGTTTCTAATTAACCACAGCACCGATAGAAGGTCAAATGCAGCAACAGCAACAGCAGAACTTTAGAGAATTCTTGCTAACAATGAATTCAAGAAAATAAGTACCAGGGGGAAATCATTGATCAGAATTTGCAATTTAATTAGTGTGGAACTCTTTTTTTGTACAATTTCTCGTGTTCTTTTTATTTCAATAGTTGAGTTGACTTTTTGTTTTTATACTTTTGGTATAATATTGATTGAAAATTTTATTGTAAAATTTTGTGACCTTGTCATTGCTTTTAAAAAACGACTCAGCATTGTTTCATTTCATTTGATGTCAAACTTTAATGAAGTTAACATTTTTAGTTAATATACAATACGTGCAATTCACTGTAGGTATGCGGTATTCTTTGCCAAAACGAAAGAAGTAAGGTCTTTTGGTTTTAGGTTTGTTGATTTTTTTAATGGTATTTGACAAGTTTTTGATGTATTACACGGTCCGACAAAGGTTTTTACACTTGAGAAATTTCAATATATTCTAAAAATAGACACTAAAATAAATATACGTGTCTCGTGGTTTTTCTCCAGCACGTCTGATATTGTTTTAATCGATAAAAATCATCATATCTTTTCAACTATTTGACACAAATGAACAAAACTTGGTGTATATAAAAGGTAGAGCCAAAAGTAAGCTTCAAAGAAAAAATGAGCGGTGTCCCGCCTCCAATATGAAAAAAAAAATCAAAAATTTTATATCACAGCAACTGGTTGACGCAGTTGGATAAGATTTGATACATATCTCCTATTATATTGATCGAGCAATAATTGTATATAAATATATTTATATATATTTTCAGACTTTATTTCGAAAACGG
This sequence comes from Meiosimyza platycephala, assembly GCA_963662105.1. Lineage (NCBI taxonomy): Eukaryota > Metazoa > Arthropoda > Insecta > Diptera > Lauxaniidae > Meiosimyza > Meiosimyza platycephala. Next base: position 74,913,988 of record OY759209.1, on the reverse strand, counting down.
GTGCAGCGATTTTGATGAAACTTGGGGATTAGGTACATATGTGAACAAAATTAAGATTGGGTTTAGTATTAAGTTTTTAAAGTCTCTTGCAGGGGCGTGGCACAGCCCTAAACTTTTATTTTCATAACGTCATATCTCGAAAACCATTCGAGATGTTGTAATGAAATTTGGTAGGGAAATGCAGATCATAAATATCTTAAATTTTACCAAAAGTGGGCGGAATAAAAAAAAGTGGGCGTGTCTTTTTTCAATAATTGAAAATTTTGATTCAATATTACTCGAAAACGGCACTGACGATTTTCATAAAAATCTAAAAGCTAAAAGCAGTCATCATAACATGCTATGTCAGTACATATACTGGAAATACTCGTTGAAGGGCGTGGCACAGCACACAATATCTATAAACGTTATAATAAGAGAACTACCAATGTGGTTATTATAGAATTTAATATGGTGGATGTACTCGCTATAAGGTATCTTATGACCAAAAATGGGCGCATTGGAGCCTGCGGGTGTGGCACCTCCCATACAAACAAAAAACGTTAAAAGCTATATTTAGTGTGCTATGAGAGTAATCTTTTTAAAATTTGGTGTTAAGATGTCGGTTTCTATAAGCTTTGAAATGAAATGTATTTCGATGGGATTTCATTAGTGGGCGTGGTACCTCCCATTCAAGCAAAAAACGTTTTTTGTTATATTTGGTGTACTATAAGAGTAATCCCAACAAAATTTGGTATAGAGATGTCGGTTACTACATATAAACTTTGAAATTATATAAATTTCGACGGGATTTCATTAGTGGGCGGGGCACCTCCCATAAAAGCAAAAAACGTTTTGTCTTATATTTGGTGTATTATAAAAGTAATCTTAACAAAATTTGGTATAGAGATTTCGGTTACTATAAGCTCTAAAATTATTTGGATTTCGTGGGGATTGAATCAGTGGGAGTGGCACATACAAGCAACAAACGTTTTGTGTTATATTTAGAGTGCTATGAGAGTTATCTTTTTAAGATTTGGTATAGAGATGTCGGTTAGTAAAAACTCTGAAATTAAATGGATTTCGAACGGAATGAATCAGTGGGCGTGGTACTTCCCATTATAACAAAATGTTGTAAGTGGGTCGTTATGTGATTTATTTAAATATTTTTTGACTGTTTCAACTTTTTGTAACCTCTTTCAACTGGTTTGAACATTTTCCATATTTTTCCGTCTTTGTCAAACTCATTCAACTTTTTTCGACCTCATTCAATTTTTTTAGAGATATTCAACTTTTTTCAAGATTTTCAACTTCTTTCAACTTTATTCAACCTCATTCAATTTTTTCGAATTTTTCATCGTTATTCAACTTTCTTCGATTTTTTGAACCTCATTCAACTTTTTTCGAATTATTCAACTTCTTTCAACTGTTTCAACATTTTTCAACCTTTTTCAATTTTTTAAACATTTTCCATAATTTTCCGACTTTTTGAACGTCATTCAATTTATTTAGTGTTATTCAACTTCTTTCATTTGTTTCAACATTTTTCAACCTCTTTCAACTTTTTTCAACATTTTCCGACTTTGTCAACTTTATTCAACTTTTTTGACTTTTTGAACCTCATTCAACTTTTTTAGAGTTATTCAACTTTTTTCAACCGTTTGAACATTTTCAACCTCTTTCAACTGTTTTCAACATTTTCCTTATTTTTCCGACTTTGTCAGACTAATTCAACTTTTTTCGACTTTTTCCACCTCATTCAATTTGTTTTAGAGATATTCAACTTTTTTCGAGTTTTTTAACCTCTTTCAATTTATTTCAACATTTTCAACCTCAATAATTTTTTTTTTCAGTTATTCAATTTCTTTCAACTGTTTCAAATTTTTCGAATTATTCAACTTCTTTCAACTGTTTCAACATTTTTCAACCTTTTTCAATTTTTTAAACATTTTCCATATTTTTCCAACTTTTTCAACCCCATTAACTTTTTGACGAACGCTCCTGAACCGCAACCCCAAATTACTAAACAAAAGTGTCGCTAAAAAAAAATTATTTTACCTGCAAAGGTGTGAAAAATCGTGGGACCTATATGTCCCAATGGTCGTCAACGGTAAAAATGTATGCGACTGTTTTGAGAACTCAAACGCATTATATTACGCATGAACTTTTATTTATTTACTTAATTATTTATTTTATTTATCCATTAATTACGTGAGTCAAAATAGAGGGAAGGGGGTCCGGCAAAATCTCACCAAGAGGAAGGAGGAGGTTAAGGAAAACCTCACGTCAACTATTTACATTATTATAGCATATAACAGATTTTATCATATCAATTCGGTTTGTTTGGCATGTCGACAATTAGTGTTGAAAACAATAACATCGATTTAGAAGCTAAACACAACTGGGACGTGCGATTTAGCTTCTGTGTCAAATTCGACCAAAAATAGAATTTGTTCTAAATATTTCTCTGCTATAAATTTTGTAGTGTCAATTTTGTACTCACTATTAACGTATAGGAAATATCTGGACGATATCACAAGTCCCAGTTGTGTTTAGCTTCTTATGCGTTGCAGATATCACGACTGACTGAACGCGCAAGGATGAAACTCGCCGAATGATTTTTAATACTTGTACGGCGCATGTTTCAAATCGGGGAATGCCGGGCATAGGAAATCTATGATATTTAATATGCTTGCGTGTCAGTCAGAATAAGCGATAACAAATTGATTATAATCCAGGATTTATTTTAAAATTTATAATCTGAAAGAATATTAAAAAAGCTTTGAAATCCACTATAATACAAGTTTTTTAGTTCAAAAGTATATTTATATCTCATCAAGGGGAGAGGAGGGGGTCCGAATATTCAAAAAACACCTCACGAAATTAATGGACGGCCTTTAAGCGAATATTCAATGTAAGGAACAAAAAGGTAAACAACTTTACTTGAATTTGATTTTTACCGTTGACGACCATTGGGACATAGAGGTCCCAGAGGTCGCGTGGGTGGCCAAAGTAGACTATCTATTTTATTTTGTTTCTATTGGAAAGAAGAAGGTTGCCCGAAACATGTCCAAAGATTTTAGAGCTTAAGCTCCACCCACCTTTCAAATAACCCAGCATAAAAATGGGGTAGAAAAAGTTAAAATATTTCGACTTTCAAGTGGTCTGGTATGTAAATGGACGAATATGCCTTTAAAAATTAGGTAATTTCAGAAAGCCACATTAGTTCTCTATTGAATAATACCTTGTTGACTAAATCGATTCCATAGTTTTTCCAGGAAAAATACGAAGGTAAAAGGGTTACCGGTGTTCCAATGGTCGTCAAAGGGTTAAAAGTTTTTTTTTCGATTTATTCAACCTCATTCAACTTTTTTAGAAATGTTCAACTTCTTTCAACTGTTTCAACATTTTCAACCTCTTTCAATTTTTTTAAAATTTTCCATATTTTTCTGACTTTTTCAATGTTATTCAACTTTTTCAACCTCATGCCTTCAACTTATTTCATCATTCTTTTCAATTTTTTTAAAATATTTCAACTAATTCAATATTAGTCAACCTTTTTCAACAAATTGCATATTTTTTCGCTTTTTTAAACCTGAAAACGAAAAACCGAACAGTGGTCGGTCTCCTGGTACTGTTGCTTAAAGTTTGTGTAAGATTCTAAGCTTTATTAGGTTTGGAGAAAGTAAGCAATATCACGCCCTCCTATATAAGAGAATAATTAAATTAATTATATCTCATAAACTATTTGACGCATATAAATGAAACTAGGTACTGTTCTGTACATTTTTCTGAATTTTTGATACCTAACGTTTTTTCTTATGCAAATCTTTCAAAATAAAAAAATCTGGAACATATACGATTTTTATACAATACATTTTTTTTTCTTTTGGCGAGTTAAAAAAAAGGCTTCAATGAAAAAACTACTAATATACAAATTTGAATTTTTGGACAATTTCCAAGCTTAAGTCATATAACATTTACGGAAAAATGAGCAACATTTTTTTCAAAGGACCAACTAATTCAACAATAAACAACTTTTTCATAAGAATGATAATTGCCGTTAAAAAAATAATTTAATTTCATAAATTTAAAAAACTTTTAGCGTTTGATACAAGCCACAGGAAAAATCAGCAGCAAAATCAAAGACTCCTTTCATTTCGACAAAGAATACTCCATATGTATTTAAAACCAAAGTCAAACACTCTGCAAATGCAATATGCCAATCGTGAATAAGAAAGTCAACTTCGAAAGCATCTAAACACACATACACACCCACACAACAAATGCATGTTATGCAAATGCCAAACTAAAGCGAGACGAGGCATAAACGTGTGAAACAGTTAATGGAGCTCAAGTGAGTGTGCAACCATTTGAATGCGCTTAACATTTGAATGAACTTCAAAGGATAATAATTTTTCAAAGAGCATAAATAAAGAAAGAAGAAAAAAATTCAAATTTTATTTAAATGCAACACAAGGAACGCCGACAGCAAAAAAAGGTAATAAGTAACAGCTGGGGCGGTAAATTTAGCACTCATATGCATCTCACATTGTATGTGATAATAATATGTATTCTTAAGGACCTATATGATAATTGCTGATGCTGATGCCGTACTTGTAATTGTTTTGCATGATAATTAATTTAAAGGAATTTTGAATTAACACTTGTAAATGAAAGTGTTAGAGCTGCATCTGCATCAGCATATGCACACGAAATGTGTTTGTGAGTGGATGCACCCACAAACAAAATTTTCTATTGTGTTATAGAAAATGCATGATGAACGTATTTGTGTATCATTGCATAAATGCTTATTAGTTAAATCCCAACGGGAACTGATGGTAGCTACTTTGAAAAGAACATGTAGTTTAAATACATGGAAGTATTTGTCGTCTAGACTGCTAACAAAGTTTAAGGTTTATTTTAGGTATATAATATTTACAGTGACCATCCATCCCGTATTTCCTGGGGCAGTTCTGTATTTCAATATGGTTTTTATTTCGAAGATATACTGGACGTACAGATGCCCAGTTTTTAATTTTTAGTTCCGTATTTGGATATTAATGTTTTCCTGTCCGGTTGAAATGAGTTTTTTCAATAAGGAAAAAGTAAACTATTTTTGTCCTAAAGCAAAACGATAAATTAACTATTTTCAGCAAAAGAAATTTGGTTGTGAACTTATTCGCAAATTCAACAAATTTTTTTTTTGTCCCGGGCTTATGTCTTAAAAATATGGTCACCGTAAACATATTGCATTTTAATAAAATTTCAATAAAAACTTGAGTGAAGTACATTTCATTATACAGAGTTACTTACATTAACATGCTGTGTTCATTTTGATATTGAGTCAAAATGTATCTTTTATCTATTTATCTTCTTCAGACATTTGATAAAAATTATATAAAAATCTGCTATTCTCGTGGTATTTCATGCTTTCCAGGACCTGCATACGAGCTTGATTAAAGCTGCTTTTCTCAAAAGTACTTTTGAATTGCTTCTATTTCCAGTTGGGGTGTTCAGCACACGCACATATACTTATATATAAAAGCCTAATTAATTGCCAACACATGTGAGATGCTAGGAACATAATTGTTGTGTTCAAATGCAATTAAAATTGTATAGATTATATAACATGCAAGTTGATGCGCTTTGATGTGTGCATGTATGTATGGATTTACATTATTATAAATATATATTAAGTTGTTATTAATATTGCTTAATATTTAACAATATTAAGAACATACAAAAAGACATAAATAATATAAAGATAATGAACCGTCATGGTTTGGGTTTGGGAATACAACAGTCAGCAATGTGTACATCTTCGTTAATGTGGCCAACAAAATTTTTATAAATATTTATCTTTCATTTGAACTTCATCCGACAGAATAATTTTACAACGCTTGCAGGTAGCACAGGTGAATTTTTACGTACACATATTTTGCGTAAAAATGCAAAGCTTATATCCGTGCCAGTAGAGAATAAGTAGGTAAGTCGAGTTGCCAAGAAAATTTGTTAGCAGTAGAAATGGATTGTTTCAATGTAGGAAGTTTAACCACGTGCAATTTGAATTGAAAAATACACGCTGAAAGCGGTTTTTGAAAAATATATGGTAAAAGTGGTTCGAAACAACTTAAAAATGGTTTTCTTGAAAAATTGAAATTTCGGCATATCTACTTATTCACGACTGCCAAGAAATTAAACAGAAGTTAGGTTACATTGACTCTTGGTTTTTTTTAGTTAGATAGGAGTCATTAACGATATATCATCACATAGCTCACCGATTTTTTAACAACTTAAATGACATTGATACTACACGATTTTCTGATTTAATCATACCTTATTTTCTAGAGTTCTTTGGGTACGTTTATCAGTTCGCGTGCACCAAGCAAGTAAACAAAAACTTTTTGGTGCTGTGGCATTTTTCAAGAACAAGGACTTCAGTTTTCAATAACATTAATTAAATTACTTTTGGTGTGAAACCAACTAATTACGGAAAGGGTTGTCATCTACCAATTTATTTTTCCGAAACTTCCTTAGCAATCTAAAAATTAAGACTTATGTAGATGCAAAACCCGCAAAAAATGTATTCCACACGGTGCGCTTGAAGCAAGATCAAGATCGATAAAATTTTCAACCAAATCTGACAATGCACAATTATTATATAGTGTCTTGAAATTCCAGATACATAATCCGCGAAATCGGATCTGCTCATTTACACGTTTTATGGCCATTTTAAGGTTTTACTTTGGCCGACATGGTTCGTTTTAAGCAAGATCAAAATCGGTAAAAATTGTGAACCAAATCTGACAATGCACAATTATTGCTTAGTGTTCGGAGATTCCAAAAACATGATCCGCAAAATCGTATCTAATCACTTACTCCTTTTATGGCCATTTTAAGGTATAATCTTTTACCGATAACATTGATTGATCAGATTTGGTTGACAATTTTATCGATCTTGATCATGCTTCAAGCGAACCGTGTCCACTGAATTTAACTATAGTGAAAACTGATTCATTGATCCATTGAAATAGTTGTCAAAAGTCATTAAAATCCTGATTTTTCATTACATTATATGACCTAATATATGAGGACTATTATAAAAAACGTTTGGACTTGGCGGGTTCTGAAATAGAAAACGTGGACTTGGCTGGTTTTGAAAGTGAAACCTCGGGACTGGGCGGATTTTGAAAAATAATAATAGGAATTTGTATATATGAATCTCGTAGGACCGAGGCCGAGAATGAAAAAGGTCTGACCGATATCTCGTTCTCGGCGATAATGTAGTGTTTATCGTACGATAAACACTTGATTATCGTCCGATAACCATTTAGACCGTTGAACGCGCATATACCATAGACGTTTGCATAATTTGCACTATATTTTTAATAAGCACATGTATGTGCATACACCGACGTTAATACTTTTTTTCTGAAAACGAACAAAAAAGTTCGAAAAAAAATAAAAACAAAATCAAAACAAAATTTGAGGATTCACATCACATTTGACCGTGGTAGCAAATAATACTTCTTCGACTTCATTTTTAGAGTTACCTAAATGTAAAAACAAGCAAGTTTTATTCTTGTTATGTTATGCAATAGAGCCACTTTTACGGCGTTGGATAATGGGTCTTTCCTTCTCCAATACAAGCAAACCCTTTATTCTTGGTACTTATACCAATTTTTGAAATTCGATCCATGGACCCAATTGTCTGCAGTAAGGACTGCGTAAAGTGTAAGAGGGGTAGAAAAACGGGTAGTGCCACTGGTCCAGCTAGTATTAAGTTTTTAAATGTAAGCGATATTAACCGAGAAATATCGGCGATAACGAGACGAGAACGATACGATAACGATACAGGTCAAAAAATTATAGAACGAGTAGGAGACGATAAGCTCCACTACGAGGACGATACGATAATTTTAGAATTATCGAATCGTTCTCGTCTCGGTGAAGCACTAACAAAAAATAGGACTTGGCGGTTTTTGATTTTCAGAAATGTGGACTTGGCGGGTTTTGATATATAAAAGCTTGTGAAGGGAAAATTTATTTATTTATTTATTTATCATTCTGATAGTTTTGTAAAACTTGTTGTAGTGAAAATATCCTTTTAATTGCAGTATATAACATTGTTTAAAAATACTAATTTACTCATCCCTAGGTCTTTGATTTCTGCCATTGTAGACCCCCTTCTATTTGGGAACAGCTTGAAAGCATCATTTTTTTTTTGAAGTGAGAACTTCTTTAGGCACGTTGTGCGGGTGAGGAAAAATGTATAAACTGGCGACAGGACACCGACATTCATGACGTCACAATGACAATATTTTTAAAATTATGTAGCATGCTTTAAGGGTATGTTGATAGATCTGTAGCCAAGACAACAACCATGTGATGACGTCATGGTTGTTGTCTTGGTTGTTGGTATATGGTAATTTTAGAAATTTGCTGCGTGCTTTTGGGCGTATGCATAAATTGAGTTACGACACAGGATGACACTGGATTTTAAAAGCTGAAAACTTGACTTTAGCTTTCCTCCACGTCATCACCGACACAGGATGACACTGGATTTTAAAAGCTGAAAACTTGACATTAGCTTTCCTCCATTTATTTTTTCTTTACTGGTGTGAAAGAGACAGCCATGAGTTGCTTGGTGTGGTGAAATTTATTCCATAAACATTACAAAACATCATGAAAACAAATTTCAATTATATTATTTTAAGTTCTCACTTCTGTCGGCACTCCCAGAGTGCAACCCGCCGTTTTTTTTTTTTCGTTATCAGTAATTGTCAAAACCTTCCGCTGGTTCTTTGCCGGCTGCGATAGAATTTTACATGCCCTTTCTACTTTCCAATGAGTTTTATCAATTTTGCTCTTTCGTATATATATCTTGGTGAAAATAATTATTTTTTGTTAACAAAAATATTCTTGGAAATTATCTCCTACAAACTATCTACAAGTCATGGGAATATATTTGAAGTACTGAATAACAATAAACGTTTTTTTTTGTTTTATATTTTGACATAAGAATATTAACAACAACAACAACAAAAAGTAAATGAGCAAATCAACGTATAAGTAGACGGATTTCAAGCTATATAGACTTTAACAATGGAAATGCTATTTATTTTTATATTATTCTCAAATGCAACATTATGGAACATAATAAAATGTAACGTTGCGTAACTGATGTCAAAATTGGAATTAAACGTGATTTGAATTACAAAACCAGTTAAGGGATAATGAACAAAAATAATTTGGATTTCTAAAATCTCACTTACACATCTATGAATAGAATATTTCAAAACTCTTCAAGGAATAAACAAATTTAAGAAGCAACATATATTTTTTACGTATGTTGGTATGTGTGTTAAAACTGCTGACTAAGTATATGTGTTCGTAAAGTTCTGATATGTATGTATTAATCAATATAATTTAATGAATGAAAACTTCATTAATTTAAATACTCTGATTACAATTTTGGAAAAAATGCATTTTAATTTTAAGGGAAATATCGTCTCAAAATGTAATATTATACATATTTAGAAAATTTATTTTGCTACGAAAGACGAAAATCTGCTACTATTTAGCTTTTTCCATAAAATTGATTTATGTGAAACTTATTTAGAAAAAAAAATGTGCTACTTGGTATTTTATTTCAAAGGAAACAATTCAAATTTTCTTGATTTGCTAAAAAAAGTTATATGGAACTTAAAGTCAACTGGATCATTTCTCAATCCAAAACATAATTGAAAACGAATTCTCATTTTTAAGTTTCAAATATAATAATAAAAATCACACCCAAAATCAATTGCAAATAAATAAAAAAACAATATAGGTATGTATTAGAATAAATAAATCAAAATCATATGCATTATGTTTATTATCAGTAAAGTGGATATAAAACTCCAAGCCTTCGACCAACGAGCCATGATTAATTCGGAAAGAAAAACCTCAAATCTCATAAACTGACTACCTAGACATAAGAATAGTAAAAAACTGGGAACACAAACAGTCTGTCATAAAAAATACAGTTAAAATACCTACAGACATAGAGCCGTAAACATACGATAGACATAAGAGATACAAAAAAAAAAATACAAACTTGTATTCCTTTTGCAGATATTGGGTAAATTTTATCGCAAAAAAAAAATGTCAAACTCGTTTGAAAATACAAAATTTAAATTCATTTTCCGCCTACTACTATAATGTTTGTAGTTGGCAATATATACACCACCAAGGACATGAACGCAAAAAAAATAAGAAACAAACAAAAGCAAAATATACAGCTCATGGGAAATGTCAGACAAAACACAATTGCGGAATACACTGTACGATATGATGAAAGAAAATGGAAAAGAGATATAACGCTAAATAAGACATAAATGACATTTTGGCCCATAGGAGTCATGCCAGTACATATAAAGTCACGTATTTACTTACCAAGTACTTTACTCACACACACATTGTCATTTGAATTTTTTAGGTTTTTGTTGCCAGTAAAGTGATGACACAGAAGCAGTTTATTTAATATTTGTTGTTTTTTGTTTTTGTAAATTGGGAAACAATTTTAATGCACAAATTATGGAATATCGTTACATTTCATTTTAATGACTGAAACTTTTACGTACGACTTATGTAAGTGAACTACGACAAGTGATTAAAGCAATAAATACATACAGTCGAATATCGATTATCCGAATCAATTAAAACCATGGGTATTCCGTATAATCGAAAATCCGGATAAACGATTTCAAAGTCAAAACAAACAATAATTAAATTTTAATTAGACAATACGATATAAAAAAATTACGAGCTATAAAGATCGGTCATTCTTTTGTTAAACGCGCACTTTGTATTTTTTGACGTTTTTGAACATTTTTGAAACCAAATCTCTCAAAAACTTTAGGAGATAGGATGAAAAACGATTTCATTATTTTTGTTTAGAAATATTATAACTTTATAAAAAAAATTAAAAAAATTTAAATAAATTTGCTTAAACATTAATTTTTTTATTTGTGTTTTTGGAACAATGTAAAATTTAATATGTACATATTTTACAAAAAACAACCAAAAAATTACAATCGCAAAATGCATAAAAGGAACAAAAAATGGACAACGCTACGTCACTTCATCAGTAAGTAAGTAAGCAAGCTTTGTTAGCCGACATTTAATAGTATGCAAGCACACTATATTTTATTTTCTGCATTGACCAGTTAAGAATTATAGCAAAAACATAGTGCACACCCACATTCTTTCCTCCTTCACATGCTTTTGCAGCTTTTTTGATATTACACATTTCTGTGTTTTTTTTTTGACGTTTTTAACGTTTTTTGAAACCAAATATCTCAAAAACTATAGGAGTTACCGATACGATAACGAACGATTTAATCATTTTTGTTTAGAAATACTATAACTTTATAAAAAAAATTAAAAAAATTTAAATAAATTTTTAATTTTTTTAATTAAAAAAATGTTTCTCAAAATATTTTCAATATAAAACCTTTTGTTTTTTTTATTTTTTTATATCTTATTTCTCAATCAATCCTAAGAATGCATGTGTTTTCATATCGAAATTCCCGCCAGAACTTTGGAAACTACGATTTTTTTACACATAAAATGTTTTTTCAACATAAAATTCGACATAAATTTTTTTTTTGTTTTTTTTTTGTTATGTTATTTGCAATCAATCCTAAGAATGTATCTGCATTCAAAACGAAATCCCCGATATAGCTTTGGAAAATATGATACAATTCATACAATTAGACTGATGCGCGATGGTGAACTTTTTTTTTATGCGAAAGTTTCAAGAGTAATATTGAAATGGCTAATCAGGAGCGCAATATTTATAAAAAATTTTTTACACAGCCCACTCGGAGCACTTATGGGAACAAGAATCTGCTGGTGCCTCTAAATTTCAGAGACTTTTTTTTTCTGAACCGGTCTAGTGGACACCAATAGAAACTTGATAATTGAAACAGAAACTTAAAAAAAGAGGTCAAATATATAGTCTTTTTTTTGAAGAAAATAATACAGTTCAATAAAAATTAAAAATTTACTTCTATCCCATGTTAAACTTGGAGAAATTCATGTCACATTTGATATTATGTACTTGCAGATCGAGATGTTCCCAGCAATTGTTATGGTTGTGTCAGCATTGCAACTATTTAAAGCGAATGTTTCTTGGAGGTGCATTTTTTCTTTTAAGAGTTTCTTCGTTTGTCTTTTTAGGTGTTTCGGACATGTCCACACAAGCCTCTTTTCAACTGTCCACACTAGCCCCTTTGTGTTTTCTAACATTTTTTTTAAGCTTACAGTAAACTTTATTAAAAATAATTTCAATTATTTGATTAAACATTTACTTAAGTTGTATTATGTATTTACACTTTAGCATAATAATAAGTAATTTCTGAGTATCACTGTAATTGAGAAAAAACAAAAAATTTACTTTTTGCTGCGCAAGTTCGTTACCATGAAACGGTGAACTGCATACAAACGATTTTTTTTTGGTGATGGAGAGTGCAAAGGCCCACTTAAAAAAAGTTCAACCGAAAACATCGATTCAAAACGGCACTAGCCCCCAGTCCACACTAGCCCCCCTCTCCCCTACATATGAAAAAAAAATGGAAGGAACAAAGAGTGGGTTCAAAAAAAAACAATTTGGCTAGAAAATTTAATCTCAGATTTGGTAAAGTTTTTTCTGAGTGTGAACACTGTTATATTCGAAGTGTAAGGTCAAATTAAAGAAAAGATGAAAGATTAAGATTATGCTACTACTGTAGTCTCTGGTTAATTATGTTAACTTTCTCTCATTAACGTTACTTCAAATACTAAGTATTTCTTAAGATTAAGGAAAACCTCTCAGATTCCGTTGATTATTTGCATACCTTAACCTGCATTTTTGTTCTATTCTCTACAAAATACATCTCGTATATAACATCAGTTGTTACAAAAAGTTAACATATGCTCAAATAAATACAAAAATTGTTAACAGATTTAACAAAAAAGGAAACAATTTATGAACAGGAGGCTCATAAATTTTTTAATTGAATCGCTTTAGTTAGAAACTCGAAATTTTCATACAATCGGTTTAATTTTGTATTCATTTCTTTTGTGTTCATATTCCTACCATTGATTTGAATCTGAACATGCAAATCTTCTTATCGACTTAATTTCACTTGCAGTGTCTGTGTGTTTTCGTCCATGTGTAGGTGTACATGCCAAAGTGTCGAAATTTCATCGCATTGAGGAGAGTTTATTATTGTTGAATATCAGCATGAAGAAAAAAAAGTTAAAGTCGACTTTTCGGCGCCTTTCCTTTTAGCATAAAAGAATTTATTTTAATTTTTTTTTTTATGAAATTCAAAAGAATACTAAAAAAATAATTGAAGCAATAATTTTTCCATTAGGTTTCAATGCCGATGTCGCTGGGGTTGTCGCTGCTGTCAAAGTCAGTTTTTTTTTTGGCTCTTGTGAATGAAGTTCATGTTATGCATTCACACACCTACATACATACACGTATAACTTAAACGCACAAAACCTCAACGGCAGTAAACGTATTCAACGGCTTTGGGTTGGCAGGTAGATATTTTACGTCTGGCATGGTTAATAGTTAAATTTTTTTTTTCACTTTGAATTCAATTTCACTTTTTTTTTTTCATTTTGTGGTTGAGTTCTTCTGTTGAGCACTTGAAATTAAATCAAAATTGACGGATAATGCAAGCTAAATCCTTTCAAGAACATCGCTTTATATATTTGTTGTTTTTTTTTCTTCTCTTTGCTTTGTTGATGCTGAAGTTACGATGCTAAGAAAAAACTTACAAGATAATTCATGCAATTGAATACAACAAACGACATTAAATTTGACAGCTGCCTTGAACGTGAACGCCATAAAAGCAGATTACAATTTGTGTGCAAATTATTTACATTACCTGCTGTTCTGAAGAGGGAATATTCAAGGGCAGAACGTACCCTCTCAAATAACAAAATTCGATAAAACTGAATGCCAGAAAGTTATATTTGAATCATTTCCTTCTAATGTTATATTGTAAAATTTCCGAGTTCATTTGATTTACATTAATAATTTCTTTCGTTAAGAATTTAGCAGTTCTTGGTTTTTTTCGACAACTTTTTCCACAACTTACGGCACATAGCTCAACTTGGCTCTTATGAAATTCGGTTACGACTTGCCTTATTTGTTTCGAAAATGCCTAGGAATTTGTTAAAGACAGATTAAAGTAAAGTGAAAATATTTCAAAAAATAATTCACTGATTAGATAGTAAAATAAGGCGAGGTGCAAAATTTAAGGATCCATAAAGAAATGGCATAAAATTCGATGCAAAATTTTCCTACTGTCACTTGTTCTCAATTAACTTCTTGCTGCGATAAATTCCTATCGTAAATAATTGAAAAAGTTGAGGGACACTTTAAAATTTTTTCGATGTAACTTTACTTAAATGCTCCGTGTCAACTTTTCTTCAAAAGAGTGCACATATCAGCGACCAAGGCTCTATAAGAAAAACACCGATTTGGTTCAAGTTTTTTTATTAATATTAACATTTTTTAAGAACATAAAGTAACAATAAAATTCCTACTCTGAAGATTATCAGCTCTTATTCGACTAGGTGGTACAACAATCAATTTGGATATTTGAATAATAATTCTCATATTGATCTTAAACAACACTAGCAACATTAGCAACATCAGCAACGTTTGGAACATCAGGAATTTTGACACCAGATAGTGTGACTCCGAGTGTCTGTAAATGAAAATATATGGCAATAAAAACCGAAAAAATTAAAAACACTCAGCTGTTATTTACCTGTTGAAGTAATACAAGTAATTGTTGAATTAAATCCACCAATCCCTTCAGTGCAAGATTATTCGATAGATCTGTCACGGTTGGTTTTTTTTCGTGGAGGGTATGAGTTGCCTATTGTGGAGTTTGTTTTTTATTTTATTAAATTTAAGGTAATAGTTTTTAATTCTAGAATTCAATCTACAGGTTTTCAAGTCATTTATCAGCTCTACTGAGGTTTTCTTTAGCCCAAAGTTTCATTTTTCTGTGTTTCTATGGTCTGCTGCCTTATTGCGATGGGTGGTCGTTGTCGTTGACGATTATATTGGTTGCTTTGGATTGTTGCTGGTCGTTGTCGCTGTTGACGATATCAGTTGATCCCGATTGTAGCTGTTGTTTGTGAACTTTGGTTAATACGTCAGCTGCTGCTGGTCGTTGACGTTTCAGACTTCGTTTATTATTTCAGCTGCTGCTGGTCATTGCAGTTGTAGACTTTGTTAATTATTTCAGCTGTACACGGTAGAAAACACAAGTATACATTTTTTTACGAATATCAGCTTAAGAGTCCTTTTATACTTTAGGTATATATTTAATATCTTTTCAACATATAAAAACCATCTATACGGATAGTTATTTATGTTTAATTTTGTCTAATAAAACATCAGCACTCTATGGCCGAGCTAATAAATAAATGGGGTCGCATTCAAATTATTCTATAAGTGAAGCAGGTTCAAATCTCAGTCCCTTCAAGTTGTGGTATTCAAGTCATTTTATAAATAGAAATTGTAAATAAAATTAAATTAAAAAGAAGTATCTGTTTCTGAACTTGAACCCGTGCTTGCTGCCCAGTCAAACGTTCTAACAACCGACATATATATTAATTTTTTTACTATCGTTAAAATTAAATATAAACTTTCATTATAAAACAGAATTTATACGTCAACCTATTCTAAGCTTTTCAGTATAAAAAAATACTCTATACGATTTTCTTATGGATTTATATGAATAACTAAAAGCTGTTGATTTTATACTGATATTTTCAACCGTGTAGCTCACAAATTCCAATTAAATATTTTTCATTTATGCTTCTTTAAAACATCACTTTCTGTACCATTTTTCCTCGCTGCCAATTAAATTATCTTGTTGACACATATACCCCCGACTTGAATGAAAAACATTTTTTACGAAGTTATGCGCATTTCCAACTAAGTGTCAAAAAACGAAAAGTCGCCGAATTTTTTTTTTAAAAAAGTGAAACTTCCATCTAAATCAAAACATTTAATTTTTGATTTGATTCTAATAGAACTTCTCAATCTCTATCAGAATCGTTAAAAGTTTTTGAAAATAGTTGAAAATTGGCGGAACTATGACATTTTTTTGAATTATCAAATTTCTTTCAAACATTATTTAATTTAAGGCATTTTACTAAAAGCATTTATCTTCATTTTTTTGTAGCAGTCACTAAAATGTTTTTTTGTCTAAGCATTCAAAACAGTTCACTGCAAAACCTAAAGGCTTTCGAAAAAACATCACAATTTGACACAAAACTATAAGTTGCCCAAAACAACTTCGGACACATGTGGCGAAATTCAAAAAATCCAAAATATTTTTCTATTATAATACAGTTATGAAAGAAAAACTTTGTTATTTATTTAAGTTTTGTTAAATAAACTTTTATTCAAATAAATTAATAAGTCACTAACAAGCTCAACATTGTGCAAATATTTACTTGTTATCTTTTATAATTTTGGAGCATAAAAATATTTAAACAATTGCTTTTTTACTACTGAATTAAAATCGAATTAAAACAAAACAAATTTCGTGTATAAATACTCGAGTATTTTGAGACAAAATTCAATCAAATACCAAACTCAAAAGTGTTCATTTCTATTTACCAATTAAAAAAACAAAATTAAATAAAAATATGCAATTCGTACTTGCTCTAGTGATCGCACTCCTGGCTATAACTGCCCAGGCTAATATACTATCAAACACGCCTTTAGTTGGAGGAGTTGTTGACCCAGTCGCTGGTGCTACCGAAGGTGTGCCAGTAGTAGCTTCTGCTGTTGATAATCTCAATGGAATTTTACCAACCGTGACAGATCTATCGAATAATCTTCAACTTAAGGGATTGGTGGATTTAATTCAACAATTACTTGTATTACTTCAACAGGTAAATAACAGCTGAGTGTTTTTAATTTTTTCGGTTTTTATTGCCATATATTTTCATTTACAGACACTCGGAGTCACACTATCTGGTGTCAAAATTCCTGATGTTCCAAACGTTGCTGATGTTGCTAGTGTTGTTTAAGATCAATATGAGAATTATTATCCAAATATCCAAATTGATTGCAGTACCACCTAGTCGAATATGAGCTGATAATCTTCAGTGTAGGAATTTTATTGTTACTTTATTTACTTAAAAAATGTTACTATTAATAAAAAAAACTTGAACCAAATTGATGTTTTTTCTTATAGTGCCTTGGGAGCTAAAGTGGCAACTCTTTTAAATGAAATCTGAAATAATCCTTGCCTTACAACAATTTAATGAGTCTCTCAACTTTTTCAATTATTTGAGATTTTCAAATCATTCGTCAATTTAAAAATAATATCATTTTCGAACCCCCTCCCCCCCCCCGCGACTCAACGAACTACACCCCCACATTTAGACCGTTATGCCGACTTTGCTATACATTTTATTTGGGTCTCAAATATTATACAGGGTCTTAGCAAAAACCGAACTTTAGTGACGATGCGAGAACTATAGTAACATGGTCAGTTACAGAAATTGATATCAAATAAATGCAGTAATAACTACAATTACAATAATTACAACAATCGCCTTTCCTTATTATCTATTATAAAAGGATATCATTTCTTATTAACACAATATTTTACTATTAAAGGACAATGTTTATTATAAGAATAACACAAGTGAATAATAAACTAACTACATATCTTATAATCAGGGCTGCCAAGTAGCCCAGAGATTCATGTCAAAGCCGGGTGCCCGTTAGGAATTGAAAAATTTCTGAAAATGCCGGGAAAAAATTGGATCATTTTTGTTACATGCACCTTAATTTATTTTTAATAAGCAATAAAAAAAAACATGTTTGCAGGTCACACGCGCTAGAAGTAAACTGCGAAAGAATGAGATGAAAATGTTTTATTAAAATGGTAAAAGTTGACGGGATCTAGAATAGGTACAGCAAGGCTTTGGTTTACCAGTGAATTACTTAAAAAAATGTATGAAATAGCAAATGTTTCCACGCTTATGTCTCAGCTTTTGATTAACCAATCTCAACGCTGATAGTTTTAGTGCACTCAGCTCGATGAGTACTTTAATTTGACATATCATTTATTACTGTAGATATTCTAGATCATTTTAGTAAACATTTTCGTCGCATTCTATCGCAGTTTAATTTTGTTCTATTTAATTTCGTATAGTTGTTTTTTTTTCATTGCATTTACATGCACGCAATAAACTTTAATACGTTTATGCGACAGCATTTGATTGTGCAAAGAATATGGTTTTCTTTGGAGTAGTATTCAGAACACTTGCATTAAACCAAAATTCAAAGCTCTTTGAACGCACGAAGTGTGTGGACTATTGCACGATTTTCGATCGGTATTTGGTAAAACGAACTAAGCTGTCGCATAAACATAGTAATAAAAAACAATCAACGTAATTCTCCTCGCTATTGCAAGGCTTTGGTAATTGATTAGTGCATTGCTTGACAAAATGGAAAAAATAGAAAATCTTTCTACGCTTATATCTCAGCTTTTGGTTACCCGATTTTGGTTACTCAATGGTGATAGTATCAGAACACTCTACTCAATGAGTACTTTAATTTGATAAATAATTTATTGCTGTAGCTATTCTAGATCCTACTTAAAAAAAACGTTTCATGGTTTCATGTTTTACGTTTCAAATTTTGCGTTGCGTTACAAATTTTTCAAATGATCCCCTCTAAAGAAGTTTCACTTCGAAAAGACATGAAACATTCTAGTTTTTTCCGACACGCAAATATAAAATTTTATAATATTATCGTCTCAAAAAGAAAATATCATTAAGTTTTTCTCAGACAAAAATTAATTTTTTGAGGTCATTCCCAAAAAATACTATTTCTTCACGGCTCCACCTCGCTGGCACCCCATCTGGCGAATTCTGATAAAAAAAAGTGCTTTGAGAAAGCGCAATAACGTCAATTGACCTTTCGCTTTCGAAAGTGACGTTCTTATCGCTGACCGTCACCGTGCCAAAATATGCAGATGTCCTTGAAACTTTTCAAAACGCGTTAAAAAATGTACTCTTGCTGACCAATTATTCGGACTAACTGACCAATTATGACCAATTAGTGACCTATTAGATGCACTTTTTTACATCAAAATTCGCCAGATGGGGTGCCAGCGGGGTGGAGCCTTTTTTCACACAAAAACTTTTTACCATTTTAAGGAAAAATTATTTTATGTGGGGAATTCGCTTGGCAACCCTGCTCATGGTTATATGTATGTAGCACAATGAGCCACTTTGCACCTTCATCGGTGCAATCCCCATTCTCATCTGTAAAAGTTTTTATTTTCTAAATAGTAAATAAATAAATAGGTATGAGGTTTCCAATTCATTGATTCTCTGGCAAGTTGTTCTCGTTGTAAGTTTATAAAAAACTTAAATCTTGCAGCATACTTATAGGCTGACATACATATTGTCAAAATCTGTTTAGAATCTGGTTAATATTATTCAAAGCTGAATTCTGGGAACCTCAAAAGTCACAAAATAATTTATCGGTACACATTCAAAATTTTTGCGTAAATAAAATATTTGCACAATTGTTTCCCTTATAATAAATTTAAACGAATCGATTTTTAAACAAATTTCGGGTATAAATACTCGATTATTTTGAAATAAAAATCAGTCAAAAACCAAACTCAAAGGTCTTAACATACTTACAAATTAATTAAAAAAAAAATACGTAAAAACATGAAAATCGCACTTGTTTTAGTGATTGCTCTTATGGCTTCAACTGCCCAGGCTGGTCTTTTGTCTTCCTTTGAATCGTTGCCAATTGGAGATTTGCCAATTGATAATGTACTGATTAACGGTTACCTCGAAAAGGTTTATTCTTATTTCCAAATGTTTTTATATTGCAGGCTCTTGGTGGTGCGGCTGATGGTGGTGCGGCTGATGGTGGTGCGGCTGATGTTGTTGCGGCTGATAGTGGTGCGGCTGATGATGGTGGTGTGAGTGGTCTTATTCCTGCTCTTGTTGCTGCTATAACCGGGCTTACATAATTTTAGTCTTGATAACGTTCCATATGCTGATTAGAAAAAACCACTGTTGGTATTCACACCAGTCTTGTTAGTTTGATAATTCGTTCAAGCTTTTAGCTGCAAAGACTTTGTTCTCGTTTTTTTTTTCGTTAACCTGGCAGCAACAGCTGATTGTGTGTTTTTATGTTTTTATATACGCACAACTTTTTTTTTTGGCATCGAACTTAAAATGAAAACAAAATTTGAACAGCTGATCGCTATGTTACCGACTGACAGAAAACTATCCGGCATGCCACCTAGTTACTTTGTCAATCGTTAGTTCAACAGTTTGATAATTTTACAAAAACAAAATGAACATAAAAAAGTAACGAATAACGACGAACGAAATAACGAGGCCGGTGTGAATACCACTAATGTGAGAATAATTAGTAAGAAAGAAACAGCAATGCAACCTAGTCCAGTGAACATTATTAATTATAAGGGAAAAAAGTGTAAAAATAGTAACCTTTACATATTTAATGCAAAAAAACATTATGTAATATATACTTATGTGTAATATAACTAATACATACAGCCTAAAATTGCATTTCATTATTACTCTAAAGAGTTGTAAGTTTTTGTTCAATTTTTCTACTGTACAACTGTAAATTTAGCCATTGAATCCAAAATTAGACGCAAATATAAGATAATTAAAAATTAAGGACGGAGGCTATATCTTAGCAACTAGAAGTGACGCTAATTCAAAGCTTGGACTTTTTTGAATGAACCCTAAACATTTTATTGAATTCGGTACACATAAGTATGTAAGTATGTGCATTCTTTAACTTTAACATACATATGTATGTGTTTTACTTTAACAAATGAAGTGATATGCAAAATCCTAGCAACATAGTACTGTAAAAGTATCTAAAACTTCCTTAAAACTTATTGTTCTTAAGTTTTTTGGAAAGTTAGTACGTCAAAAGCCTCTGCTTACAACACAAATTTATTGTAGGCAATGTATATTCGTGATGAAATCTGTTGTTTTGTAGACGACGGATAGGCTGCCGACCATCAGATCTAACTCTTTAAATTTTAGTATCGCCACTGAAGAGCACGTTTTTCCATTGCGAGCTGTCCATTTCTAGTGAGACTTCGCAAATTTTAGCCTAGTCCTTTGGTGTTGTTTTTGTTATCAGCGGATTTTGACGTACTGATCTTATAAACTGTTAATTCTCGCACAATCTCTCTAGAATTGATCATGCTAATAGTGGATTGGGATCATCTTTAAATACAAATTTAATAATAATTACATTTTGCTTCGCAAATAATCCTCTCGTCGGTAATTTCATCCACAATCAATCCGTGGACGTTAAGCACTAGGAACATTATTTAGATTTATTTTTCTTAAAATATTATATGGCATTGAACTTGATTCCATTGCAAGTTTTGGCACCAGCTACAAATGGGTGGCAAATGAGGCCTGGAAAAAGACAATCCAAGAGAATTGCCAAAACTGAATGATATAAAAAAGTTAATTTTGAATTTGATTCAACAGTTTGCTACAAATATTTGAAAAGTGGAATTGCTCTAATTTGTAAAAAAAAATTGAAAAATTTTCATATATCCGCATACACTTGTGAAAAAAAATTTCGAAACTTGTTTTAGAAAAACCAGCAATTCAGATCTACAATTCAATCGTTTCCGTTTTCCATAGAATTGAAAAGTCGATTTGGCAATCGAAGTTCCAATTCAGTATTTCTGCAAATAAACGGACATAATTCAAGTGTACTTGGATGCGGGGTAACTTAAGAAACATTTTGTAAGAGGTTTTTTTTTCTTTTGCTTGGGTCGAGTAGAATGCTGGTTTTACTGAATAAATGGTTTTCTTAAAAACTGTTAGAAGAAACTTCTACTTATAAGTATTTTTTGATTTTATTTTTAAGTCACAGGAAATTTTATTAAAAGCTTTTTATGACTTCTATTTTTAAGGCGCGAAAACAAAAGATTTTTTGTAAAGATCTAAGTTAAATGTGTTTTTTTTTATTGAATCAGCAAAGATAATCCTACAATAATATCTTGGATGGCTGAGGCAAAAAACTTAAAAAAATTGTTTTGGATTATTCATAGTAAAATTCAAAGGGAAACACCTAAAAATTTTCACAAAAGGAATAAAAACAAATTATTGGGCAAATTGATGGAAAAAAACGAAAGTAGATTTTGGAAGTCATACGGTAAATTCCAAATCTTCCTAAGTGAGTGTATCGGACCCATTTTATCGGAAAAAAATGTATAACACCAATTGATGAGAGAAGTCCAAAACTGGAATTTAAAAGCCGCAAGGAAGATCCCCGATCCTCCTCCGGAAGAGTTGGTAGCACAAAATATCAGATTATTTGAGATATTGATAACTCTGTCACAAAAGTGTTGTAACAGAAAAACTCTACATAAATGGGATTGACGAAGCCACAAAGCTTAGTCCAAAGCAATTTTCCAGTTTTTCCAAGAGAACGAGCCTAGTTAGTTAGTTAGAAGAGCAATTTTCAAATTTCAATATGAAAACTAAATAAATTCAAACTACCAACTTTCCAACTTCTGCGCCGTAACTTTAACGAAATGATTCGGCTAATAGCTCCGCACGGCTCAACTTTTCTTCAAAAGATCGCACACTTAAGCGTCCAAAACTTTATAAAAAAATCATCAATTCGGTACAAGTTTTTTTTATTAATATTAACATTTTATGATTACATACATTGATAATAAAATATATACACTTAAGACTGAGGGCTCTTATTCAACTAGATTGTACAGCAATCTGTTTGGATTCTTATATTAATCCTCATGTTGTTTTCAAACTGCGCTAGCAACATCAGCAACGTTTGGAACATCAGGAATTTTGACACCAGATAGTGTGACTGCGAGTGTCTGTAAATGAAAATAGATGGCAATAAAAACCGAATAAATTAAAAACACTCAGCTGTTATTTACCTGTTGAAGTAATACAAGTAATTGTTGAATTAAATCCACCAATCCCTTAAGTGCAAGATTATTCGATAGATCTGTCACGGTTGGTAAAATTCCATTGAGATTATCAACAGCAGAACCCACTACTGGCACACCTTCGGTAGCACCAGCGACTGGGTCAACAACTCCTCCAACTAAAGGCGCGTTCGATAGTATATTAGCCTGGGCAGTTATAGCCAGGAGTGCGATCACTAGAGCAAGTACGAATTGCATATTTTTATTTAATTTTGTTTTTTTTATTAGCAAACAGAAATGAACACTTTTGAGTTTGGTATTTGATTGAATTTTGTCTCAAAATACTCGAGTATTTATACCCGAAATTTGTTTTGAAGTTGTTCCATTTTAATTCAGCATTAAAAAAGCAATTGTTTAAATATTTTTATGCTCCAAAATTACAAATGGTAACAAGTTAATATTTGCTAACTTTTGAGTTTGTTATTAAGTTATGAATATATTTGAATAAAAGTTTATTTAACTAAACTTAAATAAATAATTTAGTAACAGTTGGAACAACCAACAGGTGCCTTAAATTTAAGTAAGTGACGATAAAAAGCGAGTATGCAGAGTCATTAGCTTGCTTTGATGGGATAAGAGTCAAGCGTTCGCAAGAACTCAAGACAATTCTTGAAAAAGTGTACGAAAACTTAACAGTGTCGGACTTGAAGCATTTTCAGATGGTTTAATTATATATTAAGGTTCTCCTTTGTGGTCCTTTGAAAAATAACTTCACGTAATAAAACACTTTTTTAAAAAAATATCGTTAAATTTTGCATACGTTTAGCCTCAAAAGTCAAAATATGAGAAAGACTATTCTTTCTTTCGCTTCGAATATAATGTATATTGTTTGAAATGTATTTTTAAGAAATACATAACATAATGAATTCAATATCTAAATTTTTACTTTCAGCCTAACATTTCCAAATATATCTTCGCGTTATATTGCACACAAAGTTGTACGAAATTTTTTTTTTAATTCTAAAAACATGTATCAAAATATTTGGAAGGTCTTTTTAGTATGCGCAACTTTGTTTCATAAATTATTCCAATGATGTACAATCTGAATCGTATTCTTGTAATCGCAGAAAAGTACAAGAATGGTAATTCTCTAAACACTAAAACTTGCAAAACGTGCAAACTTTGTAAGGTCTCTAGCTTATTTACGGGAACATCCCTGCCTCTGAAAACGTGCACACGTATAAGCAATGGTAATTTGACGGTGTGATCAGTGTTACCGCTGCCTCGAACAAAATGGCATTACATTAAAAAGAGAAAATGTATCATCGTATGTAGAAAAACTAATACTTTTACTATTATACTACAGTATCTCTATTAGTTCAACTATTTAAGTCGTTTTTTCAGTCATTGGTTGGTATAGTTCTTTCAAGAATTTAATTATTAGAAATAATTAATTTGGAAGTAAAAAACAAAAGATGTCTCTACTTGATAAAAGGTTCATTCTGTGGCCGTTAAAACAGGTTGAATAAAGGTTTTTAGCTCATTTATTCGAAAAACATACCTAAAATTGATAAATGAATTAAAGAAAATAAGAACATACCTAAGTCAATTTGATGTCAAGATGTCGCATTTGCACTTATGCTTACACTTTTTTTAATCAAAATATTCACTCTTTTAGCTATTGCACTTATGCTTACACTTTTTTTAATCAAAATATTCACTCTTTTAGCTATTGTGCACTTTGTTGGGAAATAATTGTATCGGCAACATTATTGAAGTAATAGGCTTTATACAGTGCCGGATTAAGACTACTTGAGTCCCTACGCACATATCTCGCAAGCCATTCAAGATATTGTAATGAAATTTGGTACACAGATGCAGATCATAAATATCTTAAATTTTGCCAAAAGTGGGAGTGGCACTTTTCAATAATTGAAAATTTTGATTCAATTTTACTCGAAAACGGCACGTTATAATAGGAGAACTAACAATGCAGTCGATATGAAATTTATGTAAGTGGGCGTGGCACCTCCCATACATACGAAAAACGTTAAATTTTATATTTTTTTAGTGTACAATGGGAGTAATTTTTTTTAAATTTTTTGTTCCAATCGATGGAGAGAGCTCGAAAAATAAAAGTTTTTTTTTTGTTCCAGTAGACTTTTAATTACAGTGGTGTAGTGTTAATATTGTAGTGTAGTGTTAATATCGTGAAAATAAAAGTTATAGCATTATTTGCGTAAGCTGGAAAAATTTCTGACCCGTCATCACAGTAGAGAGGGCGGCTTTATGGCATGGGCTGCAGTTTCATACTACGGAACTATTGATCTTATCGTACAAAGTACGCGAATGACCGGAAGATCATTACAAAAATCTTCTGGAACTAGTTTTTCCAAAGGTTAAAGATATTTTTGGACCAGCAGAGTGGGTTTATCAACACGATAATGCACCTATACACACGGCACGTGTAGTGAAATCATAGATTTCTAGCCAAAATTTTAAAACCTTAAATTTGCCGCCCTTCTCATCCGACCTTAACATTATTGTTGAAAATGTTTAAGGTTGACTAACCCTTAAGGTCTACGAAGGAGGAATACAGTACGAAACTGAGGATGAACTTATTGATGGAATAAAAGCGGCATGGACCAATGTTTCTCTAGATTACTTAAAATTTCTATACGAGTCAATGAAATACAGAATTTACGAAGTTATTGTAAATAACGGTAAAAGTAAACATTTTTAAATAAATATTCAGATAAAACAATTACAATAAAAAAAAAAATTTTAATACAAACAATTCATTTTTGTTCAATTTATAGAGCAATTAAAAAGTGGTTTTATCCTGCTGAACCAAGAAAAAAAGAAGAATTTCTCACATACCGTTATAATGCATTGGGACTTGATTTTTTATCTTTAATTAGTATATTACAAGTGATACATATTATATTTCTGAAAAGTTGGAATATTTATTGCTTCTGCATTCACAACTTATAGAGATTTTTTGCTTAAAATACAGTTGGTTCTATCCTGATGGACCACACTGTATATTGCAAACGGATTCACCTCTAGAATTTTTTGCTGCATGCCATTGTAACGCACAGACATATATGAGGCATTGTCATATGACTGGCCTCTGCATTTTGAAAATCTAATTCACGTTGTTCCTCACGATAGCTGGGTCGTTGCTCTAGTCAATTTACACGCGCGGGTTTTCAAACAGCCTTGCCTTTCGTATGCGAGCTAATATTTTTTCAGTGCTGTTTATCGTGCCCCCCGAGACGTGATGCCCTAAGCAATTGCTTAATTTGCTTATGGGCTAATCCGGAACTGGCTTTATGTTAGTAAAATTGGCAAATAGGTAAAAAATCATATTTTTACAATTTAAGTAGAAGTCATAGTGGAGCATGATGAGCATAATCTATGGGGAAAAAAATTCATGGGGGATATTCCTATACTCTAAGTCAGGACAGATTCACTTTCTTATTTCATTTGTAAAGCAATCAAGGGTGTATTGCTGGTATAGAAAAGTATATATTGTATGCTTGATCTGCGTCACTACCAAAGTTGGAGAGATAATTGATGTAGTGTAAAAAAATTTTTCATTAATACTAAGAATAACTTGGCCAATCTGTCAAATCACCACCGAGTGACATCACAGCATGGTTTTTTCAAAAATTACTTGACAATATAAAAGGTAGAATTAAGTAAATAAATAACAAAACCAAAATAAAAAAAAACTAATATTCTGACAATCGCGCAATAAATAAGAATATATTAAGTTCTTATTGTTAACGGCAGCAAATTGTTTCGACGCGAAAGTCTTCAAAGCATGGGCAAACTTTGCGTCACACAAATCATATTCGAGGCCCAAAAATGGGCAGAAGAGTCGTAGACGCGCTTAGAGGATAGGCAAGCAAGAGAACCAAAAAGTTGCTGCGACAATGAACAAATTGGGAAAAATGCAGGTTAATTGAGTGAAAAAAAAAAATTAAATGCTTAAAACTGAACAGTGGTTATGACAATTCAAATATGAAATGAATATTGAAAATAAAATCCTGGACTAATATATGAGACGATGTAAAAAAATATGGTTTTTCTCATATGGTAAGCGTGGTACCGCCAATTTTTTCATTGAACTTAATTTTGCTCGTACCTTTTATATACATATGTATGTCCCAAGTTTCATTGAGCTGCGTCAAATAGTTGATGATATTCATATGTATGCTGAATTAGATATTTTTCCTCATATAGATAAGACGTATATACATATGTTCCAAATCTTATTCATTTCCGTGAAATAGTTGCCCATTTTTTTTTAACTTACAAAATCTCATTCATCTGCGTCTAATAGTTGAGGATATATAATAAATTTTATAGCTATGTTAAATGAGGGGCGAGTCATCGCTCATTTATTCGGCTCCACCCTGCTGGCACCCCATTTGGCGAATTTTGATAAAAAAAAGTGCATCTAATTGGTCATAATTGGTCAGTTATTCCGAATAATTGGGCAGAAATAATTTGTTTTATACCCTACACAGAGGGTATATTCCCTTTGTCATTCCGTTTGTAACGCATAGAAGAGCGCGTGGCAGGTATAGAAAAGTATATATATTATTGATCAGCGTCACCACCTGAGTCGATATAGCTATGTCCGTCTGTCTGTATATCTGTCTATCTGTCGGTCTGTCTGTTGAAATCACGTTTACGGGAAAACTAAGCAAGCTAATTCAATGGAATTTGGCACACAGGTCACACCTTCTTGCAAGCTGCTAGCATATAAAAATGGGCAAAATCGGGTCACGACCACGCCTACCAACCATACTCTATGTAAATATACCTCAGCCCATTTTGAAAAAATTTGCTGCGATTTTGATGAAACTTGAAAACATGTGAACAAAATTAAGATTTAGCTAGATTTTAAATTTGCAAAGGCTCTTAGAGGGGCGTGGCACAGCCCTAATTTTAACTTTTATAATGCTATAAGTCGTAAACCGGGCAAGATATTGTGATGTCAATTATTATAAGCTATAAAATTAAATAAATTTTGACGGGATCAGTGGGCGTGGCACCTCCCATATTAACATAAAGTTGGAAGCTATATTTTCAGAGAGCTATTGCAGCAATTGTCATGAAATTTGATGTAAGTGGTTTAGTTACTATAAGGTATGCCAGTATCTAAAGCGGAAGAAATAGCACCATTGGGCGTGGCACCTCCCATACAATTAATATACCTTAAGTGGCATATCTATCGAAATATATGAGCAATCATACTGAAATTTGGTATCAGAGGTTTTTTTATGGAAAGCTATTTCTGGATCAAAATCAGTCTCGATTTTATCAGTGGGTGTGTCACCGCCCTAAATTTTAAGGTTAATTAAGGCATATATCGCAAACTATACATATCTCTTATTATGTTTTAGAGTTATTTACATATAAAAATTTCCCTGGTGGTGCAGTTTGCTCTTAAAATTGCATTAATTTCAAACACTTTTCTAGTAAATTACCAAAATGTGATAGTCTTGATGATAAGTTTTGTCTATTTAACGCAGAAATTTTTAAATTATTTTTTGATCTAATGGACTTGCACTTAAAATTCTGAAAATAATACCTCAACAACAGTAACAAAATAATTTATTGGTACACAATCAAATTTTTAGATCATAAAAATATTTGCACAATTGTTTTCATTATATTGAATTTAGATTTCATAACAAATTTCGGGTATAAATACTCGAGCACTTTGAAATAGAAATTAATCAAAAACCAAACTCCAAAGTCTTCACTTGCAAATTAATAAAAAACAAACAACTAAAAACATGCAAATCGCACTTACTTTCGTGATTGCTCTTATGGCTACAACTGCCCAGGCTGGTCTTTTACCAAACCTTTCTTCAGCTGGAGGACTTCTTGGAGGAATTACCAAAAACTTGCCAGTAGTGGGATCAGTTGTTGCTACGTTGCCAATCGATTCGACAATCGCGACTTTACCAATAGTGTCAGATCTTAATCTTGATGGCGTTCCATCTCAAGGATTGGGGGGAGTACTTGGACAAGTAGTGGTAGTTGTTGATCAGGTAATAAACTACTTAGCACTTAAAAATATTTTATAGTCTTAATGTCACATGTTTTTATTTTGCAGACTCTCAAAACCTTACTAAATGGAGCTGCTGATAACGTTGGTGGTGCAACAAACGTTCTTGTTAACGTTGCTGATGTCGCTGATATTGCTAAGGTTGCTGATATTGTCAAAGTTCCTGATGTTTCTAAAGTTGCTAATGTTGTTTAATAACAATATTAGAATTAGTATTAAAGAACAAACTACAATGCAACCTGGTCCAATGAAAATTGTTATTTATAAGGGAAAAAAGTGTAAAAATATTAATCTTTATGTAATTAATTCTAAACATTTAATGTGTTATCTAATATAGTACGAATACATATAATCTAAAACTGCATTTTAATATTACCCTCATGAGTAGTAAATTTTTGTTCAGTTTTACTACTGTACTACTGTAATTTTGGACATACAATTAAACACAATCTGTGTGTTTGTTCTAGTAATACTTTTTATTAGATTTATATAAAAACGAAATGAGTCTAAAAAGAAATTTATGTTTAAGTCTATGACAATGTTTTATTATGCGTACGATAACGCCGATTGATTCGCGACTAAGTAACAAAATCGAATGCAATAGAAACACAAAAATTAACCGAATTATATAAAGCAAAATTTAGAAAAACAAAGTTAACCCTTTAACGACCGCTCCTGAACCGCGGGGAAATTTTAAAATGCGACACCGGATTCGGTTGGCTCGGCCCATATTTGAATGTCCTAGTATGATTTTTTTTCTTAATAAAAAAATAGAGGGGAAGGCGGGGCAAAGCGGTACACGAGGCATAGCGGTACAAAGTGTATATTTATCCTTGCATTATAACGCCATCTAATGTAATTATAAGGAAATTGTTTTTGAGTAGTGCTCTTGTAACTACCAGGTTATAGCGACATTTCGACCTTCCGTTTTCGAGATCTGCGAAGTTCATCAAAATGAGTCCAGCCGATGTAAGATTCGAGGATTTTCGACTTAAGTACAATCATATCATATAAATAATTTAAAAAATATCGTAGTATACATATATTAATGACATTCATTTCTATTGTCAACGATTTGTTTATGTTGATAAATTTTTGTTTCGAGAGTCTGTACATAGGTCATGGTGGCAGAGTGGTATTGCACTTCGTACTTCGTGGTATTACACGTACTTCTTTTTGCATCGTAATAATAAACATCTTCTGTTAAGAAAATAATGAGCCTAATTACCTTAATAGATTCAATATAGATCGAACTAATAACATGTGCGAAAAAATTCTTCTTTTTTTGTGAAAACTTAAAACTTTCCCGTAAGGCATACCGCTTTTCCCCACCTTCCCCTATATAACAGAAATTAAAAAAAAACAATGCTCATAATGTCTACTTTAGTCACAAAATTGATAATTTAATTGTAGTAAAGAGGTGACCCTATTGTTTTGTCCACGTGCTACTGCTGATTTTCGTAATGTTGAGGGTATAAATAATTTACCGTTAGTCTTCAAAATTTCCAACCAATCATTTTCGGAGCTAGTAATACCTATAAATAATTCCCCCAAAGTTTTTGTTCATTATCGTACGTTTTCGTTAATGTATTAATGTATATTTCTAAGTTATTGTTGACCCTATTGTTTTGTCCACAACTGTATCTACTTTTTACACAAAAAAAAGTTAAGAAAAAAAATTTTCTAATACTGAATTTTTTCTGTAACTCATTTTGCGAATTTTTCCGCTTTATAAAAAATCACTCTGCATTCCTCTTCTATTCTGATGACATATGATATCAAACTGTCAAATGAGATTGGGATATTGACTAATTCAACCTTTCTCTTTACAACGCATATTTTAGCTTAGAAAAAAATGCGTACAGTTGTATGATACCATTAGTTCTCTGAAATTATACTAAGTGATTCCGTTAATGGGTTCATTTCTTATTCCATTCAAAGACTTGCGTCAATCCTTTGGAATAGTGACTTCACGATCACTTATTTGCATAAAAAAAATATCTACAACTCGATGGGTAAAAAAAAATAGTTTTTGAACATTTCATAATATGATACCGGGTTCGTTTATCTGATTTTCACAGACGCTGATGAAAAAATAAAGTTCTAAACTTATTTAAGAAAAATAAAGCAAAAGTATTTGATTTTTTCAATATTTAAAGAAATCAAACTTCTTTTAAGTTCGAAATGGAGTCGAATAAGAAATGGTTCCTTTTCCCATAGAATTGAAAAAGTTGACTTCAAAATGCAATTTTTTGGAGCTGGAAGACTACAATCAGCTTCTCTGCACATAAACTAACGTTTCCAAGTGAACGTGAACATGTTTACCAGGTGTATAACTAAGTAATGTCGGCTCGAACATTTTGATATCGCCCAAGCCTGAATATTTACCGAATGTCATGAAACTTTGACAGTATGAAGCGTTAATCTTAACTATCATACCACCAAAGTTTCGCGCCAATCGAGCGTCATTATCGTGTTACTCTCAGCGCAGTCAACATGTCGAGTTTCATGCCGAATAAAGAGCAATCGCGGACAATGTTAATTCTGTGTTTTCGTTTGAAGAAAACAGCCGCGGATTCGCAACGAATGCTTGTTGAAGTTTTCGGTGAACAAGTGGCAACTGTTAAAACGTGTGAAAGATGGTTTCAAAGATTCAGAAGTGGTGATTTCGATGTCAAGGACAAAGAACGCTCTGGAGTTCCGAAAAGCGTTCTTGGACGAAGACGATTACCAAACGCAAAAAGAACTCGATTGTGAGCCAGTCTGCCGTTTCCAAACGTTTACGAGAAATTTGAAAGATTCAAAAGGTCGGTAGATGGGTGCCAAATGACTTGAACGAGAGACAGATGGAAAAGCGCCAAAACACATGTGAAATTTTGCTCGCACGGTTCAAAAGAAAGTCGTTTTTGCATCGAATTGTCACTGGCGATGAAAAATATATCTTTTTCGAAAATCCCAAGCGCAAGAAATCCTGGATAGACCCTGGACAGCCGTCAACATCGTTTGCTCGGCCGAATCGCTTCGGCAGGAAGACGATGCTCTGTGTTTGGTGGGACCAAGAGGGCGTTGTGTATTATGAGCTTTCAAAACCCGGTGAAACGGTTAATACGGCACGCTACCAACAACAATTGACAGATTTGAACTGTGCGCTACAGAGAGAACGGCCGCAATATCAAAAAAGTCAACACAAAGTCATTTTTCTCCATGACAGCGCTCCATACTCCAAACGATTCTCTCTTTAACTCTTGAAATAAACGTGTTTTTTTAAAGAAAAAAATGGCATTACTTAGTTATACACCTGGTAAAATAGTTCTTGAGGTAAGCCTTAATATATGCAAAAATCTACATTTAAAGTTAAACTTGTGCGAGCGGTAGGCGTCTACGGGGCTATAATTGATGAAGTAATTGGTATCCCAAATTTTAACAAATTATTCGGAAACGTTTTCTTGTTAAAGTTATTTTTCCACAGACCGGGAATGAACATGGCGGAATCGACTCAAGAGGTGGTACTTATCAAGGATATGGTTATATGTTTCTCTACATATCACGCCTTATTATATAATAAAGTATTGCACAAGGCGTTCTAAATATCAAATTTCAGCAGTGTGCAGTATCGCTTACCTCAAGGTTTTGTTTACTCGCTTTATACCGGGTGTCCCATTTTAACTTACACGGCTGAATAAGTCAAAAAATTGCAAATAAATTCAAAAATTGTTTAAAATAAAAGCTGGTGGGTATCAAAGGGCTAATTCAGTCATGACCTTAAACATGACCTTGACATACATTTGCAAGGTTATTTGAAGGTCAACTTTAGTTTTTCATATGAAAACCGCTATTTTTGACCTCGGATTCCGGAAGAGCACAAAATTCTACGTTCAGATAGGTATTCATGTTAGAGGTCAAAGTGACCCCTGAAGGTCATTTCAAGGTCGAACACCCGCTTGGTGCAGAAAAACTGCAGCCAGTTAAGGCTAGATTGTACAGCGGTCCAGCCAATGAATACTAGCTTTTCTGCACCAAGCAAGAATTCGACCTTGAAATGACCTTCAGGGGTCACTTTGACCTCTAACTTGACTTTTGACTTATTTGGCTGTGTAAGTTAAAATGGGACACCCTGTATAGTGTCGTGCTATAACAAAGCTAAAACTGCAAAAGTCATGGGCTGTCGTGATGCCGTAGCTTGATTCGATATTCTGTTGATCACTTGCGACAGCATTAATAACAACACAAAAAAAGTAAAATGAATGGCGCAAGCTGTACAGCAAAAGCAATAGCAAAGATC
The DNA here is from genome assembly GCA_963662105.1 of Meiosimyza platycephala. Lineage (NCBI taxonomy): Eukaryota > Metazoa > Arthropoda > Insecta > Diptera > Lauxaniidae > Meiosimyza > Meiosimyza platycephala. Next base: position 74,880,612 of record OY759209.1, on the reverse strand, counting down.
AAGCACAAGCCGACTGGCAGCATTTGAATTTCAAGCCGACTTTTGCAATCCTTAATTTTAAATGGTTCAAAATAAAGGGATAAATTAATAAATATTCTTAGTAGGTTATATATAAAGTAGTGCCGCTTCAATAAATTAAAAAAAAATTTAATTGATAAATTAAAATTCTCGGATTAATCGATATTTCAATTAAAATGAAAGTCAAAGTGTAGTATCTACAATTCTAATATCTATACTATACATATCAAACAACATCAAGAATAGCAACAACTACAACAATAAATACAAAAAATTCCAAACTTTTTTTTAATTTTTTCCCTGGCACAGAATTCTATTTCATCAAATTTTCCCAAAAGTGTCGCCATTAAAACGGTTTCAGCAATCGATTGCTGACATTTTTATTGCTCTGTTGACGTCGTTGTCCTTATTTTGTTGTTATTGCTTTTGTAATTGTGCTGCTTCTGCCATTGTCGCTATTATTTAGCTGCCATTTTAATGCTGTCCAAAAATGTTCTTTGTTGATTTGTTTTGATTGACAACATTGTCAAAGCGTCTAAACAAAAGTTTCAACAATTTGGCTTTTTTTTTTTGCTTCTTCTTTGCTTTATGGCGTTCATACTTTTTGTCTCACGCTCTGTTTGCTGAACATCATCAGTTGCAGAGCGCTATTTCCCGCAGCAGTTACGCCCACACACATGCTGTTGCATAATTCATGCTACTGCTGATTTAAGTGAATTTTTAAGTGACTACACAGTAACGATTGTCAGCGGCATCGTCTATTTTACGGCATTACTCGAGTTCAATTTAGACTCTAAATCTTAGAGTCATGATATCGCTAGTCAATATATCAGTGGTAAGTGATACTTTTGTTTCGATACTCTATGCTTGCGCTATTTGCGTTCACCTCTAATAAAGTGTCTGAACTGATTCGATGCACTAGTGGCAATAAACCATCGTCAAAATAATAAAATTTTAAACTTACATTTATAATGCACGACATATGTTGAGTTTTTGCTCAAAGATTCACGTTAAAAGTTCTATTCGTGGTAAGTACTTTTCACTCACTGCTATTTTCTGGCAAATACCTAAGCTACTTATTTTGAAAAATCTAGCACTCTAATAGTTATTTTTTATGCTAGAAACAGATTCATACAAAATACATATCGACCAATTTGTCGCGATGGTTCGGAAAAGTTCCGACTTTGTTAAGAATAATAGAACTTAAAAAATTAAAAAATAATAATGAGAAATTGATACGAAAGGTCGAAAGTGTTAGGACCAATGATCATAGAATGAGTGGCCTAAACTTGACGAAAAACAAAATGCTGGCCGCAAAATAAGAACATCCTTTTATTTAAATTAATTCCTTTAAGTCATATTCAATTTGAGTATTGGAGATTCTTAGCTCATTTTTTAAAATATCGTCAGTTAATCTGCTTCTATAAATATTTCTAGTATATTTAATCCAGAAAAAAAACATTCACAATTTTAGGTTGTACCAAATAAAGATACTAATTTTAAAAAAAAAAATATTTCTTATGTTTGGATAATCAGTTTGATTATAGTAAATTTTAAGGAAATGGTTTTTACTATCTGAAAATTCCTGCTTAGCTAATAAGTCATCTATCAGCTCCAGTAATTCCAGCTGAATTTTCACATCAACTGAATTTATTTCAATTGAAAAGGGATTAGAAAACAGTTCAATGTCGTGCATTAAACTAAACAATTTTGAAAACCGTGCATGAAATTCTACAATCAATTTCTCTATATCAGTAGCAAATCTTTTTGAATTTTTGCCATTTACAGTAGACTTCCAATATAACGTATAACGATATAACGAATTTCCATTTTAATGAACAGTTTTTCAAATTGAGAATTTTCCATTGATGTCTCTAAATTAAGAACGCTAAAAATGTTTTCCGTTCCTAATAACGAACATTGTTTAATTCAAAAATAACTGTTGAACTGAAATAACTTTTTTTTACCAGTAATTGTGATCACCAGTAAGAAAAGTATTGCAAAATCTAATTTAATTGAAGTGATTTAATTGCTTAGAAATGATCCTATTGGTTTTTATATAAATGAACTTTGAATAAACTCAACTTATCTAAAAATGATTTGATAAATTTATACATGTCAACTATTGGCGACTCCTTGCCCTGAAGTTTAATACTATGCTCATTAAGGTACTTCGTTATATCAACCTACATATAACGCTAAGCTAAGAACAAATTCATCATCCGATAGTTGTTCAATTTCCTGTTCTTCAGAATCCAAGAATGTATTAATTTCATTTCGGAGATCAAAAAATCTCTTCAAGCAATTTCCACGACTAAACTACCTCACGTTTGTTTAATAAAATACATGGGACCCTTCTGCTTCTTCAATTGCAGTTAAGAATTCTTTGAATCGTCGATGACGAAGAGCATTTTTGCCAATGTAATTAACAGTTTTGATGACAAAATTAATTACAGATTTCATATCAATAGTGTTCCCACATAAATTTTCAATGTGCAATAAACAAAGTAAAGTAACAGCACGAGACTTAGAACCCACTTAGGCGCACCATCCGTTGTTATCCCCGATAGTATTTTTAAACATAATTTAATCAAAGGCCGCACAAAAAAAAAGTAAAACTGGCCGCAATTCGGGCACCCTGATATAGACATTGTTCCGACTGAGTCGAAATTTCAGAAAATTCGAAACATTTGGTTTGGAAGGTACACTTAATCGCGTAAATGTATTTTTATCGCGTAGCAATCTAAATACAGTTGAGTATTCGATACCCAAAAATTTGATATTCAGTACGTAGCTATCAAAAATTTAGTCATCGCAAAGTTACTGCCAACAAGTCGAATAACAGTAACTCATAAAAATTTTAGCATCAACTGAACCGTAAGTGGGCGTGGGGTCATAGGTAGCTTTACATTACTGCAATCATCTGTTTGACTGCCTGAGTGTGTGTGCGTCACTGGAAAGACTTTATCAGCAAAATGCATTTCCGTGCTCCGACATTTCCCACTTGATTTTCTCATCTGGCAACGGAATGATGTTGGCAATCAATATGAGTGCGTGTTTGAATGTTGTTCTACGAATAAAAATATAAAAAATGTCATGGTGCGTGTGTATGCGGCTGTTCTGTTGTCACCGGCATCGCTGCTATTGCCATTGATGTCATCGGTCTTTATGTGTTTGCAAGTGTGAATAAAACACGTTTTATCTGCTCATCATTCAATAAAAATCTTTTTAAGCTTAATGGGTTTCAAATTGATGGCGTTTGTTCGTTGTTGGTTGGTCTTATTGCTTTCGCTGTTATTGGTTTATTTTGTAAATTGAAAAAGAAAATGAGAATTGAATTTATTGTTGTTTCCAAGAGTCAATTTATTTTAAGCGATTTTCAATTGCATTGCAATTTTGTGCGTCGTTGTTATTATGTTGTAATGAGCCTTAGGTAGGACCCGTAACATTTTATTTTTTTTTTTTTTTCTATGATAGAAAAACAAGACCAAGTTTTCTTAAGACGTTCAACCGTAAATTATGAATTTCATAATTGAAAATTGTAATTCCTTTGGCGTTTGATCCTATCCACAACTACAAATCAGACCTTTTAAATATATAATTTGACGTAGAAAGTATCTTTATTTCACTTTTCGACTCCAATATAAAATTGTAGGTATGGAATACATAATGAAGCAAAAACGGATGTGGTTGCGCAAACCTTGACCTACATACATATGCCCGGTATACATATATTGTTGAGTCAAATTTTATTAGTGTTAAAAGGTGACAAGTGAACGGCTTGTGATGGTTTTGTCACAACAAGACATTAAATGTCAACAATAGCAGGCATATAAAATAACAGCACTAATTATAGAACATAGCATGAATGCTTCGCTTTTGATATTAAATACAGGAAATACTTAGAAAGTGTCACAAGAAATGTCATTCCACATATGAAATTACATAAGAAGAAGAAGATAATGCTGACATGGTACAAAGAATTGTAATATTTACTTACTTGATAGTTGCTAAATTGGAATTTCACGCTAAATTTCACATAACACGTAACGTGCAATTGACTATAATAACAATAATAACAACAATAGCAAAAAACAACAACAAACAAACAACACGTCTACGCTGCAAGATGATATCCTATATTTGTTGTACAACTAAGATATAAAAATGAAAATAGAAGACTTAAAAGGCAGCAAGACAGGAAAAGGCAAAATAAGCAAACTTTGTATCCTTTTTCTTCTTGTCAGGATGCGTTTCTTGATTCAACGCGCGCGCTTAGCGCGAAAATGTTGCAAATTATGCTAAGGATCACATTACATACTGGCAAAAGGAAAACAGTCATAGCAAGAGGCGAGAATAGTGAACCGTGCATGCGAAAGCGGACAAGGAAAAAGTCATCGTCGACAAGGACAATGACAACAACGTTGATGACAAGCATGCAGTAACCAAACTGAAGCGGCGCACAGTGGCTCATCCTGAATTTCCACATTGCAAAGATTATAATTTCTGGTTATCGTGTTTTATTATATCTCGATGTTTTTGCGTTCTTTTGTCAATATTTGCTAATTTGTTGTTAAGAGTCAGCCCAAATAATTCGTAGTATTCGTGTGGAATTTAGTTACACGGATGATTTTTCCATTATAGTGATTTCTACAGGATGACAGATGGACAGACAAACAGAAAGACAAATTGACAAACAGACAAACGATCAAACAGAAATGGCTCCTTTGACTCAGGTGGTGACGCTGATCAATTATATATATATATATATATATATATATTTCACATGCCAGCCACACCTTCTTTTATGAGTTTCAGATTGGAAAAATTTTGATAACTTAAGTGTAGGGTAAAAAAAAATAACGATAAGATATGATAAAATATAACTTTTTTCAACAGTTTTGCAATTTTTCAACTTCTCAACTTTGATTATATATTTACAAATCAAACTATTCATTCAAATAAGTTAAAATCAACACTACACTCGATTCTAAGAATTTCTTTATTCAATATATACAGCTGTATCTCAGACCTGCTCCACCCAAATCAAAATTGATTTTTACCACCTGTCGTAACAAAACGAGCCATTGTGCGACGGAGAATAAAATGTAACGCGAAAGAGTGTATGTATGTACATAAGACAAACTAGCGAGTGCTATGTATCAACTAAGATATATGAGTTTTAAGATGAAAATAGCAAAAGATTGTTTTCGAAGTTGTAGTTTTTGTAGCATTTGTTGTTGTTTTTGTTGTAAGGAACGTACAATGCGTGAATCACATTTGAGCGCGAATTGAATAATTCATGATTGTGTGTACGAGCACGTTCATATGTATACACAGTTGAAATTGTTTTCCAGAAATAAAAAAAACCTTTTTTTTTAAAAAAAAAAATGACCAAGAATTATTTGAACTAAGTTGTTTCATATGACTAATGTAAAAATTAGGTAAAATTTCGGGCAACCTATCCTTTTATTAAAAAAACCATTAAGGTTAAAAATTTTGTTCACTTTCAGCAAAAATTGAATTGAGAAACAAAAGAAAATTAAAACTATGCGTTCCTTGGAGTAATTTATTTTTCAAATTAAAAATCAGTATTTACGCCTCATCAAAAGCAGGTCATCTGGCAACGTTGCAAAGTTACAAAAAAACACAAATGGGTTGAAATTTTTTCTGTGTATGTTGATGCTACTGCTTCTACTCAATTTTTCTTATTGTTAAACGAACATATTACATGCAACATAACTTCATCTTTTAGTTTGTTCTTACTTTTTTTTTTTTTTTGTTAACTTTCATCTTCCTTCATCATCGCTGCTACCTCTGATGTTTTCAAACAATCTGCCTGTTAGTTGTTGTTTATTGGTTAATTTAATCCTGTGACGTGTGATTCTTGAACTTTCATTTATAAAGGAAAATTTGTAGCTTTTCATGTTGCTTTTGTGTCAGCCATATTAAGTTTTATTAGCGTATTAGCTGATGTTGTTCCTTCGGTTGTTGTTGATCCTTTGTTAAGTGATGGTATTATTATTAGAAGTAAACAATTTGACTTGACTTATTATTTCTTTTGAAAATATTTATTACTGCGGATTACAAAGGTAAAATAGCAACACATAATGCTGATTTTAATTTTGAACGAAAAGTGTCAGAATATCGGAGCAGTACTTGATTTGGAATAATAATGCTGAAAAAAAATATTTAATTTTTATTCAATACTTTCCATCCATTTTTAAGAGTAAGTACACGTGATTTAGGGTTCCGACTATGTGATTGTCACATCCTACACTACACTGCTCTTTTCAGTTCGCTAGAAGTTATTTGGTATGAATGATAAACTGACTTCCCAAGCGAGATTCTGCCTAATGATTTTTTTTTTTTAAAAATCGATTTTTTATGAACAATTAACTATTGGTTTTTTACCGAAAATCTGGAGGTATATGTTCCTGAAGCCGCCATTTTGTTGCTTTAAAAAAAAAACCTTCGATCAGGCACTAGATTATTTATTTAACTAACTATTTTTTCCTATCCGATTGATTTTAGATGATTTTCCAAGGATTTGTGATGGTTACCGCAAGACACTATGTATTGGACAGGGTCCAACACAACCAGCTATAACTTTTTTTATTTTGAATATTTTTTTTTAAAACTTTCGTCAAGTTGAAACATTATGTAATAATTCCACATTATCACTTTTATTAAAGAAATTAAATTAATAGCAAAAAAATTATTGAAAATGATCTAATTTTGACGGCCATGACTGGACCTGCCCCCTTAACAAAAATCATAATACGCCCGGCTATTTCAAAAATTTTTCAATTCCAACCAGACTCCCGACTTTGACATGAAATTCATAACTTAGGCTCATTAAAGTTTGCATTATTTCTAAATTTTAAAATAATATACTCCACAATATAAAGAAACTGCCTGTTCATCCTCATACAGTGTGCTTGAAGCTGAAAATAAAATATCCTACAACTAGCACGCATAGCGTAACACATTGAAGAATAAACACTCAGGGAAACACTGCTGGGGTATGTCACACCCCATCTCATTGACCGTATTACCAGGAAACTTCGGAAAAGAATCAGTAGAAGCTCTGAAGAAACGTCTGCGGAACTACTAAGGGACAAAGACGGGAAAAAATATGCCTACGCTGACTGCAAAAAGTGCGAACATTCTGAGAAGTTTAATTAACTTAGTAATATCCTTATAAGAGTATTATCATTGTGTGTTTTGCTTAATTGTATTCAGCAATCTGAATTTTGTCGAACTATTACTTTTACTTGGCCTTAATAAGAGCGCTACGAACTTTTTGAATTAAATTAATTCAACAATTTATCTTTTTGATGGATATTTAAATTAATTTGTTCAGTACATAGTATAAAATTTCAAATTAAATATAAAAAAACTTTAACATACATATTTGACATAACATAGTTAAACATTTTTGTGGTATTTCACACCCCGCGTCATTGGCCTTGATACATTTTCCAACCTCATTGGCGACGAGTTAAGTTTATAAACTAATTTTAGTTTTCTTTCCTTTTCGTTATTTATACTGATTTATTATTTTCATATCAATCATTTACTAACTATTTGTATCACTTTTTTTTAAATTCGATGAAAAATAAAATTAATAATTCCTTACTTTTCTTGTGAAAATCACTATTAATATTATAAATTTCCTATTACATTACCAAACCACATAACGATGGAGCAACAAGTTCACTTAATGAAATAAATAATTTTCACCCAAGTGCAAAATTAGCTGGCGTCACACATGTGGTGCCATAATAACAAAATTACAAAAGCGAAAAAAATGAAATATCCATTATGTTGGTAATAATACAAAACACACAGACGCATATGTATATATGTATGTATGTATACAAAAGTAAACTTATGCATGCATAAAGGCGCACACATAAATTCACTCTTATGTATATGCAGATGGGCTTTACTAAATAATTAGTAATTAATTGGAATTTAATGCGAATAGTATGAGCAGAGCTTTTCAAGTCTCATTTATTATTATGATGTTCAGGCTATTAATTTGAACTGAATTATAAAAAGAAGAGAAACTTGAGAAGACAGAGTGATTTATTCTTGTGACAGTCGATTTATAAACACGTAATAAAATAAGAAATTAAATGTGTGATCATACACAAAACAATATAATGAAAACTATTTAAATATTTAAGTCTGTAAAACCTTAAATAACAACAGAAGCCACACATTAAAACGAATATAATTCGCATCACTCATACACTGTAAGTATATGACTTTAACGCAAATATGTACATAATAATAAAAATCAAAAATTATTTTCACAGTACAAAAAAAAAATTTAAAACAAACCTCTACTGTTTTTATTATTGCATGCAATTTTGTAACTACTGAAAATCAAATCCGTTTACTTAGTCGAATAATTTTTTCAACATAAAATGTTACCCATTTAATCTCAACCTATTGGGATTATTTAATTCGAGAAAAACAAATTTTTTTTTTCTGAAATTACACAAACCATTTTAAAATATCAATTGGCATCGAAGTAATTGCGAAAATAACAAATTAATGATTTAATAATAATAAGTTGATCGGCTCATGTACAACAATATGGTATATGTATATGGGTCATTCTATAACAAATGGACCGCCCTACTCGTTTTAAAAACAAAATCGATTTTTTCAAAATGGGATAATCATTTTTTTAAAATTTTTATGCAACTCTGGGTGACTTTTCATGTTCATGTACAAATGTCTGTTGTCAATGTTTTTTTGTTGCATATTTACTAGCGCTTTTCTTTTGGTTTTTTTTTTGTTTTGCTTGTATATCATTTTTCCAACTGTTGTTATCCCTTTCACAGTTATAATTATTATTTTTTTTTTTATTTATAATCTTGTTTATATGATACTTTCGACTGCATTGTGTTGTCGTTTGAACTGAGTTTTTTCCATGTTTTCTTATCATCACTCATTTTGGTAAACAATGTGGCGCTATTTAAATTTATTTTCGCGCTTATCCTGTTTGCTTTTATGTAAGTGCATTAGTGTGGTTCACGCTTATACAAAAAAAAAAAATTGTTTTTACTTTAATATGACATGAAGCGGAATACATTCACTTTGCTATCAAAAAAGTATGTCATTAGTAGAAGTTTAGTATAATCGATACGATTCCATCAAAAAACGCAAAATGACCGACCATGGACATGTGCCGTTTTGTTCGCCCACTCCTCATATGGCATGAATATGACATGTTGGCAAAATTTGTTCCATTATCTCAAAGTTTCAGCTTTCTTGTGTCAGAAAAAGTGGTGCTTAATGCATCCGAAGAAATAGGTCCGTCGACAAAGAAGCTTATAGGCGAGCTCTAGATAATGTTTGCAGCCTATAGCTTCGTAACCAATTCAAGTTAAGTTCTGAAAATTTGGATTTTTTTTAGGTTTTTCTAAATATAATTACTGTGTTGATAACTAGGGAAATGATAGAGGCAAAAAAAATAGCATATCATATACAAAAAACTTTTCAAACATTCTAAAAGCACAATACTAGCCATTAAGTGGTAAGAAATTTAAGCAAAACGTAATTTAAGAATTGATTTTCAATATTTTTTGATTAACTTTTCATACAAAAATGTAGTATTTTTTGAACGCTTTGATTGCGTATGCTACCTTCGTGAAAGCTTCAGCTTTAGCAAACTTACATACGTATATTGAGAGAATATTGCTAAAAATCTGAAGATTCATATGTCTAGGTCTCTTCTACAACGTTTACTATTTGGACCAACCTAAAGTATATAATTGCTTTTATTTGTGTGCGTATATAAATGCATACCCAGTTGGTTAGTTGCTTTTCCCAATTGCTATAGAACTTTATTTTTTAACATAAAAGAACCGGATTATTTTCTCCCTAACCTGGTAAGGCATAAAAACAATAGGTTTGTAAGTAATGTTGAAATAAATATCTGCTAATAGGGTATGATAAAACTTAGTATAAGCTAAAGTTTAAGAATTACTTTAGTTTTCTTAGAATCCTTTTGAAATTGTTTTATTATTATAAAAAAGTTTTCAATGAAAGGTACAGCTTTGTAATGTCTGGCAATCTTCATTTCTATCAACGTCAATGAAACTCAAAGTCTCCGAGTCAAACGTGAAGTCATTTCCTGTGTACGGCTATGAAACCAAGTTAACCTACAGTGCTCTGCTATACAATTTTAAAGTGTTCTCCAACAGTTGTCCACGCCTAATTCTGAAAATTTGGTAAACAGGACCATTACGAATGTCGAATTGCTCAACAGATGCGATCAAGATCAAATCGAGTTAAATGGTAAAAGTTGAAAATCACCAACTGAAGTCTGCCACCAAGCATTGGAGTGGAATTCTCACTGTAGCAGAAAACGCGGTCGTCTTAAATCATCGTGGAAATGATATTTAAAGCAGGAAATACGTAAATTGAGAAAATTTTGGAGGGTGTTGAAGGCACTCATTATTGATCATAAACGGTGGAAGAGTTTGGTAGCAGCCCTATGCTCCATAAGGAGATAAGGACAAATGAGAGAGCGTTTTTTGGCAAGTAAAAACAAAATTTTTTTTATTTTATTTGAAACAAATTTTATACTTAAGTTTTCCTATTTGAATCTTTATATACGATTTGACCTTACAATATATTTTATGTGATGGCAAAGCTTTATTTACTTTATTCACTAAGTCACCGTCGTAGTTGAAAATATGCTGCTTTAAACGAATTTAACTTAAGTCACACATGCCACTTTTGAGTGACATTTAACAAAAAATATTTAAACAAAAAACGTTAAATCTTTCAACCAACATGCGTATCATCAGCATTACACCGTAAGCATGTTAAAATGGTATAACATGATATATTGATCTGCTTAACATCTGATTTCCTTCGCCGTGCTAAAAAAAGCAAAGTAGCAAACGTTAGTCCTTTTTGTATCAGATTTTCCCAGGTCCCAACTGGGTATTTGCTCATGTGCATGTGCTTGTATTTTTAGACGGCTTTTTTGCTTGTTACCATTTTGTATTGCTGTGATGAATTATTTCGATTTTAATTAAAATTTTTGCTATATTCCGCTCATTGCGTAGCTTTGAAGATAACGACTAGCCATAAGCGAATGCAGAAAAAGTTTGTACATAACATACATATGTATGTAGGTTCAAGCGGATTAAATTATGATTGAAATGAAAAAGCATTCATAAGTTAAAAATATTACTTTGAAATGCTTTTAATTAGCATTTTGGAATTCAAAAATATTTTGGAAAGTCATTAAAAAAAATTTAAAGCCCTATAAATTTAATAAAATGAAACAAGTGAAGATACTCTACTTTTAGTGTCCCATCAACTCATATGATGACACCATGTTGTCAAATATCAGTACAATTTCGTTAAGTGAACATTTTCATTGTAAGCTGCAATGACTATGATGTAACTGAGCCTTGTTGGCTGAACACTGCTATGAAAAAAAAAAAAAAAAAAAAAAATACCAAAAAGTCAATTTCTTATAGAAAACGAATTGAAAACCTGGAAAAAGTGTTGCCTTGGCCAACACTCAGATATTCTGGCTACATTGCTCACTTAATTAACTCCTCTTACAATTGACTTCATTTCTCGACTTCACTCTGCATTCTTTTCATGTTTTCCATTCGTCGCTGCTATGTTACCATATTACCAATAACATTTTTGCTTCCTTCCCGTTTTTATTTCCTTTCCCTTTGTTGCAGATGCTCGCTTTTGAATACAAAAATGACGCAAGATTGTTTGGCACGTTCGCGTAGAAAATTTTCCCAGCTAGTGGTTAAAGTATCGCATCACTCGATGCTGTAAAAAAATCTTAATTCTGTTGTTTACTATTTCTGATTTTTATTTGAAAGTTTCGTAAAATTTTTTTATATACGCACAATTTCATTTTATTCCGATAGTGTAAATAAATTGGAACAGCTGATTGAAATCATAAATGCAAGTTAAAAATATTAACATTGTCACATAAAACTATGTTCCAAAACTTGCTTCAAGAAATTATTTATCTTGTAGTGGAAATGGGATAGAAATACATTTTGTATTTCTTAGATTGGCCCTAACATTTTTGAACTCATTTGTTTATATGTGGAAATACAATTGCATTCATTCGGACTTCCTCAGATATTGGATTTAATTATATATCTACGTTCGAACTTTTTTAGTAATAAGTGAAGTATCGATGCTGATCGCTTTGCAACTACATACTTTAGAATGAACTATGAACATTCACAGCACTACACGGTCATTGTTGTGAAACGAAAAAACAAGTTGCTGCGCTGTTGTATTTGCAGAATATTTTCGTGGTATTCATAGCGTTTTTTGTGCGTTCGCAAACTGAATCCATTTATTGGGTGCCAGCTGCAGTTTCTCCCAAAAGTATTGTATGCTTCGTACGCGTGCTTGTTTCTTCTGTCAAATCGCATAGCTATCTCACACAAACCGGCACGTTCTCATACTCAAAATTCTAGCAGCAGCTACAGCAGACGCATGTTGCACTCAAGGCGCACATATTCTTACACCCGCCATACACTTGCACATAAATGACCACATACAAACGTAAATTCCGTGCAGAAACTGCAGTTCATTCCAGCCGACATGATGAACATACAAACGCACTCAAAAGGCATTGCGAACGATTTTTGGCGAACGACAATGTTGCTACATGTGGCAAGTTCATGAATTAACTGAGTTCTTGTTTTGCGGTTGCAACTTCTTTGCCTTTTGCATTGTTGCACATTTTGGTGCTTTTAAATAAAGTGTGTGTGACTGTGTGTGTGTGTGTGTGTGTGTGTGTGTGTGTAGCTCTAGAATTTCACTACTTTTAATCGCATTGCAATTGTTGCTTTGTTGTTAGTTCCTAATGGGTGGTTCATGTTGCAGCTTAGTGCATTTTACGGTTTTTTGTATTGTGCTTATGTGTAGCAAAGGATCTTTGTTGTTATGGCATTACAGTAAAGAACTCTATTAATGAATGACTTTTCAAAATTGCACCGAAGGATTTTTGTTACTTCTAAACTTAGTGAACAGGGTGTACCCAATGTGACTGAAGGATGTGGACTTTTTGTTTTCATATTATTTTTCTTAAATTTATTCGTTATATGTATATTTTGCAGAAAAATAAAATTTGTAATTTTTATAACTTTGAAGTAGGGGCAGGAGCGTCACTTCACCAAAACCTTGAAACTCCACCACTATTAGATGGTTTTTTTAAATTGTTGTATTGAATAATGGGGGGGCCAATGCCCTCCCCAGCCCTACCGAATTGACGCCACTGAGTAGGGGGTGAGATAATTAAAATTCCCGAATCAACTTAAGTACAGTAGATGATCGTGAAAATGCTTCTTTTTATTTTTTGAATTTCAGTTTGCAAAACAGACGTATTATGATACTGTCTATAGCTCGTGCATCGACCTTTAAATTTTATAATTGGCATCTTTTCTCTTTAACTGAATTACATTTTTTAAAAATGCTTTAAGTGAATCACTTTTTTTTAAATTTGAAAAGGTATAGTATATAGGTATATTTTCTTTTTTTGAGTTTTAACTTGACTTTGGAATGATGTTATACCCGGCATTTAACTTGATACTGACTTCATACAATTTCATTCTTTATCAACTTTCTTTATAACGAATACGTAAGGCATTTCAAATATTGAAGTTAGAAACTTGGGAAAAAAATTCAAAATAACTACAAAATCCACGCAAAAAGCTTAGTGCAAAAAAAAAAACGAGAAAAGAATTGGACAGCAAACTTTCCTACAATGGCAATAAGTTTTGACTTCTTTAAGTTCTTTGCCCGTACAACAACTGCAACTTCCTGTGATTTTCAAAATAAATTCACAAAAAAAAGCGCATAAATTTTATTGTTGTTGCTATTGTATCTGGTGCTCTTATCCTGCTACTTACATGCTGTTATAGAAGTCAATAGTGCACACACACACACACACACACACACACAAAAGTGGACAAGCAAACAAAGTCGACTTTAAAAGTCAAAGACACAAATATAAAGACATGCCGGAAATCACAAGACGTTCACATGGAAGCGATAGATAGAATCAGTAATTTTGTTATGTTGTATTTGTTGCCTTACTTTCCGACCAACTTCTCCTTTTTTTTTTTTTTTTTTTTTGTTGCCATCGGATGGCTGCAACATATCTAACGCTGTTGCTCCTATGTTGTTGCAGTGGTGTCTTATTTATCTTTTTTCGGTGTAACGCGCCTGTTTATATGCTACACTTTTTATTTGACGTTCACACAATAAAGAAGCCAAGTAATGTTTTTATCATCGTTTATTGCAAGAACTCAACTTGCAGTTTTTTTGATATCTTTGCAACTTTTATCTGACTTTGTGTTTATTTATTTGTGTCTTGCGAAATGTGCTGAGGATTTTATATTAAATTTTATTGCATTTCTCACTGAATTGCTTAGCGGTTTCAAGAAATAATCAATTTTTTATTTAAACTTTCAGTTTGTTTTAATATTTTTAATAGGATAACAAAAACTATTTGATTGATTGATTTCTATTTTCTTATTTTTCTTTCAATCAAAAATTATTGTAATATGTTATGGATTTTTGTGTATTTATAACAAAATTAAACGTAATTTTAGTAGTAGTAGTAGTCATTTTAGTTTTTTTATTATTTCTATCACAAGTCAATACTTTTTCGATGTTTCTTTTTATAAAACACATTTATATTTAAAATAATTTTTTTTATTTAAGTCGAAAATTATCGAAATCGTAGAAAAATATCGAGAAAATCGAAACTTATCGAAAAATATCATATAGGTCGAAAAGTAATATAGTTGGATACCATCGAAAAAATATCGCAAAAAAACTATAATAATCCATATATATTTATAAATCCGAAAACTTTCAAAAAAATCAAAACATAGTCAAAACTTATCGATAATAATAGAAAAAAAATCGACTCTTGACAAAACTTATACAAGAACATCGAAAAAATCGATAATAGTAAAAGTATTGAATGAGTCCAGAAATATCAAATTGTATTTAAGATCATCGAAAGTGTCAAAAAACAATAAAAACTTCGATGAATTTCACACATTATATTAAGAATTCACATAAGCATAATAAACATAGTACATTTGCTAACTTCATACTTAGATCGGTGCAAATCCTCCGCTTATACAAATGGAAAATAACGGATATATTTCATAAAGATATTTACATACATATATAAAAATCTTTAATTTTTTTTTTTTTTTTTTTTTTGAAAGGCAATTTAACTGACTTAAAGACGAAAGATTACATTTTGGAAATGTCTACTTCGCATTTTCCATGATCTGTTGCAAAGTTTTCGGTGCAATGGCATGGATTCAATTTCGTAAAATTCTAACAAAGTATAATAATTATTTGAAAAATATAAATCTGTTGTAATCAAGAGAACAACAAAAACGCTTCGTCGGTATTTAATACCATGGAATTCAAAACTTAAAAAATTATCATATGTACCTACATAAATGTATTTATACTGTACTTGATATGGGTTTAACTTAAATTCAAAATAAAGTTAAGATTTAATTTACGAACTAAGGCAGCATAGAGAGACAGAATAAGAATTTTTGCAAATAACTCTTTATGTATTTCAGAAATCAAAAAAATTTTCTAAAAAAATAGTTCTAGAATAAATCAATGTACGCATAAGTTTGGTCTTTTAATTTCACTTCATAGATTCCAATAAAAAATTCATATTGCAGCAAATAGTTTTATTTTTCTGAAAGAGTATTTGCAACTGAATACTTTAAAATTACGCTCATTGATCGAATTGGATCCTTCGGAAGTTTGTCGAGTAGAAAATTGATATGTTTTTATCTCCAATACCAAACTTTAAGCTTATTGACGTTTGGTCGTAGTCCCTCATAAAAGCCGGCTTTGGTTGGTAAAGTACTAAAAAGGTAGAACTTTATTGCAGCCTTCCATCAAATCAGTAGGATACCTTTTCGAAACATATATTATCAGATACGATAGTATCAGATAATTGGACAGTACTTACATTAGATGAATGTAAGAATCTCCTTGATAACAACGTTATCACACTATAGCACACTTTTTAATATTTGACAAAATCCAAGGCGCCCAGTTTTTGGATGATTTTACACACATACATTATGATTAAAATTCTTCTTAATAAATTACAAGCAATGTTTGCATAAATAAATTTTTATTTTCCCTTCCATTCTTTGTTTAATAAAGGAGAACTTAAAATTCTTACAAACAAAATGTGGAGACATTTTTTGTGATTCATATTTTTCACTCAAAAGTACGAATTTTATTGGAGTGGAGTGGAGTGGAGTGGAGTGGAGTGGAGTGGAGGTTTTGCAACTTCATGGCTCAGCGCGTACTATTTATACACTTCTGTTACTTTTTAATCCTTCTTAAGACTACTTTGCAATTGATTTTCTTTTACATTTCAATAAAAAAAAGATGTTGCGTGCAATAGCAACTCTTGCAGCACGTAAAACTCATTCAATCTGATTTATTTGCTGGACAAGCGGGCGAAGTGTCCTGTGGTAGTGGTCGCAAAGAAAAAACCGTAAATTTAAAGTTTATTCGTGCTCTTAATGTCACTTTCAACATTCACATCGTCGTTTGTGCGGCCATCAAAATCATCGTCAGCAACTGCAGTAGCAACACCATCAGCATCATCTTCAACAACTTTGCCGTCCGTGAGTAGCAGCGCAACAGCAACAACATTAAGTTGCAAAATCATCAAATGGCGCGCAAAAGTATGCAACTTATTTTATATTGTTCCGAGAATGAAAAGACCTTTCGTGAAAGTGATTTGGTTCTGTACTTTTCAAGCAAATTTGTCTTTGCCGCATTTTCTTAGGATGCAGTTGTTGTTGTTGTTACTTTTGTGCTTTTTCAATGATTCACAGTAAATAATTTCATTGCCTGTACGTGCTCCTGGTCACAATTTTGTTTTGAATACAATGATGAAGTTGGTTGCTTGGTGGCAACTTATAAAGATTGTTGAAATTAATGTGCTATTCGAGTGACCAGACCATTGCATTTTTATATTCATTTGTTGCAGCATTGAATTGCGGGAAGAAAACTTTAAAAGGCACGTCGTGGTTTGATGAGGCGTTAAGATGTTTAATGTTGACAAAATCGGTTCCACTAAAAGCTTTCAGCACAGATTTTTTTTCTTTTTCCATAGCTAGAGAATATGACATTGTTGAAATTTAGTGGTGCAATAAAACATTTAATTTAGTGGTTACATTTACTACAAGTTTTAAGATAAGATAACTTATTTGCTTTATGCAGTAACCCATCATGTAGCACCATAGCTTAAAACATAGCTTTTTATCTACCTGTATTCCAGAGAATTTTTAATCAATTTTGTAGCCTGAGTAATCTGATACTGGCACTCACCTGGCCTTTTCTTTTGGAGACCTGGCGGCTGTCAAAGTGTTGCCATTTGTTATCTAGATGTGTTCGAGGCAATGTGGTTGATATGTTTTCGACTTTTGGACTACATTCCTATATTTTCATACACAGACCTCATATACACTTACACTCAAAATTAAGTATACGGTTACCATTTTCAAATAAAACTAGCTATATATTGAGTTTAATCAATACCTAAGTAAATTTCACCAATTTTTGATGGTTTGGCTGATCAATTTTGACCCACTCGTCCGTCTTAAAGTTCCGGAAATAAACTTTAAAAATTTCGCCTATTTATTTTGCGTACATACATAGATATTCAAAATCGTCCAAAGTTGATCTTTGGGTTTTAAATCAGTAAACTGGAGTGGTCATTCATGTCTTTCAAGGTTTTATTTTTTTTTTAAAAAATTCATATTGTCTTGTTGTCTGTAAGTCCAATTTTCATAGCAGCAGATTTGGGTAGAGTTGTCGAACAATATGCCTGAGTTAGTAGTCCTGACATGCAGTCTGGTTACTTACAAGCTTAGAAAAATTACTTTAAAGAAAATCATGACAATTATTCATAATTGGTGTACTAAAAATAAAATAAAACAAAACTCCATTGAAAATTTTGCAGAACATTAAAATAAAAAATTAGCCATCTTGGCATTGTTTGCCAAATGTCGCCCAACAATCCAGCACTCAAACTCTAAACAAATTTGGCTAACTTGGTCATTGCACTACCGTGCATTCAACTGACCAGCATTCCCATAAATTTGTTACATTGACCGCGATGCCACCACACGGTCGTTATTGAAGGCATAAAAAAAGTTTTCTAAGAAAATAATAAAACATACAATTGGCAATGATGAAGATGCGAAAAACATTCAGAAAACTAGCTAAAGATTCAGAAGTAAAGCAGTAAAAAGAATTGAAAGAAAACTAAAAGCAGCAACGCAGATGAATGAAGAAATAACTCAAAGTATAAAGTAAAACAAGAGCAGCAGTGGTGAGAGATAAGTTTTTGCAGTTTAATTTAGTTCCCTACTAGAAAACGCGGGAATGATTTAATTTGATGCTACAAACCAACACACAAGTGGTATAGAAAACGTGAATAGAAACACCTAAGCAACAGTAAATGGGGCTAAAAGGCTTATTTCAGTTTGATGCATCAAAGCTTATCACTTGCTTATATGTAAACTGTAGAGCCAATGACAATTTAAAGTCTTACAACTGCCCAAGAATATTATTAAAAATAGTTTCTTCACAAAATTCAGAACCCTACGAATGCTCTGGTTTGTTTGATTGGGAAAGGTTGTTGGTTTATAAATTAATTTAAATTATTTCAGACTTGGAATTAAATGTCTTAGACCAAAGAAACCCTTTTATGTTTTGGGCCCTCATAGTGGCTAGGCGTAGTACCACAAAATTTTTTCTAATTTTCTTATATTCTCAAGACCTTTCAGTCTAACAATAATTATTATAAACTTCTTAATATGCGCCTCAAGTTTTTTGAAACTAACAGCATTTTTACTGAAGCGACCATATGGTTTATATTTTGCTGAAGTTTTGCATTTACTATGACCTACAAAATATGCAATGTTGGACCATTTTCTATAAAAAAAAAGTGGAAAATTGCCATCTGTCCAAAACTTGCTATCCAGAATGCATCATGAAATGACTTATTTTCCCGTTGGGATTTTGCATGTATTCTTGTGTGCGTCTTTATGTTTTGGTGCAAGTGCGATGATAATTCCTACTTTATGCTGACTTATACAATTTTGATCTGTCATTCTGCCAAAAAGTTTGCTTCACTAAGTTTGCAAAAAATAAAAAATGACTCCTTTCGAACTTTTATTTGGCGAATTCTCTTTTATTCACCTAATAGGTTTGATTTAAGGATTACTTGGATATAAATATTGCTTATGTTGCGTATTCAAACATATGTTGAAATTTAAGTTAAATGACTTTGAAAAAAATCTTCTTCAAAGAAAATAGTGATTGTCACTTTAAAATCTATAGAAAGTAAAACATATGTTTACACTTCTGCAATCCAAAATCAGATAGCAGAATTATGGTTGGTTAGCGAAAAAAAAAGTAAAGAAAAATTTGTCGAGGTCCAAGGTTTCGGAATAGAAATTATTCCACTTCCAGGATCCCAAGATTTGTTAACAAGCACGATTAAGCACGTCTTAAATTGTGGCTTCACTGAAAGTTATATTTTCAATGAGAATGCCTTTTATACAAAATAACACAGAACTAAAAGAAAATGTAAGTAAGTAATATTTTACGATGATATTGCTATTTGAGAATGATTTCCCATAATGCACTGGACGAATGAATGCTATGTTGCGTTATAGTGCACCAAATTTAATGAGTGGTTCATCCACAAATCTGGCCATTTTTGGTGGACTTTCTCACGCAAGTGTTCCTTAGTTTCCCTTCGTTCTTTTAAAAAGTGTTCACCACAATGCCAGTAATTGAAAAAACTTAATTTCGGATATTTTTTACACAGAACTATGACAAGCTTATGTAAAAAAAAGGCTAGGATGGCTATACGCAACATATTTCAAGATTATCGAGTTCGTGTATTGTGAACGTTTTTATTAACAAGTTCATATAATATAAATATTCAATATAAATAATAAATAAATAAATATAATAAGATCAAGTAATTCGAAAAACTTTTTTTATTATTTTCTCATTCTATAGAGAGCGATTTTCATTTTTATTCACTAAATATTTTTCAGAACCACACTATTTCATTTTATACAAATGAAAATTTTGGTAAACAAATACCTTCCACTACCAATTTTTTTTGTAAATGAAAGCGAAAAAAATTTGGCAAGATGCTGTTGAAATTTATGAGCTGTTAAACTATTGCAACTAAAGTGTAAACCACAAAGAGAAACCCAAATGTATAAAACGAAGTAACAACGGCAACACCTCCAAAAAAAAAAAATGTTGCAACTTGTGAATCTTTTTTGTTGGCGGCGGCAAAACAAAGCGTAGTGGTTGAAAAAGCAATAAATATGGGCAACCGTAGTTACAAATTTACTCTTTTTTAAGTTTTTTGTTTTTTTTTTATTGTTTTAACTTTACCTCGATTTGTTTTCTTAACGCTCACTTCGTCTGTTAAGTTAAACAAAAGTGTTGTTCTTATTGTAACAAAAACAATAAAAAAAATACCTCAAATACAGAATAGAGTTAACAGCAATTGAGGTGAGAATATTCTTTAAGAGGAAAATATTTTAAATTCATATTTCTTAGTTGCTTTTTACTATTTCTGTTATAAATTCATTAAGTTTTTTTTGATATTGATATTTTTAACTGTGTGGGTAATTTTGTATTATTAAGTATTCTACTTGAAACTGTCCAATGCTACTAATAGTACGGGAGGCAGCTTTGCATTTGAGGTGGCGATTTCCTCCCGCTTAATTTTATTTTTAATTGATAGTTTTGATATGGCTGATAATCAAAACAAGCGTCAGTCGCCAGGCTAGTGGTGGAGCTGGTTGTGAGAAAATGCGCAACATGTAAAAAAAAGAATGTCCAAGACCCATTTCAATTCACTTGAAAATTTGCACAATTAATGTTAAGATAATAAAAATAATAATAAAAATCATAGTCAGAAAAATAGTTCATAGCTCCCCCGGAGTGACCCGTAGAGGGTTCATATGTATCACCAAGTCCTATTATATTTTTTTTTCCAATATTTTTCCCAAGATACCTACCTGCCACCCTTTTGGGGGTCCCCCTGCAAAAAAAACACCAAAAAATTTGGAAATTTTCGAAAGACAATTTATAGCTTTCTCGTAGTGACCCGTAGAGGGGTCAAATGTATTACCAGGGTCCCCCTACATTTTTTCCGAACATACTTACCCCCTATCTCATCCCCTTTGGGGGGATCCCTTTAAAAAAAATGAAGAAATTTTCGAAAATTAATTAATATCACTACTAAAGAGGCGTCATAAGAAATTAGTGCACACGTTTTTGGTTATAACTTCTTTCATAAAATAAAAAATTTAATTATTTTGATCAGGTTAGCTTACAAAATCATGTCAAATACTATTTCATGTCACTTTGCATTGTCATCTACTATTTTGCGAAGACATGAGCAGGAAAATAGAAATACGTGAAAAAAGTTTAAAATTTTATTTAAATAAACTGCAATATACCTTCAAAAGGCTTGTAAGGGATGCTAAAGTTAGCATAAATTCGGTATCTTGAGTAATGAAAAATTTTAAAACAGACTTTAGCATTAATAAAAAGCAGGGAACGCTCTAGCAAAAAAAAAGTTTGTGGTGACCGTAATAACCCAAAGAAGGTCGTAGCCATGCTAAAGAAAACTCCCAACCTTTCAGGAAGAAAGGAAGGCATAACTCAAAGAACACAAAGTGGGAGAAAAACGCATTTGAAGTTTTCAATAAGTTACTTTTTATATGCTAATTTCAAAAAAAAAAGTATGTTAACATAAATTCTTCGCACAAAGCGGGTTTGTAAGATAGCTTTCTGAGTTTTTGACACAAAATAAAGCATGAAATGGCAAATATTTCTGCATCACTAACTCAAAAATCATGTTTTTTGAGTTATGTCACTCTTGAAGTAAATGAGCGATATGTTGGAGTTATAAATTTTTAATTTAAAGATAAGTAGTATATTCACATCAGTAGTGCACGAATTTCTACTGGGTAATGTTTTCTTTACCTGGAAAAGACAAAACACATTTATAGTCATTTTTTTTCCTTGGTTTTCCTTCACACATTCGTACACATAGTAGCGCGAAATGTTTGTTGTAAACGTCAGCGCGTTGTCGACTTTTGGGCACCGCAGTTGGCCATCCCTAATGTACAGCATGATTGCTAGGAAGTTCTTTGATCGTGATGATGCTTTGTCATGCACGAAGTATAACCAATGATGGTGGGTTAATAATTACCAGCAAATAATACCAATTTTTTTATAAATTTTATAAATGAGTTTTAATAACATTCAATTCAATGTATTAAAAACAAAAGCAAAAAGGAAATCTCAGTAATTTTTATTGTTAATTTTCACCATCACTAACGTCGCTGGCAATACCAAAATCAAGATCTGTTGACCCTTAATATTTTAAGTAATCGTAAAACTCGTGGTTTTTAGCTGCGATATACGTTTTAAGCTGCATCAGATCCATGTATTTAGCTTTAGTTATTGGTTTTCCAAGAGGATACAAACAGTCTAAATTCGTTAGCCGAAAATCGTTTGCACTAACAATCCTTTTGCCCGAATTTTATTCATTAGATTCATTAGAATTAAATTCATTAGAGAAAAAAGATGAAAAGCTTTATTTTTTTCATGATAAATTTTTCGGATATTGAACCAATTTACTCTTTCTCCTGTGATGTCTTTTTTACGGTTAACTATTTCCTTTGAGGAAAAAAAGCTTTCTATTTCCATTTTTTTTTTTTATCATAAATTATGGTTCTTTCTTTTTGACTATTTTAATAATTTCTAACCAATCATCCGGTGTTGGAACGATCTCGTGTAGTTTTTTTTCTTTTTCAATTAAGCTGAAACATCTGTCGCAACTATTATAACTATGGCCAGGTTTGAAAAAGTTTTGCTCGATTGATGATAAGAGAAAGTGTTCGCAGGTTTGATCTAGGAAGCTGAATTTTCTTCAAACCCGATTCTATAATATAGGATTTTGGGACCGCAAATTTTAAAAAAAAAACCTTTTCGGCTGTATTTTGATTGCATTTTCAGCCACACGCAAGTGTAAGCGTGGTTTGACGACAGAGGGTGGCCTCTCCCATACAATAATATTATTCTCACATACACCTAAGACGCAATATCTTGACACCTTTAGGTGAAGGAAAATTTTTTCTACGTTTTAGAAAGTGAGTTTTTCGTAAAATTTCAACAAAATCGGACAGAAATTCTGTCCACGCCGTTTACAGGGTTGAGCTAGAAACCTCAAATTTTGAGACACTTATTTCTAAACCTCAAGCTACAATTTAGGCAAAAATAAAAATAAAATCCATCAACAAAGTTTTGAAAAATAAAAAATCTAAGGTACTGTAATTGTATGACTTTAAACAATTTGAGCTCAATTCTGCACAAACGCATTATGAAAATATTGTAAAATTAATTGATATTGAAAAATTTCAGAGTTGTATATATAATTTTCATACGAAAACTCAATGCTGCGTGCAAAACCATTTTCAAGCGAAAAAATTCAAAACTAGGCAAAATTCAAAATCAATCGAATCAGCCGTCAGTATGCACAAATTTGATTCATTTCGCAATGCAAAACTAGCTGCAATAGGCTTTGAAATTTACTGTTAAATTGAGAGCGAAAAAGTGCATTTCGAGTCAGATGAACCAACAACAAAAAATGATATGAACGCTCTAAAAGCAGGCAGTTGATTTGATTGAATTCGAAGTTTGGTTAGTTTTGAAATTTTTCGCTTTTAAAAAAATTTCCAAAATGTGATTTCTGCAACTTTTAACAATTTTTTGCAGAATCGCACAGTGAAAATTTTGTAAAAATAATTGAAATTGAAGAACTTTCCCAGTATGGCACATATAGTTTTCATACGCTGCATGCACGCAAACTCATTGCTGCATGCAGCAACATTTTGCAACCGAAAAAATTCAAAACTAAGCAATCTTTAAATCAAATCAAATCAACTGTCTGCATGAAAGGTGTTTATTGTATTTATTTTTTTGGTCCTTAATTCATCTGCAAATGCACTATTTCGATCACAATTTGACTGTAAAGTGTTCTACTGGTGGGTATAGTTTATTTGGGAAAAGTTTTGTTAATGCAGTTTTGTTACGCGTACTTTGATTAAAAAAAATACAAGTTTTTATGTTCGTAGGTAAAAGGGAACATATTGAGAAGCGTGCCACTTTGGAGTTATGTTACTTTTTAACGGTACTATTTTTTCACACAAGTTTTTCTTTTAAATGAAGAGTGATAAAATACCTTCTTAATAATTTAAATATATGCTATCTAATATTTTTGGGGATCTATTTTGTAAACGTCCATTTTTTGCACTAATTCAGAGATAACTACGGCGTAGTTTGATTATTTTTTCAGGGAGCTGAAAGTATCTAGAAACTTTTTTCCAAATAAACTATACCCGCCATGTTCCGCCAGTAGAACACTTTTTTCAAAAATAGGTAGGAACCTTTTTCATACTTGATATGTTTCTCAAACTTAAAGCTGCTGTAAATTTGTTTCGAAATGGCCTAAATGGTTCGCCATGGTACGAAATTGCTCCCCTCACATTCCGCTACCCTCACAAATGTGATGGCGACTCAATAATCTGTCCTCCTTTCTCAAGTCATGGAAATAATAATTATATACGACAGGATCATCAATATTAACTTTTTTTTGTCAGTAAAGACAACTTTTTCCCACTCACCGGGGTCGTTATCTTTAACTGAGCTCCAAGTCATGTGATCCCTTGCAAAGTCGAGTCAGCGTTGCTTGCAAGAGGCGTCAAGTCGTAGATTTTTTGTAATTTTTAGTATTGTAGGTATGGTGCTGCTAAAATTGCTTGTCGAACAGTCGATTTACTAGCTGCTACATTAGCTAATTCCTTTGTCTTCATTGTAGAATGAGCACAGTAGGATGCAATCCTTAAGATATTGCGCTTTTATTTTTGTGTTCAAGCGTCAATAGTCCTGCTTTTATAATTTTTACCATCTGATTGACCTAATGCTACATAATGGCTAACAATATTTGAACTCTGGCCAATTTTTTTGGTGATTTTGTGATTAGAAAGCCCTTCAGAGCGCAAAATGTCGATTTGATCATTTTCCCGTTCCGTTAATGATTTTGGTTTTGAATCTGAGCATTTACAGTTAATCGCAACGAATTCTTAACAAAAAAACCAAATTAAACTTCTTCACCGCACAAATAAGCTAAATATTGAAGCTGCAAAAGTTATACTTGTACGAAGTACCGTTAGTTTTGAGAAAATTCCAATATGTTTAGATACATCTTGCTCTTAAATTTTCTGAAAACAATTATTTCCTAACTCAATTACAGTGGGTGCTATCTGAATTTTATTTAAAAAAAATTACTGTGTCTCATCAAGTGAACCGGACTGTACATCTGTTCATACCGCTTTGTAGAAAACTTCTGGTTATGACCATTTTTATTGTTTATTACATTGATTTCAATCAAATTGTGGGCAAAGCAAAACTTTCTTTAAAGACTAAATCAATTTTGCAATGCACAAAATTGGCAGCAAGAAGCCTAAAAGTTTAGAGTCAAATTGTGAGCGAAATAGTGCATTTGCAGATGAATTAAGGACCCAAAAAAATAAATACAATAAACACCTTTCATGCAGACAGTTGATTTGATTGGATTTAAAGGTTGCTTAGTTTTGAATTTTTTCGGTTGCAAAATGTTGCTGCATGCAGCAATAAGTTTGCGTGCATGCAGCGTATGAAAACTATATGTGCCATACTGGGAAAATTCTTCAATTTCAATTACTTTTACAAAATTTTCACTGTGCGATTCTGCAAAAAAATTGTTAAAAGTTGCAGAAATCACATTTTGGAAATTTTTTTAAAAGCGAAAAATTTCAAAACTAACCAAACTTCAAATTCAATCAAATCAACTGCCTGCTTTAGAGCGTTCATATCATTTTTTGTTGTTGGTTCATCTGGCTCGAAATGCACTTTTTCGCTCTCAGTTTAACAGTAAATTTCTAAGCCTATTGCAGCTAGTTTTGCATTGCGAAATGAATCAATTTTGTGCATACTGACGGCTGATTTGAGTGATTTTAATTTTGCCTAGTTTTGAATTTTTTCGCTTGAAAATATTTTTGCACGCAGCATTGAGTTTTCGTATGAAAATTATATATACAACTCTGAGAATAATATTATTGTATGGGAGAGGCCACCCTCTGTCATCAAACCACGCCCACACTTGCGTGTGGCTG